>JAJOZX010005157.1:215000-362239 GCA_023014485.1 Bathynomus jamesi
GTCTGTTCAGGAAAGAGCGTTAAAAGATGGAAGAAAATTTAAAGACGAGTGAAAATCTTAAAGCAAAGTAAAGGAGGGAAATTTAAAGATAAATGGAAATTCTTAACCAAAGAGGAGAGAATTAAAACGCGCTAACAAATGCTTCTAACTCGGGGTTTAAGGCAAGATAAGCATCTAGTCTCTTTTTAAAGGAATTTTTGACCGAATTACTTTGAACTACACTCGCTGGCAATATATTCCACAAATTAACTATACGATTGAAGAAAAAATACTAAAGCTTCATTTGAATTAAAAAGTTTACCGACTACTTTGAGACCATTACCGCGAGTTCTATCTGCATTTCTGAAGGTGAAATATTTTTCGGGGGTCGACGTTTTCGAGCCCTTTAATCATTTTAAACACCTCGAACCTGCCATTTTACTGCCATTTTACGAGTGAGCATAAATTTAACGTTTCTAAACGGGCAGCGTAGGATTTGTTTCTAAGTCTGTGAATCATCTTTCTAGCCCGTCGTTGCACTCTCTCCATTCTGTCTATGTCCTGTCGTAAATATGGGGACCGCAACTGAACGCAGTATTCCAGGTGGGGCGTACTAAGGAATTATATAACGTTAGCATTGTTTTCTCCTACTTAAATTCAAATGATCTACCAATAAATCCTAAGATTCTATTTGTTTTTCTAACCGCTTCGATACAGAGTGTCGGTAACAATAATACCTACAGTATATCTTTCTCTTCCGTAACACTCGTTAGTGTCTTGTCACGCGTAGAATACTCTTCTTTAACATTGTTTCTACTGATATGCAACATTTTACATTTATCTATATTAAAGTTAATTTGCCAAATTTCTGCCCACACAAGTGACTTATTAATATCTTCTCGAGTCTACAAACGTTTTGCGCTGAATTTGTTCGTCCCCCTACTTTGGTATCATCCGCAAATTTTGAAATTATACTCTTAATAATAATTCCTATATCAATGTCTGATATAAATAATAAAAAGAACTGGTCGCGGAACAGATCCCTGAGGTACGCCGCTATAGACAGCAGTTACACTTCTCCAATTAGAAGCTTTGCCATTAATGACTACTCTTTGTTTACGTCCACTAAACCAATTCTCAACCCTTTCGAGAACATGACTATCAATTCCGTGGGACTGAAGTTTAGCTAATAATCTCCTACGTGGCACTTTATCAAACGCCTTTTGAAAATGAAAATATATAACCTTTACTGTTTTACTTTCGTCATATAATGTTTACAAGTTTCCAATCGAACGGAACTTCTCCAGACTGTAATGATTTATTATTATTATTATTATTATTATTAAATATGTATGTGAGAGGAAAGACTATTGCGTAGTTCACTTCTTTAAATACCCTAGGCCCTAGGGTAAAGCTTATCTGGACCGGAAGTTTTATTAGGATTAATTTTACATATGGCCGAAAGTACTTCGCTTTCACTAATGGTAAAATCGTGAAGCTTTAAATGATCATCACTGAGCATGATTACGGGAACAGGAATGTTCATATTTTCGTTAGTGAAGACGGAAGAAAAGAATTTATTCAAAACTTCCGTCACTTGTAAGTTATCGTAAATTTGTTCGGTTTTCGCCTGAGTGGACCAACAGTCTGCGAACCTACTTTTTTATGCCAAACATAATTATAAAATTCTTTCAGATTCGATTTTATTTGGTTCACAATATACAGGGTGATGCATAAATGTTTCATAAATCGCAGGGTGTATTCTTCAGACAAAAGTAAAGACCATATAAACATCGGTCGAGAAACCTATTTTATGCAAATACACAGTGGGATACATTTGCTTCATTAAAGTAAATGTTCGAAATTCGTTCCTACTTCTTGAATGCATGCCTCAGCACGTCGCAAAATAGGACAGAGGACAGGTAGTTAAAGGGGGAAAATGAGTATGTTTAATATAATAATAAAACAATCACCCTTCTCCCTCTGAGCCTCCCCCTTCTCCCTCTGAGCCTCACCCTTTTCCCTCTCCCTCGTTAAAATTATTAACGTTGTTTAACATAAAACAATTAGCAACAGGAGCTGTGGGGGTGGTGATCGAGGATGAGTCTGTTGACGATAATGCCAGCTTGTGACATGCCAGCTTGGGATGCCAGCAAAAAAAAAAATAAATAAACTAACACGAACTTAGATGTAGCTCGTAGCGTAAACTAACTCATTTTTTGTTATTCTTTGTACTTTTTTTTTTCTCTCTCTCTACTTATGCCCATGTCTGTAACTCTCTTCATTGCATGTCTGTAGTTTGCATGGTATGATAGTGTTTGAGTTAAGAATGTGTTGCATGGTTTGTAATGCGTTCTTATTTCACTTCTTTTCATCTTTCCCCCCTTTCCGACAGAGTGGGCTGCATCCTCTACCTCCCTATGGAGTGGAGGACTGGTCTGCAACAGCTGGAAGTATTCTCTCGCTATTTTTTTCGACTTGTCTGCAGTGGCCGGCGGATGGTGATGGTGTCTTTCTTTCTCTCTTTCTGAATGAATTTTAACCCACGAGTGATACGTTTTGCTACTTACTTAACCCCTTATTCTCTTCTTTTAATCCCTTACTTTCTTCTTTCTCTCGGGCTAACCTTAGAGTGGATCTTAGGGTCTTCGTTAGCCTTAGCTTCTGTAGATGTGTAGAACAAGTGAAAGAATGGTGGTTTGCGGTAATTTACGATGAGGGGAGTAGGTAGAGAGAGAGAATAGAGAGAGAGGGGAGGCATGAGGCATGCATTAAAGAAATAGGAAAGAATTTCGAACATTTACTTTAATGAAGCAAATGTATCACACTGTGTATTTGCATAAAATGTAAAAAATACTTCGTTTCATTTTTCTGTCGCGTATTATAGCTCGAAACCTACGGGTTTCTCGACCTATGTTTATATGGTCTTCTTTCTTTACTTTTGTTTCAAAAATACACCCTGCGATTTATGAAACACATTTATGCATCACCCTGTACAGCTCATAGTTGTTTTCATCTTTTCTAAGAAGTTTTTTGCTTCGCCTTCTCAATAACTGTATGCTTTCTCATTATATATATATATCTACTATATATATATATATATATATATATATATATATTAATATATGCATAAACTGCAATGACCGCGCAGTATATAAATGAATAGAAACGACATAAGTGTTAAGGAACGTTATGTCGTTTCTATTCATATATATATATATATATATATATTATAATATATATATATATATATATATATATATGGACGTAGGTGAGGTTAAGTTGTGATAATTTATTTTGTAAGGTAATACTTTTAGTATCTCGAAGCATTAAAGCAATTATATAAATAAATTTAGAAACATTTCCTGTGTCGGAAAAAAGCTACGTTGATCCTAATGAGGTTAGGTTACTCTACGTTGGGTTAGGTAAAGTCTGGTTAGGTTAGATTAGAGTACATTAGCTAGTACCTCACTTTTCAATGACTTAACAGAAAACACCCTTCGAGCCTCAGTTACGTCCCAAACAATTACCACGCCCTTCTCGGCTCGATGCCACTAAGGTTAATTAGGTTAAATTAGGTTTGGTTAATCAGGTTTTTAAATAAATGTGCTTGAAGAAGTCGATACCTCGCTTTTGCGGAGGTGTGTGTGTGTGTGTGTGTGTGTGTGTTTCGAAAGAGAGGAAGCGGATGAGTACAGCAAGAGCGTACATGATGAACTATGTGTACAAGATACAGAATAAATGGTTTTGAGTGAGATATGAAATGTGCGTAAGGAATGTCTGCTTAGGAATGCAAGGAATGTGGGTACTTACTAACTGCAATATGAAAGTTATTTTTTTCTTCTGCTAATAAAGTTCTCATTTCCACACACACACACACACACACACACACACACACACACATTTTCGACAAATGCGATCATAGTCTAATAGCACATAAAATGAAACATGAGAATAACTGGCAAAGTGGAAAAATGGATCTACAACTTCCTCAGAGAACGTCTACAGATGGTCAAAATTCAAGGTGTATCATCATCAGAATCAGAAGTACGCAGCTCAGTACCACAAGGTACAGTACTGGCCCCACTCCTGTTCATTATCATGCTAACAGACATAGACAGTGGAGTAAACAGCAACAGTATAGTAACATCCTTTGCGGACGATACAAAAATCAGCAGAAAAATCAGCAATGCAAATGAAGTCGAGGCCTTGCAGAGGGACACGAACAAAATATACAAATGGTCAGAAGACAACAAATGGCTTTTAACACCGAGAAATTCAGCTCTTGAGTATGGTAGAAGTGAGGAACTTAAACAGACTACATATCATGCTCCAGATAGACACGAAATTCAGAGAAGTACGAAAGCGGTCGACTTGGAGGTAATAATGACCGATGATGCCAAATTTGAGACACAAAATCTGATAGCAATAAACAAAGCAAAAGAAGTCGCGGGACAGGTACTAAGAACGTTCAAAAGGAGGGACAAGACAGTAATGATTCCCTGCTGAGAACACTGATCACACCAAAACTTGAATACTGCTCAGTTTTGACGTCCCCATATAAAAAGGAAGAAATTAATAAACTAGAAGAAACGCAGACACATTTCACAGTAAAGACTGATGGCTGCAAAGAACTCAACTACTGGGAAAGACTATGTAAACTAAATCTGTTCTCTGGAAAGGAGAAGAGAGGTACACCATAATCTACATATAGAAAATGATCGAAAAACTGGTACCAAACCTCAAACTAAACCCAATTACCATCCAAACAACGCTGGAAAATAGGAAAGACAGAATGTGTAGGTTCCCAAATTAAAGGCCCGACAAGGGACCTCCTCAACACTGAAGGAAACTAGCTGGTTGACAGTTGGCCAAGATTTTTAACCAGCTTCCAAAGGAACTCAGAACGTTACAGGGGTCAAAGTTGAAGTCTTCAAGAGAAGACTAGATGCCTTGCTCAGGACGGTACCAGATGAGCCGGGTGTACCTGGCTATGTGCGGTGGAGAGCGAAAGAGAGCAACTCGCTCCTCTACGAAGACAGGCCTAGAGGCGGGGCCACCAGCTTGACCTTCGTGGAAGAGAGACGAACACACCGAGCCTGAACGAGGTGTGTATATATATATATATATATATATATATATATATATATATAATATATATATATATATTTCTTCAAAAAGTTAAGTTCGGAACCCATAATATAGTCTTATTCCCTAAAACACTCAGAACACCAATTTGTATACAAATCGGAAATGTTTAAAATGGTTTAGAGGTGCCGCAAGAGTCCAGAAAATTTTAGCGTAGTCTTTTTTGAGTTCAGCTCCAGGTCCCCCTCACCCACAAAGGTAAGTATTATCCTCTCAATGGAGGGGGTTTCGTTGGTGCTAACAACTCATTGTCGCCTGGTTGAACTTTGGAGACCTTCAACTAATGTTTTCTTTCTTGCATCTGGGAATGTTTTACGATGTCCTCAACGACCTGACGCAAAAACTGTGTCTGTTCCTCATTTTTTCGTTACAGAGGCGTTAAAGTCTTTTATCAATGCTACTCCCCTTTCTGCTATATCATTGACAACCTTCATGCTTTTTAAGAATCTTGGAAGCGTTTTGATAATCTGGAATCTGTTCCCACTGAGCTGGATCTACAGAAGTTAGAAAGTCATCTTCCAACCCTAAAATTGAGAACAGTTGTCGAGAGTTTGCTGTGACAAATGATGACAGATCTTTTCCTTCAGCAATTGTTGGACAAATTCTATTTGGAGGGTATTGTCCTTCATTTTTAGAGCTGCGACCATCAATCTTTCATTTCTAAAGGTACACGATCATCAAAGAAAGAGAGACCAATCACACGTTCACTTAAATATCACAAATGATTACCGAATGCTTTGCCTGCAGATTTGGAGACGACAGTGTCTGGGTAAGTTTTTAATTGCTGAAGGAGCTCAAGGTCATTTGCAGGAGCTAAAGTTGTGGGGGCATTGGAACCATGCTTTTTATATAAATCTCTGTAGTGAATAAATTGAATCTTCTGAAGATGATATTTCTCTTGATGTTAGACGAATCTGTGAACGGAGAAGATAAATCTTTATAGAATAAATTACGTTTGCTAGCCAACGTGCACGATGTAGAGCACCTGGTTCCAGCAGTCTTCTTCCTCGTGGGGGTACTTCTCTCAGAAACAACAATGTTAATTCTAAGGTTTGTCGGTAATCATCTCTTGGTTGACGTTCTTCTATGTTAGTTTTACAGAATTCAATTATTTCCTTCCATTCAGATATGTCTAAAGTCACTTCTTTATCACCAATCACTGGTTTAAGCTTACTCTTATCAATGTTACTCCATTCTAGCTGAAATTGTTTAAATAAAGCAATATCAGGTCCTGATGAGGGACCAAAAAAGGACGCCAAATACATTTCCAACTATAATCTCATGGATATAACGACGACAGGTTGGTGCAGAAGATTTTTGTCCAACATTTGTTCAATCAGGATGCAGGCACCTCTTCTCTTTCCTGTATTATTTGCCGTGGTATCAAACGACATAGCTTTGATCTGGTTGGTTAAATTCCATTCTTTTACAGTTTCAACAACAGCCTTTGCAATTGTTTTGCACTTTCGGAGGTAAGTTTAGGGACTGCAAGAAGCTTGCCGATAACTTTACCAGTCACTACCACAGGCAAACGACTGACAGACTTTTTTACTGTGATATCAGGTAGCATTTTCCCATCCCAGTGAACTACCAGGGGGGTTTCTGGAGCAAAGTGTTCAATGATATTAGCTGAAATTTCTTTTCTAATTTTCATTCTTTTAGTACGAATAGAATCTTCATTGATCGATAGTGACTCTACATCATATCCTAAACCTTTTGCGGTAGCAGCAACGATATGAGCTGCTGCTCGGTTGCTGGTCTTTGTACGGTCTAGAACTTGCGCTAATTCGGGAGTCATTATGGTTTGAGGTCTTGCTTTCTTCAATTGTGGTTGGGTGTCACCCTGAGAAAAACTTTTTAATTTTTGAGATGTACTATTTTCCGAATAGATCGACTCGTTATCATTACTTGTACTTGAATCTATTGTTGCAACTTTGTTTAGTTGTTGTATTCCTTTTTCATGTTTTCTCTTGCGGTTAATAAAATTTTGCTCTCTAATTATCTTATTTCTTTCATTGATTGTTGTCATTTTATCAATGCCAGTTATGTGACCTTTCCTTCCACTGCACTGAGCAATAAGAAATTTCTTATCTTCTATTTTCATCATAGACAGAGCATTCTCGTGTGCAATGTCAAATAGTTCATTGAGTCGTGATGTGAAATGTTTCATTGGAAATTTGCTTTTGAGATCGACTTACTTTTTTGTAATGCTTTCCATTCAGAATGAAGTTTGAGCAACCGTTTAATAAGATCATATTCACGCGCAGTTGGAATCCTGGCTTTCTTCCAGAAACCCATAACACTGATCAAAGAGTTCTTAGCACTACCTTTCAAAGGGTGCTAGGAATATTCGGTCTGGGAAAATTCGGTCTCAGAAAATTGAAGTAAATCTATGAGTTCAGAGAGCAAAAAATATTTAAATCACATTTGCCAGCTATAATGAAAAAATAAACGAGAACTTGAAAAGATTTATTGAAGGAATTGTTTTGTTGTTTAAAACTTAGAACTAAAAAAGATACCCTAAATAATGAGTAAAACATAAAAGATGATTCGGTCTTGAGACTCGAAAAGAAAAGTTAAAATGAAATTAAGGTATGAGCAACGGATTTTAAGAAGGCAATTTTATCACTTTGAACATACTTTTGCGCGAGTTTTTCGATGCGCGAATCGAGTGTTTCATAGTTTTTCTTTTTACTTGGTTTGTCTCCTCGCTGCAAATGTGAAATTTTAGTCTGCTTGTAACTGATGATTTCAATGTGGAATGAAATGCTTCAAGGGCATTATTAGTTCGGGGCAATTTTTTTTACCTAACCTAACCTAACCAAAATTTCCAAAACCAAAATTTCCAAAACCGAATTTTCTGGACACCCTTTCAAAGGGAGCTTCATCTCTGAATGATGGTAAAAAAAAATGTGCCAAAACTTGCTGCTGAGAAGGGAGTTTATTGCCCAATATTTTTGCTAAAGTTGGACCAACAAGCCATATATTTGTTTTAGAACGAGTACTATAATTAGTACTAGCCATGATTGCAAAAGGGCGTGAAACTCCTAACGGTGAAATAATGGAGCACGAATTACTATCACATACGCACTCCCTCAGCATGTAGTTAACGGTATCCGGAAAAATCATCGCCCACAATTCACCGTCCACAATTCATCGCCCAGGATAATTCATCGCCCACAATTCACCGTCCAGAAGAACAGATTGCTGCCCATCATCCAAATATTTTGAAATTTTTGGAGTGCCTTAAGAAAGAACAAACTAAGTGAAATCAGAATTGAACAGTACATAGGTGGCACGAACCTCAAAAGAAAAAAAGAAAATATCGCAATTGTGCTGAACGAATTCGAAGACGTCGAAAGCTACGATTCAGAGCATTGTATTGTCGAATATATAAGATGGATAGCTCATAATATTTCATATTAGAATGTGTTTTAGACAAAATAAAACGGAAAATGCCCGGTTAGGTCAACTGAATGCCCGGTTAGGTCAACTGTACTCCCTTGATGATTGGTTAGGTTGTGATATTTTCGTTAGTTTAAACGAAAATGACGAGAGCAAAAATACATAACAAACAGTTTGGTAGTCCCGATAATACGTAATTACGAAAATCAACTTTTTTGTAAACAAAGGTTCGTTAAAAGATCGAGAGAGATAGACTTAAACCTAAAACCTTTGAAAAAAGTAACCACGTTAATAGACACAATTTTCGCACTTTTTATTGAGTATCGTTTTAATAAATAAATATTTGACACATTTCTTTATTGTGGTTTTAGTAAATAAATATTGTTTCAAACATTTTCTTATTCATTCTTATTTTGTTGGGGTGAACATATATATATATAAATGTATATATGTACGTTCGGTGAATTGTATGGGCGGTGAATGTATGGGCGGTGAATTGTAAGGGCGGTGAATTGTATGGGCGGTGAATTGTATGGGCGGTGAATTGTATGGGCGGTGAATTGTGGGCGATTAACTTTCCTAGACCCATAGTTAACTGAGGATTTGAGTTGCAACTTGCTCCTTGCCAGTTTTTCAGATGCCAAAAGTCACAAGTAGTAGTTACATATATTGATATTATATCATCAATACAACTATATATCTGAAAACATATGAATATTTCACATAAATATTTCAATAATAATTTCTGCAAATTTTGCAAAAAAATAAATTGGGTATTTTACTACTGATTAAAAGTACATTACTCTACATTTTTATACTGCCGTTCGCCACCCCTAAATATGATTTGATTGCTTTAAAAAATGGCATGTTAAGTTTTCTCATGATAAAGAACAAAATTCGACCTTCCAAACTCTAAAGTTAAAAAAAATTATTTTTGTCCCTAGATATGTGATAGCCACCCTAACAAAAAAATTATATATATATATATATATATATATATATATATATATATATATACACACTAGTATTGGAGAAATCCGAAATAATAAAAAGAACGAGTCCTGTTTCTAAACGTTCGACGCTATCTGGGGATAGCTCAGGATTTTTCAGGCAAACTTAAGTAATTTAGGGAAGTGAGCGAAAAATGTATAATGTATCTGTAGAAGATAATAACTTGATGAGAGAAATACTCCGAAGTTAAAAATTAGGATTCCTTTGACTTTCCTATTAAACTGAGGCACTGATCTTATATTAGAACCAAATCATTCCTTAAAAAATGGTCCCTTTTAATTAGATCAGTTTAGATGAGAGGAGAAAATATGAAAATGAAAATTAAAAAATTTAATGAAAAAGTATATTTGTGCGTGAACAAAGAGTGATGTTCCATCTAAAGTGGCCATAACACGAGAGTTCATTTTTGCGGATGTAAAGAAGTTTTTGCTTTGATGGAGTTAACCTCCTCCACAACCCGCAACAGCTTCACGTGGGATCTGAAGCACGGGTCGCTACATCAACTGGACGCGGAGGACGGTACTCTCCTACTCAACTACTCTCCAGACCCAATGTCGCTTAACTTCGCTGATCAACGGGAAGCGGTGTTACCACACTGGACTCGACGTGGTCCAATATGAAGTCATCATTTGACGAGCATTAATTAGAAGTGACATGAAAATAATCACAAACAATTTCGCGTTGCGGCCGCTGCAGTGTGCGGGGCTCCCATTCTGTCAATGTAAAATTACACGTCGTCACGACCCTAGTCGTGAGTCGTGAGTCGCAAGACGATCCTGTGTGCGGCCGGCCTTAATCTTTAATAAAATCCCTCTGAAAGAAGCAGCTATTGATTGATATTTGAGTCAACACAGTTTCACGGTTCTCGGTTTTATTAAGTGTAACAGGATAATGATTTTTAAGGCTCAGAGTTGAAAGTAATTAGTCACGTTCAGTAACAGATATTACAGATAGACTGATGGCGTGGCAATGGGGGTCTCCACCCCACCCCAACTAGAACCTACATTTGCAAATGTATTCCAGCGACATCAAAAGAAAAAATGGCAGATCGATTGACCAACCCATTCTAGACAGCTTTTGTATAAATATTATGTTAATGACACATTTTTAACATTGACCATCATATATTCAACTAATTTTTTTATATTAAACTCGAATCTTCGAATCACTCGACTATTAAATTCACTTCTGAATTTAACTTCTTTGGCATATCATACTCGTAGATAGCCTGGAAAAACGAGCATCCAGAACTGTCTGAGGTATTCAAGGTTTTAATTCCATCTGTAATCTCGTACTTAAACGAATTGGGCTCTTCACGAGTGATTGAAGTTAAAATAAAGCACAGAAATTAACTGTGTTACTTCGCGTTTAGTCTATTCAACCGAATATAAGACGATTAATAAATGCAAAACGGGGATAAGTATCTCACTGAAAGATATAAGATAATAGTTATGAAGATTACGACTAACAGAATGTTTTAATATATATGATGAAAACCCACAAGAAAAAGGAATGATTCCAAGGTCTTTCGCGTATTCAACAGCACACTTCCTCAAGGGAATAAATGGAAAAGGAAAGAAGCCAGAAATATATGAGGGGTCCCGCGTCTTAAGGTACCTAGGCGCCAAAATTAAAATTCGCCAGAAATCGCCTCCAAAGTTCAGCAATATTCTCGCAATAGTATCTCTGTTATTAATTGAGCTAGAACGTTCATTTTTGGCTAAATTAGAGTTCTAAGTATGCTAATGAAGATGTTGATGAGTTTTTGGAATAGATTTTCATATTTTATATATATATATTTTTTTAATTTTTTGATTTTCTTATTATGCCGAACTTTGGGTGAACTTTTGGCTGGCGATACAGGTGAAAAAAGTAGTTCGCTTCATAAGGTTTTCAACCATACTTCTAGTGTCGTAAGGTCATTATAACCCAAACGACGCGATAGAGGAAGGATGAAAATAGTGATATCCATAAAAAACACGTTTTCGCCTGTGGTGGCGCTTAGGTATCTTAAGACGCGCGACCCCTCAATTATGTCTATGTACATCAAAACAAAATAGTAAAAAGAGATTAACAAAAGGTTAACAACACTGATAAGGAGCAAAAGACATTTTAACAAGATATTGTCAATTTTATACATTCCCGAACTGTTGTTGAAATTATTTTTAAAATGGATGAATGCACATTCTAGAATATTTCTTTCAATTATATCTTTGTTTTTAACGAGAACTTTGGAACTCTCCCACTTAATACTACGATTACATCTATACATATGATTAAACACTATTAGAATTATTTCTGTTCTGTATGAATATTTATGCTGTTTTACTCCGATATTTAAAGTTTTCCCGTTTTTCTCGTCCTTGTCTTTTCCAAACTGCATAAAAATATATATACACAGTTTCCTTAAAGAAGAAAACTTACTTAATTTGGAAAGGGATTAGCCGGTATTAACTGGTTCATTCCTTTGATCTGATCATCTATCTATCTTTCTATCTCTATCTTTCTCCTCTCTATCGAGAGAGATAATAGATAGATACATAGAGAAACAGATAAAAAAAAAAAGAGCTGGAACAGGAAGTCATACTGCCCTTGATAGAATTTCTTCTTTTTATATATAGTGAAAAGTGAAGGTCTATATAGGGGAAATGTGCTTCCTGGACAAAGTGGAGAAAAGTGTGGAGAGTTGTGGTGAGCGAAAAATTCTTTGTGTTAAGTAAACATTTTAGAATATACAGGGTGTACATAAAGTCAGGATCTATTTTTGTGAAATAATTATTTTTTTCTATTTTTCTTTTCAGAAGCCCTTAGAATGAATACAGAAGAGCGTGTGGCAATAGTAATTTGGCGAATCGAGGGAAAGAAATACAATGACATCAGAGAGAAGTTTAGAAGGAGATTTCGTAAGCCGGGGCCAATAGACAAGACAATACGAAAATTGGTGAACAAATTTAAACGAACGGGATCTGTAAATGATGAAGCAAGATCAGGACGACCGTGTATGTCAGATCTTACCGTGAATGCAGTACGCGGAATTATCACTGAGGAGCCACGTACGTCCGTTCGTGCTGCATCACAGACTCGGCCTCCCGACGTCATCTGTGCACAAAATTCTGAAAGTTAATTTGCAGAAGAAAAGCTATCATTTGCAGGTTTTACATGATTTACATGAGGAAGATTTCCCTCGACGAAGTGCTGTGTGTGCTGATCTCGTAGAACAAATCTGGAGTGATAATTTAATGGACAACATTCTCTTTAGTGATGAAGCCACTTTCCATACGTGTGGAAAAGTAAATCGCCATAACTGTCGAATTTGGGCAGATGAAAGACCGAATGATTTCGTCCAAAATTGGGAGAGAGACTCACCTAAAGTTAATGTTTGGATGGGTTTAACAAAATCTAAGGTTTATGGTCCTTTTTTCTTAGCTGAAGCTACAGTTACGGGGCTTATTTATCTGGACATGTTGCAGCAATTCCTTGAACCTCAGCTGATTGGGGATAGGATTGTTAGTACCGTCGTCTATCAACATGATGGTGCTCCTTGTCACTATGCCGAAATTGTTCAGGATTATCTAAATGGACGTTTTCCAAATCGCTGGATCGGACGCGGAAGCAACAGATCTTGGCCAGCGAGATCACCAGATTTAACCCCTTTAGATTTCTTTGCATGGGGCTTTATCAAATCGCACGTCTATCAGACGAAGATTACGAGTCTTGAAAACTTACGTACACGTATACGAACTGCTGCAGATAACATAACCCCGCAAATGCTCCAGAATGTGTTTAGAAATGCTGCGGAACGATTTGAGCTGTGCAGGGATACTGATGGGCGTCACGTCGAATCCTACTCTTAATTATTTAATAAATGTTACCACTATCATTTTATGATTGAATTCCATATAATTTCCAAGTGCTTCACAAAAATAGATCCTGACTCTATGTACACCCTGTATTGGGTCGGATGAAATATTTATAACAAATAAAATCTATACTATTACTCATACATTTGGCATACAATCTACCAACAAAAATTTTCGCTTACTTCTCTTCTACACGACAAATTTTTCTGATCATAGACCATTAGAAATATTAATTAACGTTACCAATTTATGCGCAACACGACTTAACAAGAACTCAATAGGGAACAATAATCGCGTCGATTGGTCCAATGTTAATATGCAGCAGAGAATAGAATACAAAGAGAGAACATGTCACCTCTTTAATAATTTAGAAATTTTGCACCTTGCCTGTAATAATCCTTGCTCAAATGATTCTCACTGTAAACTCATAGATAGGTATTATAGTAAGATAATATCCCTGTTAAGAGAAGCAGGAAGCCCCTTGATTAAATCTTACAACTATCATACTAAGGTTATTCCTGGATGGAATGATTTTATTGCCCCCCTGAAAAGGGAATCGAAAGACGCCTATGATTTGTGGTGCTTTCATGGTAGACCCAGATTAGGACCAGTATACATAAATATGTGTAGAAGTCGGGGTCAGTATAAGGCGGCCATAAGACGATGTAAACAGGAAGAAGAGTCTATTCGAGCATCAAAAGCCTGTGAAGCTCGCATAAATAACGATAACAACAAATTTTGGAAATTTGTTAAGAATCAAACGGGTGTCAAAAATGTCCTCCCTCCGACAATCGATGGGGTGTCGGGGGAGGACGAAATTGCAAAGCTGTGGAAAAACCACTACTCTAACATTCTTAATAGTGTGAGTAGGGATAATCTTAAGATAGATTGCAGCGAAACGATTGTGGGAGGGACAAGGGAAAATATTTTGATATCATTTTCTGAAGTAAAGAGGTTAATTAAAGAGTTAAAGACTGGTTCTGCGTCAGGGGTAGATGACTTATCGAATGAGCACTTAAAATATGCAAATGACGTAGTATGTCTGCATATATCATTGCTCCTATCAGCCATGCTTGCTCATAGCTATATCCCTGCAGAGTTCATGAGGGTATATATCTTGCCCCTGGTCAAAAATAAGTACGGAGACATTCTGTCCAGGAATAATTACAGGCCTATTGCTGTCGCTTCCTGCTTCTCGAAACTACTAGAAAAACTCTTGTTACTCTGATTAAATGATTTCCTATGGACATCTCCTAATCAGTTTGGCTTTAAAAGGTCCCACTCAACTGACCTGTGTATCTATGTACTTAAAGAAACAATATCTAAATACACTGACAGTAATTCAACCATTTATAGCTGTTTCCTTGATATAAGTAAGGCATATGATAGGGTGAACCACAATATTTTATTTGCAAAACTAGAAGACAGGAAGGTTCCCATGTACATATTAAATTTATTGAAATTTTGGTATTCCCACCAATCTTTCACTGTTAGGTGGGGCAATGTACTATCCGAGTGTTTTGGCTCCTCTTGCGGGGTGAGACAAGGATCCTTGCTCTCCCCTATGCTGTTTAATGTGTATATTGACGGATTAATTGCTTCACTTAATGAGGCAACAGTAGGATGTTGTATAGATAACACAAGGATAAATAACTTAGTTTATGCCGATGATATGGTGTTAAAACTGTTAATAAGTCCCTCTGTTAAAGGTCTGGATCCGCTTCTAAATGTCTGCGAAGTGTATTCGCAGAAACATGATATTCTTTTTAATGTTACAAAAACTAAGGTTATGCAATTTCATCCTAAAAGCTGTAATCAGCCAGCTGATATAAGGTTTAAAATGAATGGTGAAGTAATTGAGGAAGTACAAGAGTTTAAGTATTTGGGTCAAACTATTACCAGCTCCTTGAGTGATGACTCGGATATAAGAAAACAATCTCGAAGCCTGTGTGCTAAAGCGAATATGACCATAAGGAACTTTCGTTTCTGTACAAATGAAGTTAAAGACACACTCTTTCGTACTTTCTGCAGTAATATATACGGTCGACAACTCTGGGTGAATTCTAAAAAAGGTTCTGGCAGAACCCTAAATTTGCTGTACAACAGGTCTTTTAGACTCTTATATAAATTACCCCCGAGATGCTCAGCTTCGCAAATGTTTGCTACCCGCAATGTCCCGAGCTTCCCGGAGGTAACAAGACGTGCTCAACACAGTCTAATGCAAAGAATTAAAAAATCAACCAACCCGATCATCCAAGCTATCCATGAGTCCTGCCATTTATCCTCTAAGCTATGGACTTCTTGGTACGAAAACGTCTGTCTGTAGCTCCACTTAACTTCGACAGTGCAGTATTATTTCTAATCAATTGTGTATATTTCTATCCTTAGTATATGAACTGTCATTGTATTAATAACACTGCCCAACACCAATTTTGCTGATTTAATTCTAACACGTTTTTAGGTAACTTTGGTGTGCTGATTTCAAAAATCACCTTAGTTTTTGCCTATCACGTCAGGTTTTCGAGCAATCAAATATGGATATTTTGGAGATATCGCATTTTGGCAGGGTTATGCCCAATTTTTTCTTTTCAAAAAATAAGTTTTTACATACTCAGAATCAGCATGGAAAAGTAAACAATTGTGCAGGGAGTGAACTTTAATATACAATGGTAATATTGGCACACAAAGTGATTAAAAGTGTTTAAATAAGCAAAAAATGAATCCATGATCATGACGTCACGCTCACACCTGGGGAAATCACAGATACCCAAGATTTTAATATGTTGTACATGACCTTTAGATTTAATGCACAGATTTGCGTATTCCACAGATAAAACTTTAACAGCAAAACAGCTGTTAACAGGTCTCAAAAATAATCAATTTTGATAAGCGCCCTTCATGGATCACCCAAAATAGGCATATTGCATTGCATATTGCACGAAAACCTGATGTGATGGACAAAATCTAAGGTGATTTTTTAAATCAGCACATCAATATTATCCAGAAACAGGTCTTAGAATTAAATCAGCAGCAAACATGTTTTTTTTTGTTGGGCAGTGTAATATTTGTAATATGGACTATAGTCTGCCAATAAACCTTTTCATTTCGTTTCATTTCAAATCAGGTCGAGAGAATCTTCAATTTAGCGAAGTTGGATTGTACTCCCTAACCTATAAACTAACCTAACCTGACATTGTCTGATGCGAGGTTATGTTAGGTTAAATTAAATTAGGTAAAATAATTAAATTTTATAATTTCTTTCTAACGATTAGGTACATCAATCTCTCTTCACTTCGAGAAATCTGTATTTACTCCTGAAGAAAAGATAGCCAAAAGATCATTTACAAAGAATTTTGGTGTCACTGACTAAAAATTAGGATGAAAGATTATTAAAAAAGAAAGTCATAAAATACGTCTATTCAAAAACTGAACACTTATACGGCCATAAATTGGCTTAATTTGTCAAACGGAACAGAATTACTCAAGGAATACTGACATCAATACTAAAAGCAATTTTGAAGTTAATTTGAAGATAAATTAAAGTTAAATTGAAGTTGTTTTGAAGTACGCAAGAGACTTTCCTATCTTAATTAATTAGTTACAGTTTGCAAAGGGTTTATATGCTAAAACCAAATATATTAAAACACATTTTTTGAGTGATGTTGAATATGAAGTTAGATTTGAAAAACTCAGCATAATATTTAGATATAACGGGTACTTATTTCTGCTCGGAATGGTGCAAAATCTGTTCTTCGACTCGCCAAAAATTTCATCATCAGATAAAAATATGAAAACCTACCCAATTCTAATTCTTCTCGCTATTTTTGGCATCTATCTAACAACCTCTCGAACAACTTTACTTCCTTTTCTTTCTCTCCTCTTTTCCATTCCGACGGCTCAGTTGCCGTCTCTTCTACTGATAAAGCTGAACTCTTCGCTCAAACCTTCGTCTCCAACTCAACTATGGACGATTCCGGTGTTATTCCTCCATCTCCTCCTCCCTCTTACTTAATTATGTCTGAAATTAAACTCTCTTCCAAAGATGTTTTTTCTGCCCTAGCTGGGCTTAACTGTAGGAAGGCGTACAACTTGGTAGTGTCCCTCCTGTTGTTCTTAAGAACTGTGCTTCTGTTTTGACACCCTGCCTATGCAAACTCTTTCGTCTTTGTCTTTCATCTGGTACTTTTCCTTCCTGCTGGAAGTTCGCTTTCATTCAGCCTGTCCCAAAGAAGGGTGACCGCTCTCAACCCTCCAACTATCGTCCAATTGCTTTGATTTCTTGCCTTTCTAACGTGTTTGAATCTATCCTTAATAGGAAAATTCTCAAACACCTCTCTTCTCACAATCTTCTGTCAGATCGTCAGTATGGGTTTCGCAAGGGACGCTCTACTGACCATCTTCTTGCATATCTCTTACTCTTGGTTATTCTCCTTTTGGGATTTGGGTGAAACTTTTGCTGTATTAGACATATCAAAATCTCTTGATAGAGTCTGGCACAAATCCTTAATTTCAAAACTGCCCTCCTTCGGTTTCTATCCTTCTATCTGTGCTTTCACCTCTAATTTCCTTTCTGGCCGATCTATAGTTGCGGTTATAGATGGCCACTGTTCTTCTCATAAAGCTATTAATTGTGGTGTTCCTCAGGGTTCTGCCCTGTCATCCTCTCTCTTCCTTTTATTTATTAATGATCTTTTTAGTCGCACTTCCTCTCCTGTCCACTCCTATGCCGATGATCCACCCTTTACTCCTCCACCCGCTTCACAAAGCGTCCCTCTCAGCAGTTATTCCATGCTTCGCGTGGGATGGCTTTGGTGCACCTGACCTCTGATCTTTCTACACTCTGATTGGGGCAGAGAAAACATTGTGGCTTTCAATGTCTCAAAAACTCAGTTCCTTCATCTGTCTACATGTCACAATCTTCCACAGTACTATCCCCTTACCTTCAACAATACAAACTTAATCCTTCCTCTTCTCTTAAATTCTTGGATGGAATTAAAGGCTTTACGTCTTATCAATTCCCCGTCTCTTACTGACCATCTTCAATCTCTCTCTTTACCGCAATGTTGCTTCACTCTCTCTTTTCTATCGCTAACTGCATGCCTCCTCCTTTAAGGAGAGCACGCAGTACCAGACTTTCGACATATTCTCATTCCTTTTCTGTCCAACTCTCTAACGCAAGAGTTATTCGGTATTCTCAATCCTTCATCTACTTAACCGGTGAACTCTGGAACATTCTTCCACAATCCATCTTTCCCCCTGTCTATGACCTTCAATCTTTCAAACGCAGAGTGTCTAAGTATCTTGAAAACCTTGGACCTTGATTTTAGCTCTCTTTTTTCCTCTATTTGGGGGGGGGGAGATTTTGCGGGAATTCGTCCTTGGTCCCTCCTTGCATAACCAAATACTATAATAAAGTACTATATTACTTACAAACCAACAAAAAACATCAAGCTCGTCCTCAGGTTAGTCCTGGAAGTAAATGCATTGTGTGTACACACACACACACACACACACACACACACACACACACACAGTGCTCATCTCCGCACAAGCGAGGTCCTGATTTTTAAAAATCCACACACCTAAAAAACTAATTAACCTAACCTAATTTAACCTAACTTAACCTTAGTGTCATCGAACCGAGAAGAGCCTTGATAAGTGTTTCGAACGCAGTTGAGGGATCGAAAGGCGTTTTCTGTTAAGTCATTAAATAGTGAGGTACTAGCTAATCTAGTCTAACCTAACCAAACCTCAACTAACTTAACCTAATCACGACCAACGTATCTTTTTTCCGACACTAAAAATGTTTCTAGGTTTCTTATACCATTTTTTAAAAAAGTTTCTTGGTTCCAAAAGTGTTGCCTCACAAAAAAATTATTCCATTACGTCTGTGATTTATCACACATTCGACTTCACTTTTGCCTAGCTGTCTACGCGCGCACGCGCACACACACTGACACATGGAATTAGTGTTTCATATCATTTTATGATGAAAGTGGGCCACGGCGTGGCCAATGTCGTAACACCGCTTATATATATATATATATATTATATATATATATATATATATATATATATATGGCTGCGTAGGTAATCAACAGTAATTGGAAAAACTATCAGTCAAAGATGACAAAACGATCAACAAATTGCAATTCTTATCATTGAATCATTGCAATTACTGATAAAAAGTTACGTAAAATTTATGTTTGGCTCTTTTCTGTCGATCTTTATCATTTATTCCAAATAAATGAAAACAGTAATCAACAAAAGAAGGTTGAATTAGTTCTATAAATTGTTGAAACTCTTCCAATTTGTAGAAATGTAGTTGGCATTTGTGGAATGTAGTACTTGGAAAAAGGTGACTCGGGTTGATGACTGATTTTTCATAGTGTGATGAAAACGCTGCTTTCCGTTTTAGTGTCCTTGTTGTGAATCAGAATTCGTAATTGTGTAAAATGGAAAGCAAGTGTTGAAACCAATAAAAAATATAATTGTTAATGAAATAATCTTTCATTTATATGTAGGTATAAAGGTATACTAATTAATATCCTCGTAAGTATTACAAGGAGTTACAAGGAAAAGAAGTACCTCAGAAGGCCTTGCGGTCCATGCCGAGGAGGTACCAATGGCAACGGGTGCCAGGGAAAATTTTCTATACACTCAAATAGTGTGCAAGATTTGGTCTAACCTTTTCTTGAAATGATCCACAGAGGAACTGTTCACAACTTCTGAAGGTAACCTGTTCCACATGTCACAGAGTATTGGAAAGGAGGAGACTGTAAACACCCAATCAATCGGGGAAGTACTCCAGGAGGAATGTTAGGTAGGAGACAGGAGTGCTGGAACTCCCGTTTCTCCTGTCACTATCCTCCTCAGCTGATCTTTTTCCGTGTCTTATCTACCCTTTGAGCAGTCCAGCATGCTCTCAAACAACACGCACTTCTCCCTTTATTCCTCACTACACATACATGCACCTTACACACTACGCAATTTTTTCAAAATTTATATTAAAAATAAAAATGGCATCAATGAGCCTCGGAGACCATGTTTTTGGCTTTCTCCTTCTTCTGCAGAGGGGTCCACCTTTACGACTAAACCTGATCAATCGTCAAGGGCGTAGTGTTGACCTAACCGGGCATTCAATGAACCTAACCGGTATTCAGTTGACCTAACCTGGCATCCAGTTATTTTTTCTACCCTTCGTACGGGTAGCAAATATATATATATATATATATATATATACACGTAAACTAGAACACCGTGTAACTTTCAAAATAATAATTTCTCAAAAAAAAGACATTTTTTTTAAATCAGTGTAAAAATCTATATTAAATATCTTAGTTTCAAAAAATAGGAAACTCCAAATTTCGGAAAAGGCCCCATAAAACGTATATAAATACGGAATGCACTTAGTCTTTGCTATGTTTACAATTGACACGTAGTTCACAAACTGCTTCAGTGCCACTACAATGTAAACCATATCACTTCAGCGCGGCGATATATTACCATCAGAAAATTGTTACGTCATTTTGCAATCACACTGTCGTATTAGCATCGTACTGACGTTGTAATTGAAATTCTTACGGCATCATTACAGCATTATGACGGCGCCAAAATGTCAATATAACTAAAATTTTCAGACAGTTATCTGACGCCACGCCGCGAATTTGGCTTATTTTTAAATTTAAAGACATTTACGGTTATTACACTCGCAAATATAAATTTTAATCTTTATATATCACTAAAAATTAAGAAATATAACTAATGATACCTTGATACAGGCTAAAGTGAAACTGCAGTTAAAGTAAAAGGTTTATGCAAAACGAATCTTACAAATTTAACTTATTTCAAATAGAATTTGTACAATTTTTCGTGGAAATCTCTCTACAATATTGACAACTTTGAAGCGTGGTTCAATATTTGGCTAAAAATTCCATACCACGCTGAACATTTTAAATGGCTGAGAAACCAAATTTTTCGTCATTATAAAAAAACAACCTTTATCCAGAGAGAGAGAAAGAAAATATATTACATAAAATATACAATATTAAATAGTTGAAGGTAAGCGTCTGAGTCGCATTCATTTAAAAATATTGACATTCACGTTCGATTTAATTTGGTGACGCGTTATCTAATCAAAGTGTTCGTATTTGAATATGCCGTTGGGAAGCGTTTTCAATCTTTAGTGTGAAATCAAATGTTTAATACATACTATACTCAACATTTCAAATTATTGAAATAATTATCTATAGCAATATCTTGTCGTTTTAAATGTTTGATCAATACGAAACGCTTACGTGTAATAAATTTATTTTCAAGTGATTGAAATGTCATCTTTATTTAATATTTCGTTGTACTTTAAAAATGTTTCACCAAATATCAAACTCCTTTTATAAAGTATTACTGCGGTTCTCAATCTATTAATGTCTGAGACCCATTTCTATAACCCTTCGAACGTCCTCGATTTCATCATCCAAAATGAAACGTAACGTACCTATGTCAAATTAACCCGTTAGTGCCCATTGGTAGAATTTCCTACCGCCAAAATTGTTTGTCATTATTGCATCACTTTTTCACGTGATCTTCGGTATGAGTCATTGATATAACGCAATCTTTTAGATTGATACGACGCAAATACAAGAAAAAGTGATGCAATAATGACAAACAATTTTGGCGTAGGAAATTCTACCATTGGGCACTAGTGGGTTAAAAGTCTTTTCAATGTGACAAAGTTAAAATCTTATATACTTTATACGGCCTTGGCCCCTCCTTCCTGCATAAAAAAATACTTAACACTAATAATTATCAAAATAATTTTTTTATTTATAAAATACTACAATTTCTGTTATATTACAATATAATGTGTAATTGCAAATTGCACTCTTTGTTTTATTTAATTTGGCACTTAAGCTTTAATAAGCTTTACTAGGCTCTCAGATGAATTGACGCTAAAGTTAATATGTAATATATAAATCATGATTAAAATCTAATTAATTAAATAATATATAAATATAAATAAGAAGTATAACCTTTGGTATATAACCTTTGGTTAGCTTCCGTCCGAATTGTTCATTCTGACGAAGGTTAAGCTTTTCACTCCACCTTAGACCTACAGTTCAACGTGGAATCCGAACCACGCCCCATCAGCAGCCCAGCTTCTTAACTACTAGGCCACCTAGGGTACCCATTTATCTATCAACCACTTTCTTTATTGCGTGGAAGGATGAACAGCTGGGTTTTGCTGCGCGCCGGCTGCCGTCGGGTCTCGAACCCGGGGCCGATGGATTCGTAGTCAGCGATGCTAACCACTACACCACCGAGGCGCCTATTAATTAATTGAGAATACACAAACGAAAATGATCGTTGAAAATACACTATACCATATGTCCCACAAAAAAGTACACCCAACTTTAGATTGTACTAACTCCTCCAAAAATTGAGATATTTTGGATCTGTTTGTTTGATTTAATATAGCAAATTATTCTTTGTTAACGTTCAAATTTATTCATGTTTAAACGATTTAGTGTTTAAGCATCTGCTTTTAACTGAAGGGTACAGCAAAATGGGTTGCGCGGAATGATCATTTCTCCCAGCCAGATAGCTCCTCTTGCTTTAACCAATGATAGACCGAGAAATTCTTCCACAAATACGTGTTACTTATGGAAACCGATTTAATCGTATTTGGTGGGTGCAAGACGGAGCTCCTGCTCACAGGAGAGTTATTGTGAAGGAACGCTTGCAGGAAGTCTTCCACCAAAGAGTAATTGCTGCAGGCCATGACATTGAATGGCCTCCCAGAAGCCCTAACTTGACCCCGTGTGATTACTTTTTATCGGGTCATTTGAAAAATAGAGTATTTGCATCACAACCTATCAATTTAGATGATTTGAGGACTCGCATCACAGTTGAAATCAACTTGTTAAAAGACAATCCAGATCTTATCAAAAGAGTGATGGGGAAGATGAGAGCTCGCCTGCAGAGTTGTATCGATAGGAATGGCGGTCATGTTGAAAGAAAACGAAACTAAGCATAACTTTTGCAATAAGGAATAAAGAAAGATCTGCTTTGTATCTTATTAAAATTATGTTAAAGTATCTATTATTATGAATTTGTCTTTTCATTACATCGATAGCACACACACATTATTTTTCATTGACCAATTTTGCGCAATCCATTTTGTTGTACCCTTCAGTTAAAAGCAGATGCTTAAACACTAAATCGTTTAAACATGAATAAATTTGAACGTTAACAAAGAATAATTTGCTATATTAAATCAAACAAACAGATCCAAAATATCTCAATTTTTGGAGGAGTTAGTACAATCTAAAGTTGGGTGTACTTTTTTGTGGGACATATGGTATATTAAATCTTAAGTCGTTACTAACGATACAGTATAATGAAAATACAGTACAACAAACTGATAGTCAGATACAGAAATGAGAGAATTAATACAGTACACGTGTTATGGACAAGTAATGTATATTTCATCTTAAATTTTTATCAGTATTCCATTAAAAGAGATTTCAACTTGTTTTTTAATGTATTTACATTAGAAAACATTTTTATATCAGCAATTAAATGATTCTGTAGTTTCAGTCCAACGAAAATGGGTGATTTTTCGGGTGTAGACAATCTAAATTGAGAAATAACACGCTTTGATCTACTCACAGTCTGGTATGAGTGACTTTCTTGATGATGAGTTACAAAATATTAATTAAAAAAATTAATAAACTCCTGTTTACATTTTGTGTGTATATAAATATTTTTCAAGGAAAATATAATTTTTAGGATCTTATGTTCCGGTGATCAAACAAAAAAAAATTGCTCAGCGACCGCTAGGTTAAGGAATTTTTAAGAAATTGTCGGTATGTGGCCTGATACCCAGGGCTGCCCTTTTGAAATGATCCTTCACGAGCGAAACTTTGTGAACCCCTACTCTGACCCTTATTAATTATTTGATTATAGTTCTTTCTGTACCCTAGTTTGGAAGCATTTCAAATGGATGATGGAATGTACATTCAATTAGTAGTATGGTATGGATTTCAACTGAAATGTACTACCATACTACTAATGAAGACGCTTGAATTATATTTGTAAACAATTCACATATTTATTCATTTAGTCTGTACCAGATTATCTCCCCCTAATATTTCTTAACTCGACTTATAAAGAATCGTTTGAAGAACATTTACTACATTTTAATATTTCTTATCTCGACTTTTTAGAACAGTTTGAGGAATATGTTTATTATTATATTTTAATATTCCTTAACTCAACTTTTAGAGAATAGCTTCAAGAATTTTAATATTCTTTAACTCAACTTTTAAAAAATAGTTTGAAGAATATTTATTGTATTTTAATGTTCCTTAACTCGACTTTTAAACAACAGTTTGAAGAATATTTATTGCATTTTAATATTCCTCAACTCGACTTTTAAAGAATAGTTTTAAAAATATTTATGATATTTTCTGAACACTAAAATCATCAGTAAATGAGTTTAAAGATTAAAATCTTGAGTTATTATCTTGATACAAAATCAAAACCGACATTTACACAAAGCATTTGAAATAAACCAAAATTTTGCAATTTGAGAATGACGTTTTAATATTATGTAAACGCTCCGTTTTTTATCAAACTTTGAATAAAAATTCAATTAAATTCAACTTTTATTCATTTTTACTTATTTGTGTTTCGTTCTTCTATTGATTTTCTTGTTATTTTTTTAGTTTTTCTTTTTAAATGCTAAAAGGGATAGGTTGTTCGCTTAAACTTAAAAGTTTTTGCCAAAAGTTTTCATTTTCACTTATATTTTCTGACTTTTTTCTTTTGCTTTTGTCTACCCTAAGTAAGAAAATGCTTTGGGCAGACGTTTCATAAGCTAAGCAAAAAACCAAAAGAACAAATAGATAGATAGATAAGTAACTAGATTAATGCGCATAGTGGTAATTTTTGCAATAACATTTTTTCGTTTTAATATTTACAACTTGCATCAGCACTTCGTTGTCATGGAAACGCAATTGAAACATTTTACCCGAGAGATTTTTACATATATAAAGTATACGTAAAACATTCTTTATGTACTCTAGGATATGAGCTTCTGAAGTCATAATCAGAGTGAAAATAGTTCTATAAGGAAGTTTACAAAACTTCCAATATTGGAACAGCGAAAACGTCATAATATTTGCCAATTGTCAACAACTTGCCTTTAAAATTTAACACTTTATGGGGTAGGCTGGTAGAGAACCCCACATTGCTACCAACAAACAAAAAAAAAATTTGTTTCTATTCAAACATTTATTCATTTACTCATCCATTTTTCTGTCTGTATACGTATTAATTTATCTATCTGTATGTTTTTCTGCCTATCTACTTAAGTTTCATGAAATTGCTCTTTTATCTATTGTTAAGTGCATTGGATCTGGATAGCAGCTGGATGGGGGAACCGTAGCGACCCGTGGATCGGATCCCACGTAAAGCTGTAGGTCCTCTCCGTCATATGACCTTATAGGTGTTGGTTTACGTCGTCGTCGTTGGGCCTAGGCAAGCTACGGCTTGGGACCGTAGCGCATCTATCCGGTATAGGTTAACCTGGATGATGTAGTCATAAGCACTGCCGCTGGTTAAGTGCCAACCAGTGATTATCTCACTAGCCGTATTGAGTCCGTTAGGCGAAACTGCGACAGTACCAAAGGTGGAAAATATAACCCTTGGATTTCTATTATTTATTTGTAAAATGGACATGGTATTAGATTAAAATAAATATTTGAATATAAATAATTAACTGACAATTGTGATATATAATTAATTATGTTTACATACAATAAAATAATATAGTATACATAAAATTAGTATTAATGTGGTTCACAATTGAATTATAATGGGGAACTAATTTAAAATGAATTTATACTATTCCGAAATTCAAGACGGTAAAATTAACATTTAACTTGAAACTAAAATAAGAGTATTCACTACACACTCCCCCACCAGAGAGGAAGTTCAAAGAGTTCCGAACGACACAGATTTCCGCTGACCTTTTTGGTAGCTACTTGTACCTCACTTAAGGTTGATTCCAAAAACGCAGGCTTAAGACGATCGATAGAAACCTTGTCGACCTTGGAACCGCGCTGGATGAGAAATGATTTGCGCGTACGTCGGAGAACTTCATAGGGCCCGTCATATGGACATTGGAGAGGCCGTTTTGGGAGAGGTACACGAACGAAAACGTGGGTGCAAGATTGGAGGGCTGGGGAAACAAAGATGTTCTGTTGGCTAGTCAATCGAGGGGGAACAGGCTGAAGGACTGCATGTGAGAGGAAAGTGTTTGAGCGAATTCCGTAGGATCACATGACTTATCCCCTGCAGTGAAGTAGCCACCTGGTAGCCGCAGTGTTGTTCCATAGACTAGTTCAGCCGCTGTAGTCTTCAGATCACTCTTAAATGCAGAGCGAATACCAAGCAACACGAGTGGAAGCTTATCCATCCAATGGGAGTCTTCGTGACACATAAGGGATGACTTCAGCTGGCGATGGAAGCGTTCGACGAGGCCGTTAGCTTGCGGATGATACGCACAGGTATGCGCATGTACTGTACCCAACAAGCTGGTAAACTTCTTCCAAAGCGAAGACTCAAATTGGCGACCTTGGTCAGTGATGACTTTTGTCGGCAATCCAAATCTTGATACCCATCCATGAAGAAAGGCTCTTGCAACAGTGTCCGCTGGATATCAGGAAGTGGGATGGCTTCAGGCCATCTGGAAAAGCGGTCGAGACAGGTGAGCAGATAACGTTGGCCTTGAATCACTGGAAGAGGGCCAACAATGTCTACATGAATTACCTCAAATCGCTGGGATGGGGGCGGAAATGCGTCAAAGGGGGACCTGGTGTGCCCTTGGACTTTGGCACGCTGGCAGGCAAGGCACGTTTTGGTCCAATGTTTGACATCCTTCCGCATCGAGGGCCAAACAAAGCGAGAGGCAACCAGGTGTGCGAAGCACGGATACCAGGATGGGAGGGCTTATGAAGATCCATGAAGACTGCTTTTCTGTGACATGGAGGGACATAAGGGCGAATAGCAGCTGTTGATACGTCGCAATAGAGGGGCACAGACAATCCTGGCATACTCATTTTCTTGAGGGAAAGTGAGTGAGTGGAGTCTTCTCTGAGCAGTTCTTGTAGTTCCGTATCCTTATCTTGATCCTGTGCAATAGCATTCCACAGTGTAGAGCTGAGGGTAACAGAAGTAATCTCTATTCTTGAGAGTGCATCCGCTGGAGTGTTCAAGACACCTTTGATGTGGCGGATATCTGTGGTAAATTGCGAGATATAATCGAGTTGCCTGATGACTCTGGGAGAGTGGTTACAGCTGTTTTTATTGAAGACAGTGACCAAAGGTTTGTGGTCGGTAAAAACACAAAACTCTCGGCCTTCAAGGAAATGTTGAAAATGCTTCACGTTTAAGTAAATAGCAAGAAGTTCACGTCCGAAAGCACTATAACGCGTTTGGGCTGGCTGCAGCTTTTTCGAGTAAAACGCGATGGGTGCTTGTTGACCGTTAATGGTTTGTTCCAACACCCCACCGATCGCAACATCTGATGCATCGACCGTCAGAGTTAGGGGGGCATTACTGATAGGAAATGACAGAGACAATGCACTATTGATAGCATTTTTGGCATTGTCGAACGCCTGTAAACTATCGCTACACCATACCAATTTCGTTACCTTGCGTTTGTGTGTGATCATAGCGTGTAGAGGAGCAAGAACACTGGCACAGTTTTAATGAACTTGTGGTAATAATTTACCAAACCTAGAAACCGACGTAACTCACGCTGATTATTTGGCATTGGGTAATTTTTTATCACTTCACACTTGTCCTGAAGGGGGGTAATTCCGTGCTGCGAAATCGTGGACCAAGAAATTCCAAGGTTGGCTGTGCAAACACACACTTAGATGCATTAATAGTAACACCGTATTGTTCTAAGCGTTGAAAGAGGAGTGAAAGATGTTCCTTATGTTCCTCTTCCGTTGAACTGGCCACAAGCAAATCATCGATGTAGGCATAAACAAAGTCTAAGCCTCTGGTGACCTCATCTATAAACCTCTGAAAGGTTTGCGCAGCATTCCGTAGCCCGAACGGCATCTTCAAAAATTCGAATAACCCAAATGGTGTACAAACTGCAGTCTTGGGAATATCCGAAGGCTCTACGGAATGTGGTGGAAAGCCTTAACGAGATCTATTTTACTGAAGATAGATTTGCCGTGGAGAAGAGAAGTAAAGTCTTGGACATTTGGTACCGGATATCGGTCCGGGATGGTTGTCGAATTCAAAAACCGGTAATCCCCACATGGTCTCAGTCTCCTGACTTCTTCTGGACCAGGTGTAGGGGAGAGGACCAACTGCTTTTGGAAGGTCTTATTATCCCAAGATCCAGCATAAGCTGGAATTCCGATTTGGCAGCTTTCAGTTTGTCCGGGGCAAGACGTCTGGGTTTTGCAAACACAGGGGGACCTTTTGTTGTAATGTGATGGGTAATGGTGTGCTTAATGGTATCACCCATCTGCATAGGTTGAAGAATTCCTGGATATCGTTGGAAAAGGCACTGGTACATGGAATTAGGGGGAACGAGGGAAAGTGCAGAGTTCGAGGCGTCCGGAAGGGCAACCTGTTTGGCAAGAACAGAAAGCAGTGTGGCCTGGTCGCATAAGCGTCGCTTGTCAAGATCCACCAGGAGTTTGAAATGCTGGAGGAAGTCAGCGCGATTATGGGATGCTGCACTTGAGCACGGATGAAAATCCACTTGAAGGATCGGTGAAGGCCCAAGTTTAGTTCACGCGACTGAGTACCGTACGTGGGTATGCGTGAACCGTTAGCAGCGTATAGAGGCGGAGATTCCGAGTGCGTATGACCAGATTTTTGAGGGAATACACTGACTGACGCTCCGGTATCAACCAAGAAATTGACACCAGAGTTCCTGTCCTTTATGAATAACAGGTTGGCAGTGCGAGTACTAGACGCCATTAGGACTCGCTGCTGGGGTTTTCCGACGAAAAATTGCAAGGGGAGATGCACTTCCTAGCCTTCTTTCCAAATTTCGAGTGGTAGAAGCAGATCTTCCCGGAACTCGAACGATGCCTCTTCGTAAATCTTGACCGAGAATGGCTTTGCCGTTGATTTTGTAGCAGAGAACAAACGTGGTTGAGTTGTTGACTTAACTCTTTCACTTTCAACTCCAGTTCCGATTGTGTGTTCACGTTGTTGACCGGAGCTGTGTCAATCTCCACTACTTTGTCGGCAGTTTCTGCTAGTTTATCAACTGGAGTAGCAGGATCCATAGTGGCCAAGACACGCTGAGCTGATGGAGGAAGTTTCTGCAAGAACAACTGTCTAAAGATGTCCTTATCGAAGGTTTGTGCGCGTTCGCCTAGAGCGCACTGCATAGCCCTCAGCATTTGAGTGGGCTTACGGTCTCCAAGTTCTTCTTTTGAGATTAACTGATGTAGTTTCTCACGCTCGGAGACAGTGGTGCGGCACAGGATGGCAGACTTCAGATCGTTGTATGGGTCCTCACTCGTGGAAGTAGACACGATGACGTCACGGACTTCAGAGATGATGCTCGCTGGTAGAGAGGACAAAACATGATCGTATTTCGTCCTGCTAGCGGTGATCCTTCCCAAGTTGAATTGTGATTCCACTTGGTGGAACCAAATAATGATCACCCGGCCAGAAGACGGGGAGCTTTACGCTCAAGTGGGAGATGGCACCAGCGTCGTCAGGCATCTTCTCCTATGCTTGCTGACGTACAAGCAAGACGACAAGTTACCAACGAAGGAGTGGAGGTTGAGACGAGCGCAGGCACAGAGCGCACGGGCAGGGGTGAGGGGCAGAGGGCACGAGCGACATTACAGTCTGGTCCTAGTCGCTCGGGTGAAGGGGGTGATGGGCACGAACGACGTTACAGTCTGGTCCTAGTCGCTCGGGTGAAGGGGGTGATGGGCACGAACGACGTTACAGTCTAATCCTAGTCGTTCGGGTAAAAGGGGGGAATCCAACTCCGGAGTCACCAATTGTTGGTTTACGTCGTCGTCGTCGGGCCTAGGCAAGCTACGGCTTGGGACCGTAGCGCATCTATCCGGTATAGGTTAACCTGGATGATGTAGTCATAAGCACTGCCGCTGGTTAAGTGCCAACCAGTGATTATCTCACTAGCCGTATTGAGTCCGTTAGGCGAAACTGCGACAGTACCAAAGGTGGAAAATATAACCCTTGGATTTCTATTGTTTGTTTGTTTGTTTTTTCTGTTTAAGGTGCTTTCAACCCTGCTGGATTATTGACACCATTTTTTTTTTTTTTTTTTGTAGAGAACGGTACGTATGGTCAGCCTACCTACATGCCAATCTCAAACTAAATACATCTGCGCTGTCTACCTTTCTCCTAATACTACTGACTATCCAAAACTCTTCTATTATTTATTTGTAAAATGGACATGGTATTAGATTAAAATAAATATTTGAATATAAATAATTAACTGACAATTGTGATATATAATTAATTATGTTTACATACAATAAAATAATATAGTATACATAAAATTAGTATTAATGTGGTTCACAATTGAATTATAATGGGGTAACTAATTTAAAATGAATTTATACTATTCCGAAATTCAAGACGGTAAAATTAACATTTAACTTGAAACTAAAATAAGAGTATTCACTACATAGGTTTCAAAGTTAAACAAACCCCAAAAATAAAAATAAAACACTTTTTATCTTAAGGGACTCCGAGGTGCAATGCTACTGAACTTTTTCAATGCAATCGTTGATAGTTTTTGTATTTCACTTTATAATATTTAATAATTTTAATGACAATTTTAATTTTTAAAATTTTAATTTGAAAATTATTAAAACGCGATCTTTTAATTCTACCTAACAGAAAGGACAGCGTCAGCATATTTCATGAAGAAGCACGTTTTCCCTAAAAATAGGCCTACAGTATTTTTGTTGGGTGTTTTGCTTCTTAATCAGGCTTTTAAAGGTTTTTCTATTTTAGGAGTATCGGTGGGATATGAGAGAGAGAGAGAGCGAGAGAAAAGTTTGAGAAATTACCTAAATTCAATATTACGCCTTGCAAATGTTTAAATATGATGTTATATGTATATACACTCAATTTCATTCTAAAGGTGGGTGTTGCGTATATGTACGCAACGACCTAACTTGCTCTCGTATTCCCGAACTTGAATCCTTCGAATTCTACACCCTTTGGCTACGACCTACATGTAGGCTGACCATATTTCCTTGAGACAAAAACGGGACATTGGGATGGCAAAAAAGGGACGGGGGTTATGTAATATTCTGTATTCATGAAAAAGTAAGTACATAAACCGGGACAAAATTGACATTTTTATTAAAACGACGGGACGGCCAGGAAATATAAAAAAAACGGTACTGTCCCGTTCAAAACGGTACGTATGGTCAGCCTACCTACATGCCAATCTCAAACTAAATACATCTGCGCTGTCTACCTTTCTCCTAATACTACTGACTATCCAAAACTCTTTGACAACTTCACTTCTAAAATGGAATACACTGTATTTCACTTTCCTTTTGCTGAAATCTCCATTTTAGGTGATTTCGCTCGTACTCGCGATCGCCTTGGAAATAAGCCCAACATTCGGGGTTTATTTCTCACCACTCATCCTTCTTCTAACTCTGTCAAACTATTTTCTCCGTTGAACTCCTCCGACCACAATCTTATAACTGTTTCGTGTCCAATCGCTCCAGTTCGGCCTTTGGATCCTCCCAAGATAAGACGACTTTGCACTTTGGTGCCGCTGATTGGGAGGCCCTAAAGCAGTACTTCTCTGATTTCCCATGGAATGATTACTGCTTCTATGGCCGGGGCTCCGAGTACGCTGGGCGCATCACCGAGGTGATTCTCTCGGGCATTGAGGCAGACATTTCATATTCTATTCCTACTAATGCAAAAAGATTTGGTTTAACTATGACTGATCTAATGATATCCGTAACAGAGAGGAAGCTTTAAGAAGGTACAGCCACCATCCAACTCCTGACTCTCACTCGGCTTATATTTCTGCCTGGAATTGTGCAAAATCTGTTCTTCGACTCGCCAAAAATTCGTTCATCAGACAAAAATTTTTAAAACTTATCCAAATCTAATTCTTCTCCCTCTTTCTGGCACCTAACTAACAACCTCTTCAACAACTTTACTACTACTTCTTTCCGTCCTCTTTCCATTTCGACGACTTTCCCAATAAAGCTAAACTCTTCACTCAAACTTTCGCTTCAACTCAACTCTGGACGATTTCGGTGCCACTTTCCCATCTCCTCTCTCTCTCACTTAATTATGTCTGAAATTAGAATCTTTTCCAAAGATGTTTTTTTTTTTTACCCTATCTGGGTTCAACTCCAGGAAGGCGTACGATCCTGAAGGTGTCCCTCCTGTTGTTTTGAAGAACTGTGCTTCTGTTTTGACACCCTGCTTACTCAAACGCTTTCATCTTTGTCTTTCAACTGGTCCTTTTCCTTCCTGCTGGAAGTTCGCTTTCATTGAGCTTGCCCCAAAGAAGGGTGACCGCTCTCAACCCTCCAACTATCGACCAATTGCTTTGATTTCTTGTCTTTCTAAGGTTTTTGAATCCATCCTTAATAGGAGCATTCTTAAACATCTCTCCTCAAAATCTTATTTCAGATCGTCAATATGGGTTCCGCAAGGGACGCTCTACTGGTGATCTTCCTGCACATCTCTCTGACTCTTGGTCATTCTCTTTTCGGGATTTCGGTGAAACCTTTGCTCTTGCGCTGGACATATCAACAGACACTCAATGCTTTGTGTGGGACAGCTATGATGCACCTGACCTCTGATCTTTCTACCATCTCTGATTGTGGCACATAAAACCTTGTGGCTTTCAATGCCTCGAAAACTCGGTTCCTCCATCTGTCTACTAGTCAATCTTCCGCACCACTCCCCTTACCTTCAACAATACACAGCTCAATCCTTCCTCTTCTTTTAACATTCTTGGCGTTTCCTTTTCTCGTTAGGTGTGCTGTACCGGTTCCGCAGTTTCTGCACTCCGACTCAGTTGCTATCTCTGCATAGGGTTCTTGTATACTCCATGCAGGGGTGGACTTCTCATATGTGGGGTGGCTTAAATCACACAACCGTACTTGACCGGGTGGAATCAAAGGCTTTTCGTCTCATCAATTCCCCCTCTCTTACTAACTCTCTTCAATCCCTCTCTGTTCGCCGCAATGTTGCCTCACTCTCTTTTCTATCGCTGTTATAACGGACACTGCTCTTCTGAATTCCCTAACTGCTCTCGTATTCATACATGCCTCCTCCTTTATGGAGTGCACGCAGTACCAGACTTTCGACACATTCTCATTCCTTTTCTGTCCCACTCTCTAGCCCAAGGGTTAATCGGTATTTTCATTTTTTCATCTATCCAACCCGCCAACTCTGGGACAATCTTTCACAATCCATCTTTCCCCCCATGTCTTTGACCTCCAACCTTCCAAACGCAGAGTGTCCATGTATCTTGAAATCCTTGGCCCTTGATTTTGCTTCTTATTCCTCTGTGAGAGGGACGTATTTGAAGGTATTTGTAGCGGATGTCATTTTTTCACATCCGCGGATGCGGATGAGGATGTTTGATTTCAACATCCGCGGATGCGGATGCGGATGTCTACATTTTCGTTATTTTTTAGGATATATTCGAGATTTGTTGTGTTTAACGTATATAATAAGTTATTATATAGAGAGAGCTGTAGCTATAATGTAGTATAATTGATTAATTGTACAATAATTGTTGTACTTTTCTCTGAACATATAAAATAATATCAAGCATCAAACTAATATAGAAATCAATTAGTGAATTCGTCTGCAAATAAATTCGTTATATTTTGTTGAGTTTCAGCCACAATTAGAAACCATAATTGTGTTACCAGGATGCGGGACGTGAACCCAACTCAAATGCATCCCACCGACCTCTTTCCCCAACCTCCACCCTTATAGAAAGAGATCTTTAATTAGCTTGATAACTATTTATATTAAGTTCAAAGTTTTATTAGGCATATTTATAAATGAGTAATTAAAATAAAGTAAACTAAGATGTTCATCGTTTAATGTTCAAACTTAATTATAGGAAGGTTATGCTTAAGGAACATTAATTTTTTCTGCCTTTTCTGCTGCCAGTCTGTTTTTCTTTTCATCATATATTAATCCAGCACTGCTAAATAATCTCTCGCTTGGTACGTTTGTTGGAGGACAGGCTAAATGTTTCCTTGCAAGTTTACTCAAGTATGGATAGATATTCTGCGTATTTTTCCACCAACTAATAGGATTGTCACATGCAGCCAGGCGTTTTTCTTGGTGATAGCTCTCGATCATTTTTACTACATCTTTTGACATCGCGTAGGTCTCGTCATTGCTGCTTGACTCAAGAAACTGAGAGACAGATTCTGTGATAGATTTGCTTGTTGAAGGTGTTGGTTCTGTCACTGAAACTTTTATTCTTTTGGTGGGTGGCGAAGCGACAGATTCAAGAGATTGAAGCTCTTCAACTGCTTTGCCAAGTGATGATTTAACTCGTTCTAATGTACTAGGTGAAAATAACTTAGCTTTGTAACGTGGATCTAAGTAGGTTGCAAGAGAGTAACTTCATACAAGAACAGCCTCTCGTCTTGTCGCTTGCATCACTTTTGCGCACAATGAACTAGTTCTGTTATTATAGTAGAATTTGATAATTTCCGCTTATTAATGACGTTTTATCTCAACGGTCCACATCCGCACGACATCCGCAGTCCAAAGTGCGGATGCGATTGCGGATGCGAGAAAATGTGCGGATGTTCCGCGGATGCGGATGTGACCTACATCACTAATATATATATATATTACTCATTTATCCGCGAGCGAGGGACGATCCATGATCACGGATAACTATTTCATGGTTCACTCAGTAAGCCCGTCCGGTGGGTGGTTCGTGCAGCTGCTCGGTACCGCCCGCCACCACTGGCTGGGCTCCCACCTCCTACACACATTATTATTCCATTACAGTACTATATACAATTAAGTAATTTGCACTCACACACAAGACGAAGATATGCGAAGCCAGAAGCGCACATGCTTACTCTATGAAATGCGCGGTGAAATATATATATATATATATATATATATATTAAAACTATATAAAAAACAATTTAGGTTAAACACTGAGCCACAGCGTGGCGGGCCCAAGTCCCCAAAGTTATTGCTGAATCTGGCCTTATCTGAGACCCTTTATATAAAGGGAAAGCCCAATGATGAGGTATTTGGAAGATTTATAACAGGTTTTAACAGTAATTCTGACCCCGTATTAGATTCCTAAAAGTTATCTCGCGTCTTCTTATCTTTCATAAGACAAAGACAGGACATACACTCATTATTTCGGGACATTTAGAAATGAATCACATTCATGCATATCCTATTAGGCTTTGTCTGAAAGGTGTTAGTTTCATTCTCTTTCTCGCATTATACAGGGTGGGCGGAAAGTAGCTCCCTATTTTGGATTGGTAAAAAAATACGTATATTATCCATTTATTTCAGACGAAATAATATGAAAAGGTAGGCATACATGGTAGGTTTTCTCTAAAATTCAATGTGGGCTCCAACTCTTTCCACCAGCTTCTGGAGCCGCCCAGGAATGGCGTCCACTGACTTTAGCAGGAACTCCGGCGGGATGGAGGACATGACTTCCCGAATTCGGTCCTCCAGTTCTTCCAATGTCCTCGGTTTGGTGCGGTAGACTTCTTCCTTTACCCACCCACAAAGAAAGAAGTCGCACGGTGTCAAGTCGGGGCTCCTGGCTGGCCATTGATGTGGACCACGACGACCCATCCAACGCCCAGGAAGTGGGCATCCAGCCACTCACGGACAACAAGAGCGAAGTGCGGAGGGGCGCCATCTTGCATAAATATCAGATCGTCGATGTTCTCCCATGTGCTGACAACGGCCAGACCTCGTTTCGCAACATAGCAAGGTACCGCTCAGCATTCATGGTGTTGCGCAGAAGGAACGGGCCCACAACCTGATCTGAGGTCATACCACACCACACCGTTACACTGAACCGATTCTGCCGTTTTTCAGCGGTAACCGTGCGACTTCTTTCTTTGGGGGTGGGTAAAGGAAGAAGTCTACCGCACCAAACCGAGGACATTGGAAGAAACTGGAGGACGAATTCGGGAAGTCATGTCCTCCATCCAGCCGGAGTTTCTGCTAAAGTCAGTGGACGCCATTCCTGGGCGGCTCCAGAAGCTGGTGGAAAGATTTGGAGCCCACATTGAATTTTAGAGAAAACCTACCATGTATGCCTACCTTGTCATATTATTTTTTCTGAAATAAATGGATAATATACGTATTTTTTTACCAATCCAAAATAGGGAGCTACTTTCCGCCCACCCTGTATATATATATATATATATATATATATATATATATATATATATATATATATATATATATATATATATATATATATATATATTATATATATATCGGGTGGTCCGAAAAAAATGACGCATTTTTTAAAAATTAATATCTCAGTAACCCCCTTCCTTATCATGACAATTTTTATATGCAAGATACTTTCAAACTTCTTTTTTTTAATGCAAGAAACGGAATTCTGATATTTTTATAGTTTTCTCGCAATTAACAAAAGTAACAACATGGGTCAAAAAAACGAATATCATGAGAAAGGAAAAATTTAATCAGAAATTTAACTAATTAATTTACAGTAAATGATCGATTGGACCACCACTCTGTTGACACACTAATCTAAGTCTTTTCTTCCACACAAAAATAATACTTCTTACTTCATTAATGCCAATTTCTTGCCAAGATTCAAGTATTTACTTTTAATTCTGATTCGGTGAATTTTTCTCGTCGACCTCGGTAAACCTCTCTTTTAGTAACTCCCAAATTGAGTAGTCCATAGGATTACAATCTGGGCTTTGTGGTGGCCACTCATTTTCGTTATTAATTTTGGTGTATTGCTAATCAGAAACGACTGTGTGGCGTAGCTTGTATGGGACGGTGCTCCATCTTGTGAAATATGAAATCATTTTCTTGATACAGGCGACGACAATCCGGCAACAATTTTGTCTTAAAAGTTCAATGTAATTTGCAGAATTCACCTTTGTCTTTTCAGTTTCAATAAAATGAACATCTGTCTTGCCATTCCAAGAGACCCCTGCAGATATCATAACCTTTTTGGAGAATCTTTACGTTTCATGATACAATCTGTTATTGAAATGTCACACTTTTTACCACGCCCGAAGACATCATCATTTTGACGTTTCGCGGAATTTCTAGAGTGAAATCTTTTTCATCCGTGAAGACTATCTTTTTAATATCAACGACAGAGAAATTATCAAGTAACTTTCTGCACCTTGTTTTTCTTTATCCTTAACAGTATCACTTTTTCTAGAAGATACTATTCTTTTGAAGGCTTTTAGTTTTTGTGCTTTAATTATTCGGTGTACAGAAAGTCTTTCCAATATTCAAATGTTTAGCAATTGTTCTTTGTGACAAATGACTTCCTGGTTTATCTTCTTGAGAGCAGATTTATCGTTGATGTAATCCACATTTTCTGGAACCGAAGCTGTTTTAGGTCTACCGCTTCCTGGTTTTCTGGCAGTACTTCCCGATTCGCGAATCTTCTTTAAGAGTCTTTCCACTGCACGCCTTTTCCACTTTTTGCCGGGAAACTCTTGCAATAACCTTCCGTCTTCCATCCTTTTTCACAGTAACAATTTTTAATGAGAATACGATCTTCCTCTGACATCATCATTAAGGGTACTGACGAATGTTAAAAAATAAAAATATCCACAATTGACTTGTCATTCCTGTAGAGTTTTGTAATAACTTGCAAAAATATCGCATGATCGTATAAAAATGATATCGTATAAAAAACGGATATTATATTGCGATTTTTGTTTTTTTGACCCATGTTGTTACTTTTGTTAATTGCGAGAAAAACTATAAAAGATCAGAATTCCGTTTCTTGCATTCAAAAAAAAGAAGTTTGAAAGTATCTTCCATATAAAAATGTCATGATAAGGAAGGGGGTTACTGAGATATTAATTTTTAAAAAATCCGAGTTTTTATGATACACACAGACCGTGAATGGAACAAGGAACTCTTCTGGGATAATTAAATCCACTATAGTCCGAATAAGTAATGTTAAATGACAAATACCATAGTTTTTCTTTTTCATGATGCAAGCCCGACGTGGGCAACGGGTCTCTCGCAAAGAGGTCCCATAAATATAGCTTCCCTCACCAGCTATCTGCAAAGCAGACAGGATCCAGCTTTGGGACACGGATCTAGGGTTTAAAGCAGCCTAGCCCAACTACATTTAGAACCTCAATATAAGTAAAAGACTCGTTGCATTCACGTCAGATTGAATAAATCAAAGAAAAAGGGGTAACTATTATATTTTTAGCCAAAACCAAAACTTAAACCTCAACTGGCAGAATTGAGCGTCACTTTTCAAGGCACATAACATGTCCGTTTCATGATGGGAATGTACTCAGAATGGTTCCCTGAGTTTTTTCTGATACACACAGACCGTGCATGGAACAAGGAACTTTCTGGGATAATTAATCCACTATAGTCCGAATAAGTAATGCATCATGAAAAAGAAAAACTATGGTATTTATCATTTACCATTACTTATTCGGACTATAGTGGATTAATTATCCCAGAAGAGTTCCTTGTTCCATGTACGGTCTGTGTGTATCATATATTAATATATAAATATATATATATATATATCTATATATATATATATATGAGAGAGAGAGAGAGAGAGACTAATTTATTAAGTAGATTTCAATTATTCTCATTAGTACTTTAGTTCGCCATATAAACAGATTTGCATTTTAATTAGTGTCTGAATAAACTTAAAAATTTGGATGAACTTCAGTTAGATTTAATGAAGAAAAAATGTGGAAATAATAATGATTATTAATTATTAATATAATTTTAGTCGTCTTTGAATTTCAGGATATATTTTTTAAAAATATCGAAATTTTCTCCAAAATAAAAAACATTTTTTGGAAACATTTTTGGATCACCCTGTAAAATAAATAACCGTGTTTTTACGAAGTATATCAAAACGTTTCGCCCTGTGACTTGATTCCTTTTCAAGGAAATTATAAAGTACTTCTACCGTTATGATGAACTGTAAAAGCTAAATTACATATCATATGAAAATTAATCCCGGGTTATTTCCCGGCGAGAGCAGACAGCGCGCAGTTTACCCAGCAGTTCATACTTCCATAAAAATAGATTGGTACATAAATGGGTACCATGGGCGGCACAGTGGTTAAGACGCTGGACTGCTCATTTGGAGTCGTCAGATCGAATCCGGGCTGAGACTGTAATTTCTGACTTTCCTAGTGGGTCGTGTTTCGGACTCCACGTTAACCTGTATGTCTAAGGTGGACCAACAAAGTTAACCTTCGTCAGAATGAACAATTAGGGCGGCAGTAAAACCAAGGTTAGATATTACAGCGACGCTCATCAGTATTCGTACGGAGAAATATTTCACTTATTTTCGTCCTTATCTATGTACCATGCATAGGATAGTTATGAAAAGTTTATCGTTCGTTTGGAAAAATTTAACAAATAAAAAAACTAGTTTAACTCCAACATATATTGTAAAACATCAAAACATCTGAGGAAAATAGGAAACAGTTAAAATGCAAAACTTTTCGGACATTTATTTACAAAATTATTTAATACTTTGTGTGTCCATCTTTTGCTTGAATAACTTCAATGATTCGTTTTGGGTATTTTTCTTCAAGATTTCGACATCTCTCAGTTGAAATTCTACCCATTCTTCTAAAGAAAATTATTGCAATTCATTCAGATTCGAAGGGTTCTCTTGCGGACACCTTTTTTCAAATCAAGCCATAAATTTTCGATTAAATTGAGATCTGGGCTTTCATTGGGTCACTCGAGAAGCTTGAAATTCTTTCGTTGAGCAGGCAGGGAAGCCCAGGTAATAGCATGACTCACGTTGCTAGTCTTACAGTGGGCGGAGCTTAGAACTTTCTCCTGTGTATACACACACACACACACACATACAAAGGAGAAATTGAAACACTAATTGAAACACGATTTATTTAATAAACGAAATATTCAAGGTGTATATATATATATTTACAAATACGTGTAATAACTAAGTTAGCAATAGACACATCAAAGATTATATTCAAGGCATATATATTTACAAATACGTGTAATAAATAAGTTAACAATAGACACATCAAAAATTATGGTATCCAAAGGTACGGTATCATAGGTACCAGGTAACTGGTAACGTTTCCTATAGGTGTTACGGCACACCTTTGTACCCCTAAGTTCCTTCACGCCCCCCAGCTTCTGCGCCCGAAAATTGTGGGTGCCTACAGTTAGTTGGGGGCCGATCACCCTCATCATCGTCCAAGCACACTAGATCCTTCAACGATTCAAAGTTAACGACCCGCCGATTCGCATGGTTGAGCGTGATACCCTTTGCCTTCACGATATATTTCATATCCTCCCCCACCCTCACCCGTACCCCATAAGTTTTTGGTCCTGTTGAGAAAAAGAGTCGGCGTATGCGGTGTCTCCATACTCATCCTTGATCTCATCAGTCAACTCACCGAGGAATTCACCAATAGGGGCATGTATTCACCCCCTCTCTGTGAATATCACACTATCTGTATCAGCGTACAATACCCTCCCAAGAGAATGCAATAAGCCCCAAAGTTTGATGCGTGCGTAGGCCGTTGTGAAGCTGGCTACAGGTATGTTTGTAACCCGTGAGGTATCTGTGGCCAATTCGGTATTGTTGTACTTTATTATGTAAGTATTACCTACATTCATGATCTCCATGACCTCTTTATCGGGAGCATTGGCATAATCCCAGACTTCACTATAACTTTGTGCCAAATGAACGTTCCCTTTGGTATTCTGTGCAAATTTTCCCCAAAGACTGTTTAGACACAACTTTGCACTAAAGCGCTTGCCAGGGTTCTTTACAATTTGGGAACGGTCAAGCTGTATACCTTCACGGTCACGGTAACGTTGAATATAGGCCGATTTTTCATCTTCGGTATCAACTCCTCGCGGATACCCTGATGCTTCGACCTTATCTTTCAAAAAAGCGTTTATATATGGTGTGAAAAGGTTGGGTAGCTTCTGAAACCTCCACACCTCATGTATCTTCAATATGCTGTAGCCATGGCGAACAGCTAGATCCAGCTCTGGACTTGTATATACACCTCTAATCTTACGCTGGTGGGTTGTATGGTCACAATCACCATTGTTCTCTTCTGCGCACTTCACGCACAAGGGAAACATGAGCTTGTGATCGATAACGACGGGTAAGATCGGCATCCATAAATCGCGAGGGGGGAGTACGTCTACGAAAGAAAGAAATAGTACCCGTTCAAATTTCTTGAGAACTCGTCGATGGAGGGTAGGTCAGGTCCCACCAGTTTCTCAGGCGCACCTACGGGGTACGGATTGTTCTTCATCACGTAGGGGTATAAAGAACAGAAGTCGTAGTAATGGAGTTTCACACCCTCCGTAGGCGGAAAGTATAGCTTGAAGGGATTTGTACGCCCTCCGAACAAGCTATCACCGCATTTGAGAGGATCCAGCACCATTGAACGCTTGATCGTGTTTATTTCTTCACGGTACTGTCCGTCTGTCTCCATCCGTGCATCATACTCATGTTCCCACAAGACTTTGTGAGTGAACTGGGATCCTATAAGTTGATCGCGGGTGCGGGTCCACGCAAGACAGTCGGCAGGAGATCTACCGTGGATATCTCCTGCGATTCCACACTCAGGACGGGGGCATCCGTGCCACCAGCAACCGTTAAAGGAGTACACAGTCTTCTCACCAGTGGCACGGTTTTCACTTTTCCATCAACCCAAAAAACACGACCATTAACCTTAATGGGTACTTCACCCGTGTTGCGGGCATGCTTTATGTATACACCTGTCTGCTGCTGTAGGTGTATGAGCCAGTAAATAGCCTTGTGCCATAACTGCGGGGATTGTTTCTGTGAATAATGGCTAAGGTGTCTTTAGGCATGAAGTTATTCTTGAACACCGTAAAACATAATGAGGCGATGGTGGTTGCGACTTGCAACGGATCGCATTTGAAACGGCCTATGTACATCCTTCTAAAGGCCTGGAAACATACTCTAAGCACGCGCACATCATTCACGCAATAACGCTCACATTCATCAGCTATATTATAAGGACTAGATTCATTAAAACTGTTGTAGTATCGGTAAAATCTTCACGTTCATCTGTACTCATACATTCATAGTTAAAGTAATGTTTGGGTGGAGGTAGTCCTACGTAATTTAAAGTTTCGCTAGTGAGGAATGTGTAAGGGAAATATCCTTTTGAAACTTCAGCAGCTACACCCATCACCTTGGGTAGCTTTGCTAATTTACAAGGTGTGAATAATAAAGTGTCTTTAAACTGTACATTACCTCTTATTGCATCTGTATTAGTTTGTTGCCTCTTTTCAAGGGATCACCTGTAAATATCTCAGATGACTCGTGCTCAAGCAACTCCTTATAAAGGAACTGTGTGTCAAATTTTGCCCCGTTATGGGCGAGAATATACACAGTCATTTTTTGAACTTGTCCGCTAGCTTGACAATATAGGACACAAAGAGTTTCACAGGGCTATCGTAGGCACTCGTTTTAAAAACGTTTGTACGTTTACCGCATTTGTGACACTCATCACACTCGATCTCCATACACTCATCACAGATAGTCTGGCTTACAAGTAAATGTGGAATAACCTCTTTGGTTTCTGCGTTCGTGTATGTTTCTATATCGTAGTACACAGTTATACAAGGGTTATTTTTAGGCTTAGCATCTTTCATATAACATACATGCTTTACTCCATCCGCCTTATATTTCTCATGGCATGTAGGACAGTGAATTTCATACATTTATGCTTGAAATTCCCCAATTATCCATCATATGAAACATACCACATTCACAGATTCTCATTTTCCTGCACGTGCCAATTGATTTATGGAGCTCAAAACAGTTATTATTGAAAAATGTGCGTCTACACACATCACAGTCCCTCTTCTCAGCTTCAACTACACGGCTTTCACATTTGGAGCTTTTACACTGCTCACATACCATGTGGCAATCTTTACAATGTTTCACTATATCATCCGCAAACTCGATACATCCCTTACACAATCATGATGTCGCCCATATTTTCGACTTTTATCATAACTCGCGTAAAGGTCCCTTATATTACGGATGGGGAGATACGTTGTCCCTGACAGTCCTAAAATAAGTAGGGGTCTTGTACGATCTCTCACACTGCTTTTAAAAACATACACAGTCCTACGACGATCATCCATTCCAAATACAACTATACGAACATTCATTTCCTGTTCTACCCTTCTCAGCTCTTCAGGACCCATATTACAGTCAAATTCAAGTTTACAGTCTACAGCTAGTTTACGGGCACGCTCCACTACCGTAGGCAACCAAATGTTTTTGACCCGTGTATTTAGTACAGTAAACATACGGCAAGACTACTGCTATAAAGCCGCAACCACGATCGACGTTTATATGCCGTCTAAAATAGCCTGAGAATTGAAGTTAAGAGTATAAGGTGTGGCGCTATGACCCGCAACACGGTATACACGGTCAATATTTACCGTGAAGTTGTCCATATTGAAGGCTATACTACTTTGAGAGGCCTGCATTATACGGCCTAATATATACTCTATATCTTCAGCTGCCAAACGTCTGAAGGTATTACTACCCAAAAATCATCTACATCTCCGTCATCTGACCCGAATCCAAAAGACAGCATCGTCCTGACTTCACGTTCGTCGCGGTTCTGAAGGGCAAACTCTACAATACGCTCAACTATGCGCCGTAGTCCGTGTTCAACACCATTGCTATACACGGATCTAGGATCAACCCTGACTATATACCGATTTCTAGTCAAGACTGGGGTGGGGGCATCGGTACGCACCAACTCGAATGTTATGCCATCCTCAACAGAGCGAGAAGCTGCTGCGGAGGATGTACAGGATTTGAACAGGAATAAGGGGATATATTTTTATTTGAGGAAGTACTATTGTGGGGATTGTGTCGTAAGACGTAGAGGGTTGGGGCTCTACTACTGGTGGTCTAACAACCGGCGCAATCCTGGCACGCTTTATACCTGACGTGGAGGGCTCTTCATCATGCTCCGCTTTGAATTGTCGCGTGCTACAGGTATCGCTGGTGAGGATTCGTCGGCGGGGAAGGATTCTGTGATCACAACTACACTGTCGTCGGGGTCATCGTAATGTCGATGATGGGGTGCTGTACCTCATCGTCATTCACGGTTCTGTGGGAGAAGAGAAAACAAGACTGTAGAATATAAGGAGCAGCACTCAAAATTTGTAATATTTTGTAAATGACCCACTTAGGAGTGTGACGTGTTAGAAATGGACTCTGTAGAAAAATTCAGGTTCACGAGCCCATCCACATGTATATCTGGACCTACAGGATGTGGTAAAACTGTGTTTATGCTTAAAATCATTAAAGAAAAGGGAGAGATGTTCTCAAAATTTGTGCATAAAGTTATATGGTGCTATTCGACGTATCAATCAGTGTTCAACGAGTACCAAGATGATATTTTGTTCCACAAAGGTGTATATGATGTTAATTCGTTAAAGGGAAATGAACATACAGTCATTGTAATTGACGATCTCATGTTGGAGATGGATAAAACGTTTGCCGAGACATTTACAGTATTCTCCCACATGTATCGTTAAATACACAATATCTAGTTTATTACCGCAACGTAGAGATGTATCACAAATTGGGTATTAGCCAATCAAATGTTCCCGAATCAGCGTAAGGAGTTTTTGGAAGTTTATAAAGAAGCTACAAGCACGCTACGGATATTTGCTTTGCGACCTTCATCCGCGAAACACGTTTAGGGTGCTTCTAAGAACGAATATATTTCCAAACGAGCCTGAAACGGTGTATATTCCAGAATGACAAGAGGCTAAAGAAATACCATGAATTAATAAAAATCTATCATCGACTGCCCCGGGCAATGCAGCAGATGTTTATTAAAAATATCGACTCCGACTTTTTAAAATGCATCTGTGAAATCTGTCTTAACGTTATAAATTGCAATGTATCAATGAAACCACCTCAGAAGGCTCGCCTACGCCGTTACAAGAACATAATACGTGCACTCGCTCGTAAAAGTCAAACTGTAGGGAAGAAAAAAATTATTGTACAAAGAGGAGGGTCATTCCTCCCCATCTTATTTTCAGTTTTGGGTCCTTTACTGACTAGATTAATATAATGAAGAAAGTGGTAGTGATTCCACACGAGGTGTATGCTTCACTGCAAAGGAATCCAGACACGGATCTAGATCCCCGTAAAAGCAGGCTTAAAAGAATGGAAAGCGAATTGCTAGCCTATTAAACAGTGAAAAAACACTGATGAGAAAAGAATCTTATACCAAGAAGCTCTGCAGAAATTTCTTCACGAGTACGAAAATTATAAGAACCCGACAGAGATTCCGTGGTTATTAGGCACAGCATAGGGAACGATGGACATGGTGACATAGGACCTGTCCGACGATACAGCTGACCAACCAAAGATTAAGGGTCGGCCACAAACATATCGAGCATGTATTAAAAAGCACCCTCCCACATACATTGAGGAATAAAGGTTTAAGTCTTTATAATCTATTGAATGAGGACCCAGCCATACAATGGACGATACAGGCGAGATCATTGTGGAAGGATCAAAGGTACAGGGATCGAATATCGTAGACATTGTCCATGATCTGGTGAGAAAGTGGGATAGGCCCTCACCATCAGGATGGAAGCATATTAAAGCAAGACTACACAAATAAATGTCCCAAAACATGATAGGAAATCTGAACAGGTTAAAAGACTTGGAACATGCGACGCACGTGACACATTGAAGACGCCATCACCCCGGCGGTAACATCTTTGAAGAGGAGAAAGAAGAGGTTAAACAACGGTCAACCCTACCCACGTGCCTCTAAAATACGCAAATGGCTAACATATTAAGAAGACGTTATTATGACATTTCTAACCCAGCCTCCTACGGAGGCGTAGATAGACTGTACAGAAGTGTTTACGGAGTAGAAAAAAAGATGTTGAGAGATTTTTGCGGGAGCAGGACGCTTATACATAAGCCTGTGAGAAAAAGGTTTAAAACAGCCAAGACAACAGCTGCTTCGATTGACTCTATTTGGCAAGCAGATTTAACAGACATGCAAAGATATTCTGTGTATAACGATGGTTACCGCTACATTCTATTCATAAAGATGTATTCTCTAGATATCTGTGGCTAATTCCTCTGAAAAATAAATCACCTGAAACAGTTGCTAAAGCCACCAAAACGCTGATGTTAAAAGAAAACAGGGTTCCTGGCTATTTTTGTACGGATATGGGGAAGGAATTTATAGGCCGTGCTTTTCAGAACATGTTGACAGAGTTTAATATCAGCTATTACACTACCAATTCTATACATAAGGCTTCTTTAGCTGAAAGAGTTCAACGTACCATAAAGGAACGCATGCACCGCTATTTTACACATAAAAACACATACAGATTTCTAGACATTCTGGAATCATTGGCCTCATCCTACAACCGCTCACACCATCGCACGATTGGGACAACACCTAACGAGTTTTAGAAAGAGGTACGCCCAGAGGTGAGAAGAGATGGAACACCACCACCACACTTGCGCGTTTCAAAATCAATGATTATGTAAGGCTGTCGCGTTCGGGAAATAAATTCGCGAAGGGATTTGAGCAAGGATGGACACGTGAGATTTTTAAAGTTAGGGCTATGAGACCTAAAGGTGAGATAATGATGTATTACGTTGAAGATTTGAATGGGGAAGAAATCTCAGGAGGCTTTTACCGCGAGGAGTTGCAGAAAGTGGCATTTAATTTAGGAAAAAATGTGTTTAAAATTGAGAAAATTTTAGGAAGCAAAGGTTCAGGAAAGAGAAAAATGTACCTGGTGAAATGGCTAGGGTACCCAGAAAGCTTCAACACCTTATAAAAGCTGATGCAATAATGAAGCTTAAATAGTATGCAACATGGCTCCTAACCATTTCTACGTCACACTCCCGTCTCCTTGTCCCTGTACACCCTAACAACACACTAGCCAACTTTGTAACAGAGCTCCATGGACCCATTGAATTGGGTCGTGATTCGTATGAGGTGGGGATATGTGAAATTCAGCTGGACACCCTCTTTTTAAATATTGATTATAAAGATACCGTTTTTACGATTCTTAGACTGTAATGAGTGTGAAAAGCCGGGTAACTCGGGATGAAACTATACGTATCGCCCGGACTAGGTTGCACGGTTTACAGTACAGTAGTACACTAGGCCGGGCCGTTATGGTTCGGTGAGGATGTTGAGACTTAAACGTAAGTTTAAAAACTCAAATCTTACGACTGATTTATTACGAAATCGTAAACAAAGGAAACCCGCACATACTCTAATCCTAAAATCAAAGGCTAACAGAAATATTAAAGACGAGAGTGTTCAAAATTATGACCGAGGGGCGATATCGATCAGCCTTCCAAAGAGATACCTTTCACGAGGCACAGTATGACTTGTCCAGTTAATGTATCAATGAAGATGGAGAAATGGATGAAAGTTCTCAGCCCCCAGACATGTGCTATATTTACAGCAATATAGTGGAGCACCAGTTTGTTGGGATACCCAGGCACGCCTGCTGCGCAGCTCACATTCCCAACCATAGAGGAAGGAGTTTGAGTATTACATATGACAGACCCCATTATGTGAATGTCGCAACTAATCTAATAACCAATATCTCAATATATATAAGAACGATTGAGGGTAAAAATTTCCATTCGGTGACGGGAGCTTAACAGTGAAGCTGCACTTTCGACGCACTGAGTTATAATGGACGGAAAGCCTTTCACCGTCTATCGAGGGGTGAGATACCAGCGTGGTATGGACTTTGGTCCATTTTTTCAACCATCCTACGTACGGCTGTTCCTTTGCTGAAGAGGGGTGCCAGATACCTCGGAAGGAAAGGCTACAATCAGGTCTTAACACTGCAGAAGACATATTGGCTGGGGCTAAACCTAAAGAAGCTCCAAAAAAACATTTAAAACGTACACGGGACGAAATCATCAAAGATGCAAAGAGAAAAATGCGTGGTGGTGGGAAGAGGGACTGACCGGAAGAAGGGATTACCACCATCACGTGGCATTAAACGTAAAAGGATTAAAAAAGAACGTGTTCTAAGCGAATGAAACCTATGGTTGACCATTTTTTGACTGATATAAGCTAAGGACATTGATCTCATGAATCATAGTTTGTTTACTACTTGTCGAGAGAGGAGGCACTATTTCTAACTCGTCATGGCACGCTTCATCCATCCGTGTAGTTCACAATGCTGTAATCGGAGCTATCCCTCTTTGAGATGCCCCCAACTCAAGTTTCTATTGAACACAGTGACTTTATTACAATTAACCCTTTAAAACAATTAGTTCCCCGAGTGCTCCTATAGAATTCGTGATTTCCAGCTTCAAGCCCTACTTTTTTTATCCAAGCTGTGTGCACATATACGCTAAACTACGTATAGCCCATTCTGATGGAACGGACTGCGATCACACATGCTGTATACCCTGAAACAAACTTTCTGCACTCCATATTCAACCAGTGTGACGTATATTAAAATCAGGATATATCGGTAGGCACAGGGTACTATCACCTACGAGCCTATCTGGAAAATGTCCAACTTTTCCAAAGAAGCGAAGGCTACCTTTTTAAGTGCGGAGGGATATTATCAAACTAAAGACGAAAGTGGTATAAAAGACAAGTTTAAAAATTCTAAAAAAGAAGATATACGAGTGTTTTGGACGTCTGCATACAGATTTCACATTCCAGAAGTTGCTTGTGAATGGGGTGGATATGAAAATAAAGCTCACCCGCACGAGTCCCGAGATCTGCTTAAATCTGGATGCTGATCAAGAGGGAGCAAAACCCGTTGTGGTTCACATTATGGAGACACCTCCGCGTACGGCGAGTGAAATTAAGTTCACCAAAACAACTAGAAATTGAGAAAAATTTACTAAACGCTACAGTGAAATACCCTATTAACAGAGTAAAAATCAAACTATATAAGGTGCCTGCAGGATTGGCATCGAAACAGATAGAAAACATCGCCCTGGGAAATCTTCCTAAAAGGATATTAATCGGAATGCAGAACCATGCTTCGGTGAATAGAAAATATAAAAAAAGTGCCTTTAAATTCAAGAATTTCGGACTTAAAAATATAACTATACGTTAATGGCATTGCGTTGGGAAGAACATTGAATACGGACTATTCATCAGATGCTGTGTTACCGCTTTGCGCGCGAGTCTATAGTAATCTGGCCCATATTGCAGGTGATTGTGATGAGCTCGGTAATGGGGTAACGCAGAAAGAATTCATTGATCAATTTAACCTTTATCCGTTTGACATTACACCTGACTTATCTGCTAGCGTAAATACACATTTAAGTCCACAACAGAGCGGAAACATCTCAGTGAGGTTGGAATTCACCAAGCCTATAGACGCGCCTATTAGTGTACTAGTATACCTCGAGTCGCAAGCACTAATAGAAGTAGACAGATTTAGGGGCGTTATCATTGACTTTTAAAATGGATGCGAATACACTTCAGAGTAATGAATAGTGAACGAATCACACGTTCCAAATTTATCGGCGTTTGCGAAGAATGAAACATTGAATTTGCCAACTACGCGGGAATGCGGTAGTCTTATTGTGAACACAGATGTCATTGGTAATGAAGGGATTCATTGGTTTGCAATCTATTTTAAAAATAGGCACTGCCTGTACTATTTTGATTCACTCGGTACTCAACCCTGGAGTGACCCTGTTATTGTAAAATTTCTCGATCAGTTACATATCCCCGAAGTTGTATGGAACCCATTCCGATTACAAGGATATTTTGGTAATACTTGTGGAATGTACTGCATTTCATTTCTCATGCATATGTCACGTGGTAAAGTATTTATAAATTTTTAAAAATTATTCGACCCGTGTCACACTCAACGAAACGATGAAATGGTATGCAGACAGATAAAAAGCCGTTTTCCAATTGTGCGTACTCGTTGTATGTATGATGTTTTGTTCGTGTATATATTTGTAACGTTAGTTTGTATATTCTGTAGTTTAAGATGGTTATTGTACTAAAAACATGATTTCCTTCATTTAATAAATTGATGAAAATACATTGTCTTCTTTCCCCAAAAAAGATCATACAACAAAAAAAACTATTTCGTTAATGATGTGACATTCATTGGGCTGACTGCTCGGTAAATCCTCCGTATTCAGATCCATGACACGAGGTTCTTCAAAAGATTGTACCACGTGACCACAAAAATTGTCCCTGTTTTTAATCGCTTATTACTCAGTCATTATTGCAGCTTCACAAATGAAATAAAAAGCTTTCGAAAAAGAATATTTAAAAGTTTTATTTAATTTTTTCGATATCCTGGATACGAAATCAGTACTTATAAAAAAATGACAGTTTTATCCACCACAATCATGGGTTATTTGTCGGACATGCAACGTGTTTTCATCGCAGAAGAGATGATCAAACATGGCTCGGTAGTTGCCACCCAACGGTCTTTCAGACGACAATACGGTCAGCAAAGGACCATAGATCCTAAAACGATTCGCAGGATTTTCGCAAATGGAAACATCACGGCTCAATCAAGAACATGCATAAAGGCAACTCTGGGCGCAGCAAAGGTGTGCGAACCGCTGAAACATTGATTCAGTCGCAAATCAGCTTGAAACGGACAAGAAATCTGTGAGACGACTATCAGCTGTGACAGGAATCAACGGGAAAGCATTTGGAAAATAATCACGTTGGATTTGAGAATGAAGTCATTCAAAATTGTGTTTGCAACAGCTTAGCGAACAAGACTACCAGCGTCGTTTGATGTTTTGTGAACGCATTGAAACAATAATTGAACAAAACCAGATAAGATTAAGTGACATAATATTCAGTGATGAATGCCACATCTATCTCAATGGTTCATCAACAGACAGAATTACCGGTGTTGGTCACAAAACAAGCCAAATATACACTTGGAGAAACCTCTGCATTCACCAAAAGTTACTGTCTGGTGTGGTTTGAGTAGCAGCAAGGTTTATGGTCCTTACTTTTTTGAGGACCCAGAGACAAGGAGACCGCTTTCAGTAACTTCAGAAAGATATGTAGAAATGCTGAACACTGTTTTTGAACAAGAAAACTGCAGTAACAAGTGGTTTCAGCAAGACGGAGCAACAGCCCACACAACTAGGCAATCACTGGAATGTTTAACAAGATTTTTTGAACAAAGATTCATTTCTCATCGCTCGCAGTTTCCCTGGCCCGCAAGATCTCCCGATCTATCACCTTTGGACTTTTTTCTCTGGGGATTTGTCAAGGACAAAGTATTCAGGCAAGAGCCATCCTCTATCGAAGAATTAAAGCAAGCGGTGGTAGAGAGTGTACAGTCCATTGAATGCAGCGTTTTGGAAAATGTAATAAATAACTTCCTTTCCCGTTGTGTGAAATGTAAGAATGTCCAGGGACGTCACTTTCAACACATGTAGAATAAATTAAAACTTTAAAATGTTCTCTTTCGAATGCTTTTTATTTCATTTGTGAAGCTGCAATAATGACTGAGTAATAAGCGATTAAAAACAGGGACAATTTTTGTGGTCACGTGGTATAACGCGTGACAAATCCTCATCGGACCTTAAAGGAGAAAGAATAATGTTCATACTGAATCTTTTTTAATAAAAACATATACAAAGTATACATATTGTAAAACAGACCCCATTATGTGAAGATATCTTTGAACCGCTCAGATAAGTTCATTTAAGAGATAATTCCGAAGAACATTTATAAAAAAAACGCAAAAGATTGCTATAAAAATTCAATGAATCGATTTTAGCATAATTGCGATTACCTAAATGAAGTATGTGACGATCTTACAATCTTCCATATATATGAAATAATCCTCTTTCTGGCAGTTTGTGAATAATTGACTCCAAAAAATAAAGTTATAGACACTTACATTTCGGTAGTCCCTTGCGTCGGATCGTAAGGAGCGTCATTGCAAATATCATCAACGGTTTGCATTGGAAATAATCCATCCCGGTCAATCGCATTAAAAAGATTAATTGTAGACAATGCTACAATGTCACCATCTTGGTATAAGTCCGGAAAGCTATAAATTTCTTGATTCATGGCGGAGGGAATGTTTACTCACCGGCAGAAAGGAATGTTTATTCACTGGTGAAAATAACTGTTACTCCCAGCTGGAAATATTTCCTTTTATATGCACGATCACCAAGCTCCACCCCAAAAGATTAAGAGTCGGTTCGTAATGATTGGTTGTTACTGTAACTGGGCGGGGCTATGATAAGTTTGTACCAATCGTAACACCGATATAACGGGTCCAGGCTTTGGACGACTAATGGTGTCTTTATATTCTCTCCGTAGATTTAATGCTCGTATTACCCTTGCTGTCTCTACCACGGCAATATTTGCATCCATACTTGGTTTTCCCCAACCCTCCCCTTTATGCAATAACCCTAACAATAATATTTTATTATTTTGCGGCCATACCAATTGAGTCTCAATTTTTCGGCTACCAATATACCCCGCAACATTGATCACAACAATATTTTATTATTTTGCGGCCATACTAATTGAGCCTCAATTTTTCGGATGCAGTTCGTTATGGGAATATATTCATCAGAGTGGCACAGCTCAGTACCGCAGGAAACAAAATTAGCGCCGCTACTCTGACATTAACAGCACAGTAATATCCTGACACAAATATCAAATCTAGAAGATTATTGTGCATTACTATGTTTGCACCTATACTAAACTCAGCTTTCCCAAGATTCCTGACTTGTGGATTTTTACTTCTCGCGTAGATGTGTGAATAAATAACTCATGAAAATGAATGTCTGCTTGGGTTGGTTGATAAATGGGTACCCTAGGTATCCTAGTGGATTAGACGGCGGGTACTGTTGAGAGATCGGGGCGATGACATTTCTCCCCGCCCGTATTAATGTATTCGGTTTGACTTCTCGCGTGGCTGTGATTAATTTGTATTTAGTTCATGAATGTCTGTTTGGGTTGGTTGGTAAATGGGTACCCTAGGTATCCTAGTGGATTAGCCGGCGGGTGCTGTTGAGAGATCGGGGCGATGACATTGTAATTTCTCCCCGCCCGGATTAATGTATTCGGTTTCCACGTTAAACTGTAGGTCTAAGGCGGAGTGAAAGGTTTGACCCTCGTCAAGATGAACAATTCGGTGAAAAGGAAAACTGAGTTAGCTATTATTGTTACTACTGTAATTTGCACCACCCTATATGTGGCTTTTTACAAGGTGAGAACCACGTTTGAGGTTTTTTTGAGAGCGATTAAACCTTTTCCTAATTTTAACAATTTTACACTTACGAAGATTTTAGATTACGTTCATTCTTGCAAAAAATTTTCTTTGGTGTCAGTTAAACGAGACCTGGATTCGAAGTTTGATAAACTATTCAGGGACAATCCATGGTTTAAATGTAGCAATTTGGACTTGGTTGTCAATCTTACAAATGTACATCTTTCTGATCTGGAAAAACCTGCCTTGGGGTTCGGATTGAAATTTTTTTTTATTACGAATGCCAGTTGTTTGGTTAGCTTTTTAAGCTCGTTCGAGTACTTTGCCAAATAATGTAAAGTCTCTAATCTTTATTTATTTACTTTGAAGGGATTTCTTTTAAATTAAATTTTTCACTCTTTGGGTAAGGGCTGTAGGTTTCCAAAGATTTTGTTGGATGCCCTTTTCAGATTGAAGAACAACCCGAACCTTATGCTTGTGAAGTTTGATAAGGGAAATAAAGTAGTTATTTTGGACACGTGCGATTATATCGCTAAAATGAATGTCATGTTGGCTGATGAATCCGTTTATTCCAAAGTCAGCAATGATACACTAAAGACTTCCCAGGCTTCTTTTAATAAGGAGTTGGGAAGAATCCTTAAGGATTCTCCCGAACTTTTTCAGAGATTTAAATCTTATTTGCCCCCATCTTCCTTATATACAGGGTGATTCAACAAAGAGTACATTAAATTGGAAGATGAAATCCTTGGATAATTCTAAACCACAATGTCTCTATGGTAAAATGTCAGATTCTGCATAGTTTCCATGTTACAATACATTTAAGATGTTGTATTTATGAGTGTGAATATGAAGTGAAACCCCCGTAGGTTTTTGTAATCATTTATTCACAGATCTCTACAGTGTGACCCCTCTTTGTTACAACCTAAAGGAAATGTTCAAAGTTGCCCCCATTCTGCCTCAATGCAGGCCTGTACACGTCGTACCATTGAATGTTTGACGCGTTCCAGAATGCCTGGACTATGTTTAATTTGCTCGCACCTGTCATGAACACGTGGCCATAATTCCTCTCTTGTTTGAAGCTCTGTATCATACACGAACGTCTTTAAATGGCCCCACAAGTAGAAATCCAAATGGTTAAGACCTGGGGAGCGGGGTGGCCAGGGAACGGGGCCACCACGCCCTATCCACCTGTTGGGATAAACAGTATCCAGATATTCCCTTGATGCTCGGGCAAAATGGGCAGGTGCACCATCATGCATGAACCACATGCGACGTCGTATTTGCAGTGGCACATCTTCAAGTAGCACTGGCAGTGTCTCCTCGAGGAAATGCCTGTAGACGTCTCCGGTCAGCCGCTGTGGTAGCAGATAAGGGCCGATAATGTTATCTCCAATAATGCCAGCCCATACGTTTATTGAAAACCTCAACTGGTGTGCTCTACGTACTGTTGAGTGAGGGTTATCCTCCGCCCATGCATGCATGTTGTGAGTGTTGGAAGTACCATCTCTTGCGAATGTTGCCTCATCTGTGAATAAAACATTACTAGTGAACAGAGGATCAACAGCATGGTGTCGTAAAAACCACTGACAGAATTCGATCCGTCGTGGATAGTCGTCAGGATCCAGCCCCTGACCTTCTGATGATGATATGGGTACAGGTTTGTATGCAGGCACCTCCAAACGGCTGACTGTGACACATGCACAACAGCTCCAACTGTTCGTGTACTAGTAGATGGATCATCTTCTACCAGGTTCAGAATTTGCTCGTCTGTGGCGTCCCTGTGTCGGTTATGTCTTCCAATATCTGCTGTAAATCGACGGAAAGATCCCCTTTCCCTCAGCCTCCGATCAACAGCGATGAATGTTCGGGGGTTTGGCAGCCTTTGGTTTGGATACCGTTCTTCATACAGTCGTACAGCCTGTGCAGCATTTCCACCTGCTGCCCCTAACACAAGGTGCATATCAGCATATTCACCATCTGTGAACTGCTCCATGTTGTAGTGCACTCTGATACGGCACCTGACCGTGACCTACAGAAGTAAGATAACAGATAGTGATAGATACAATTACGAGGTGCAGTTACGATGTTAGGAAATACCACAACATTACCTTATCACTTCAGTACAGATTGGCATAACATGTAAACAATAGCCAATTCAGGAATAATTGTATGATCTACAAATTTGGCAATCAAATCAGTAAAAACCTATAATACGACGTATCCTCCCACACAGTGGATGGTGATATGGGTCCGCCCCGTCCTGTGGCAACGATGGGAGTGGTCTGGGGCGCACACCAACCAGTCCACATTACCTCCCCTCCTCCTCCCCCTCCCCCTCCCTAGGGGGGTCAAACAAGAGAGGAATTATGGCCACGTGTTCGTGACAGGTGCGAGCAAATTAAACATAGTCCAGGCATTCTGGAACGCGTCAAACATTCAATGGTACGACGTGTACAGGCCTGCATTGAGGCAGAAGGGGGCAACTTTGAACATTTCCTTTAGGTTGTAACAAAGAGGGGTCACACTGCAGAGATCTGTGAATGAATGATTACAAAAACCTACGGGGGTTTCACTTCATATTCACTCTCATAAATACAACATCTTAAATGTATTGTAACATGGAAACTATGCGGAATCTGACATTTTACCATAGACACATTGTGGTTTAGAATTATCCAAGGATTTCATCCTCCAATTTAATGTACTCTTTGCTGAATCACCCTGTATATGGGCTTCCAAAGGTGCATAAACCCTCAGTACCTTTGCGCCCTATTATTTCTAATGTGGGAAGTTCTACTGAACAGTTGTCTAAATGGCTCTTGAGCCTCCTTTCGCTATTAGTAGGCCAAATCTCTGGAGCACATCTTAAAAATTCTACAGAGTTTGTTGATAAACTTCGAGGTACAGACCTATCGGGAAAGAAATTGGTGAGTTTTGACGTGGTGTCTTTGTTTACCAGAGTCCCTTTGGATCTGACCTTGCAGTTCCTGGAAGAGTGGCTTCATGATCATCCTGAGACCTTTCCGTTTGATTATGGGATTATTTTGGAGCTTATTAGACTTTGCTCGAAACATAACTATTTTTCTTTTAACGGGTCATTTTTTAGACAGAGGACAGGTTTACCTATGGGCTCTTCGCTCTCTCCAATTTTAGCTAATATTTATATTGAATTTTTTTGAAGTTAATTTTTTGCCGGAATCTTTGGTGCCGGGGGTCAATTGGTTCCGTTACGTTGATGACACGTGTGTTATTTTGGAATCTCGTGCGGATCTGGATGAGCTGGTGGGAGTTCTTAATAGTTTTGTACCCTCAATACAGTTATTTTCGGTCTCTTTTTGAGAGCTTTCAGGATTTGTATTTATATGTTTGGGTTATTCTAAATTGTTCATCGATAAAGCTTGTTTCGCCGCTAGGAGATCTTTCTTTTCTCCCAAAACTAGGAACCGGGATAAAGACGTTTCATTCCTGAAAGTGCCCTTTGAGGTTAACAAAGGGCTTTCCTCACTCTTGCCAAAGCAGATTAAGTTGGTCTCCGTTGTGCCAAATAAATTGTCTTCGTTCATTCGTCATCCTATTACTAAAGCCTTCAACAATTCTAGCGTAATTTATGAAATCCCATGTGGAGGCTGCCCTCAAAAACACATCGGGGAGGCAATTGTTTTTCAGAGAAAGATTAATTCCCACAAACGTGACCTGAGATCGGGTAATACTTATAGTAGCCTAGTTCAGCATAGGGAACAGCATAATTATGTTTTTAACTTCCAGGATTCTAAACCTATCATAAAGGTCAGGGACCAGGAACAGAGACAAATACATACACGAGACATTTTATATTTTGGCAGAAAACACCATTTCCAATATTAAGTTGTCCTACAGTATGGATAGCTTTATTTTTAACATTTTAAAATATTTTAGGGCAATTTCGGGTCGTGACCGGCTGCCAGATGTACAGGATTGATTTTTATATATTTTTTTATCTCGAAGGTTGAAATCTGGGCAATAGTTTGCCTTTGCCAACTGCTAGACGTACGACAGCTACCATCTCTCTGTCCGTGTTTTATGCCTTCACACAGTCATTTTAACCTTAGCTCTTGCGCAGGACGGAAGTTTTATAACTTTTTTAGATATTTTAATTAGCTTATGGCTTTGAAAAGGGCTTGGTTGTGACCAGCCGAAATTAATTAGCCTTTTTAAACACTTTATAAGTTTTTTCCTTGCGGGTTAGTGAAATTATATATATATATATTATATATATATATATATATATATTATATATTATTCTCGTAGTGCAATTCAGATAAAAATAAACGAGTGCCCTAAAAACAATTTGCTGAACTAAAAAAAAAAAATAATAAATAAATTGAAAAATGGGCGAAAATTATTTTCGAAAATTACCACTTATTCATTTCTTATATTAGATGTTTATTATTGAGTTATTGACAAAGTTTCGCTGAAATACAAAAATGATCATTGTATCATCAATAACAAATTTTATTTGACAGGAATTTGTACAACTGCAAGAGGGTATTCATTCGTTGGAATTATTTATTAGTAATTTATAATTAAAAGGAAATAATGTTGAAATATAAATTAATTTATGTTGTACACACAATTGTTGATCATGTGACAACGTGTATATTTTTTTTAATGTGCGAAGAAAGAGCCAAGGCCAAGCCCTAAGCAAAAATGCCCCCACTATATAAGAAAAAGCTGAAATCAAGGTCTCCGAGGCTCACGGTACCATTTTTTTTCCCTAAAGATTGCCTAGTGTGTATGCTGGGCTGTTCACAGAGTATGCTGGGCTGTTTACAGAGTAGATGAGACACGGAAAAAGATCAGCTAAAGAGGACAGTGACAGGAGAAACGGGAGTTCAAGCACTCCCTGTCTCCTGCCTAAACGTCCTCCCCGGAGTACTTCCCTGGTCGATTGGTGTCTACAATCTCCTCCTACAATATATAAAAATATATTATTAACATTTACTGTAATTTTATATGTAATTAACTCAAGATTATGTTATGAAAATACTGAAGTTACCATTTATTATCTGCAAAACAGAGAACTGTGGAGTTCGAAGAGAGAAATCGGTGTTGGTCTCGTAGAAATGGATGGGTTTACCTCCCATCTCTCACGTTCTGCAAGAGATGTTGGCGTTCGTTCGCTGGTATCTACTGCCATGTTTTTATGGGGCTTGCTGACCTCCTTATGGGCTTAGTAGGTCCCGGGTCTCGGATCCCCAAATCCACAAGGAAAGCTTGCTCCCAACTAGAGAAACTGGCCAAGGACGCTTAGCTGAGCGCGGGTATTTTTTCTGTCTTCCTCCACTCCCGTTTCTTATATTTTCTCTCTCTCTCTCTTTCTTGTTCTTGTCTTTTCTTTTTTCTATTCTTCTTCACTTTAACGATTCTTTTTTAGTCTCTCCCTGCGTTATATTCTGTTCTGGACTCCATCCACCCTTTCAGCTGATTAAAATGGCTTCTCCCTACGTTTTTTCGGTTTTCGGCTCTTTTCAACCCATGAGTGAGACCGAATTTTTGTTGGTGTTGTCGTTGTTGGATTTCACGATTGAGAACGTTTACTGGATTTCGATGACTGAGGTTAGAGTGAAAGCACAAGGCCTGTATAGATTTCCTCATTTTGTAGATAGGCTTTCATAAAAATGTGTCAATTTAAGCTATAATAAAATCTTACTGTATATTTATTTAGTAATTCTTTATCACATTTTTTATCTTTATTCAGTATTTATATTCTTTAAGCCTAAATTACTCTTTATTCGTAATTCCCCATTTATTCTTTCGCTTCCATTTGTAACCTTATTGAACGAAAGGGGAATTTCGCTCATCCTTCTTCATCATAATAAATACGTCAGGAGTGCCAGAAATTGGCACAGTGCTAAGGCCAAACGAATAAGGTCCATTGCGCTAACTGTTGGGTTAATTAACAAACAGCATCATCGGAAGTCGAACTGCGGGACTTCAATGTCTTCGCTTCGCTTATAGGAAAGCGGTGTTATCCACTGAAGTATGGTCGCTGGTGATTGTTCGTAATAGCGTTTCTTACAATTATTGCCAATTATTGTTAATTAACTGTTTATAAAATGTAACAAAATCCCTCCCACTTCTTTTCCTGGCAACGCTCTGTCCACCTTCAACTTCAGGAAATCTTACATTTGCCGCATTTTTATCTTTATATATACAGGGTGGGAGAAAAGTCTTTAAGGATTTTATACGTACAACTATTCAGTTAACAACATTATACAGATAAGTGTTCAAATGATGAAACAAATCAAACAAAAAGTCCATAAGAATTTTATTCATATACATATTTTTTTGAATTGTAATTTAATCTTTAAAGAGTTCTCCATCCGCTATGATGCATTTGTGGATTCTCTCTGTGAAACTCTTCATTGTTCTTCTGAACATATCGAGTGAGATCCTTTTCACTTTCATCTATTCTGCGGCCAAGGGCATTCACATTTCGATAGATGAAACCAGGAGTGTAGAGTTTGTCATGTAAATAAGCCCAAAGCCAGAAATCACCTCGCCGCCCAAGCCATCTTCATTCAAGGTTCGTATCCAGAATCTCACGGGCAGCTGCAGAGTAATGTGACGGCGCTCAATCCTGATAAAACCAATTCCTGCCAACGCCATTAGTAAACTGTGGCAAAGCTTTGTCTTTCAACAACTGGCAATACAGCGTTTTCTATCCATCGTATCTCTCAATATGTCAAAGGAAACGAGTCCTTAATAACCAATGTACGCCCAAACTGTGTGTAACCGCTTTAACGGGTTTACCCAATCGTATTTTAGGATTTTTTTCGCCCAGTAGTGAACGTTGTATTTGTTTCCTTTACGAGTTAAACCGAAGATACATTCATCTGAAAATTTGATCTTTCGAAAGAAACCTGGATCATAGTTGAACTTTTGTCTCATTGTTTCAGCAAACTGCAGTCGTCTATCAGAATCATTGTCGCATACGAGCTGAGAGCAAATGGGTTTGTGATCGTGGTACTCCTGTGATTTCAATAATTTTGTTACTGAAAATTTGGAAATACCCAATTTCTCAAACTTTTCTCGGTGAAGTTGTTGGATCGACTTGAAAACTGGCGAGGACATTTTCTTTGTTGTTGTCTCCTGTCGCCGTTACTGGCCTTCCGCTTCTTCGACGATCTTTTGCTAGGCTCCCTGTTTCCAAAAGTTTGAGCTTCTAGCATCGATGAGTGATTGCATTTGGTGGTGGTTTATTATATTTCTCTTGAAATAAACGTAAACTTTCTTCACAATTATTATGAGAAATAGCCCACGATAGAAGATACACTTTTTCTTCAGTGCTATATTCCATCTTCACTGGCATGGCGCTGACTGGGCCTAGGACCTTTCTGTTCTAGCCTTGGGTCATTCCTGGCCTTGTATAGTTGCTTTGAAAAGTATCGCATACACTGCAGTGATGTCATTGAAATTGAAATTTATTTATTGACAAATTATTTCTATGTATAAAATCCTTAGAGACTTTTCTCCCACCCTGTATATATATAAGGTGGAGCAACAAGCTTCACCTTCATCAGCATGAACAATTCGGGCGGAAGCAAAACCAAGGTTATATATATATATATATGGGATGAATTTTACAATTAAACACGTGAAATAAATGAATGCTGCAAACCCACAAGGAAAAAAAAACGATTCCAAGGCCTTTCGTGTATTCAGAGCTACACCTCGTCATTCCCTGACGAGGTGTAGCTCTGAATACACGAAAGGCCTTGGAATCGTTTTTCTTTTTCCTTGTGGGTTTGCAGCATATATATACACACACTGTGTGTGTGTGAGAGAGACTCAACGGTACTTCTCATATATCTTAAAATCTAAATTAATACAAAAAAATGTACTTGTTTAAAATAAACATTTCAAAAAAGTTTATTTCAACCATGCGAGCAAGGCACTACACCCGGCACTCACTTCCCCACAGTGTGGGGGTGAGTGTGCCGCAGAGTCACCTTAGCCCGAGCATTAACAGGGTGAGTGGCAGGCCACAACCCAACCCAGGTGCCAGCAGCCAGGAGCAAGGCACTAACCATGATAATTCCTCTTCAATAAACTTAAATACTTAACTTAATGATTTTGGTTTGGTTGTCCAATAAATAATTGGTTGGTTGGTCGGTCGATTCCTACCTTTTTTCCTTCCAAATTTTGTACATTTTTCGACTTTTCAAATTCCAACACAAAAAAAGGACGGGCTCAGTGCGTATTACATCGCTTCCCTATAAGTAAAGTGAAGACACTGAGGTCGGGGATTCAACTCTCAACGGTGCAAGTTGTTAATAATCCTGGAGTTAGAGCAATGGTCCGCATTGTTAGCCTGACCGTTATTGCTACACTCACTGATTATTGTTACACGAGAAATGAACGCGGCTGAAACAACCAAATTGGAAATAATTAATTCAACCGCTGAAGGTTGTTACACTACCAAAAAATAAAGAAAGTGGTTACACCACAACTATCGCGTAGTGAAATTTAACAAATATACAGTCTGTTCCGAAAGTTCTGTCGTGAAGAGCTACACACTGCATATTAATTGTTAAATAGTTAATTAACACGTAATTTGGTTGTCAATCAAATATTTTATCAATCATATTCTAATTATTCAAAGCGGAGACTTCATTAAATTTTAATCTATGCCAGTTAAACTTGTTGTGTGACCAAAACAACTACACCTACACCCACAACATCGACATTCAACAAACCTAACAACCTAACTTAGCTTATGGTAACCTAACTTAATCTAACCCACAATACACTTTTCGACGAAACGTCAAGTAGGTCAGACGTCTTTAATCCAGAAACAACTCGGTTGAATTACCAAAACTAACTTAAATCACTATCACCGGAGAGCATGGTTCGATTGACCATATTACTAATCGAAGTGTTGAACTATCGCATAACTTCATATGGTCCTTAAATACACTACTTTATTAGAACATGACACTACCAACCTTGACTGTACTGAAGCCGTGAAACCACACATTACAAAATAGCGATATATACAGGGTAGCGCAAAATTCTGGAGTCAAAGGAACCAGAGAGAATGAATCTTTTCCGTTCTATGGCCGCCACTATTTTTAAATAAATAATTATTCAAAGCGGAGACTTCATTAAATTTTAATCTATGCCAGTTAAACTTGTTGTGTGACCAAAACAACTACACCTACACCCACAACATCGACATTCAACAAAACTAACAACCTAACTTTTGCTCCACCCTATATACAGAGATGGGCACGATCTTGATCTTCAAGATCAGATCGTGATCTTGAAGATCAAGATCGTGATCTGATCTTGATCTTGAAGATCACTTTTATTATGGTGATCTTGATCTTGATCTAAGATCACTTTATTTCTTGTGATCTTGATCTTGAAGATCACTTTAGACTTCAAGATCACTTTTAATTTCAGATTCTTAAATATGCCGCTATGCGAATGTCATTTGTTTTTTGTCCAAGCGACATCTGGTGGCAACTTTGTTCAACACCGACTGTTTATGTTTTCTGTTAGTTGGGTGACTTGCGTCATGCGTGGGCTCATGGAAGGTGTAGTTGCTGTGGAATTTAGGCTCGTAAAAAGTGTAATTTACTGTGCAATTATGTTAAAAGTGTTCTATTATATATTATTATATATAGGCATAAAATATAGCCTATAGGTCCGTATTCATAATAAATTAATTCTAAACATATTTTATTTACAGATTGAATTTTTTAATAATGAGTGCAATTTTACAACTTCAACAGGCTCCCAAGGGAACCAAATATTCTAGGTTGTCACCAGAACAGTATTCAATATATTTAGATAACAATGTTGGTAATAAGGATCAATCTGTGCTATTGAACGGAAAATATTTTCAAATTGTCGAAAAAACTGGAAACAGTATCAAAGTTATTTGTAGGCAGTGTACAAAGAAAACTACAATTCTGTCTGCTGGCCTCGACTCAACAAGCAATCTTCTGAGGCACCTCAGGGTTAGTACTACTTAGTAACTAAGTAGTAAGTAGCAACATTAACATAATGGTTCAAGTCATATTTTAAGTGACTGGTGCCATACAAGACTAATGCTACATTTACATAGACGTCCATTTGAATATATTGTGCACTTCAGATATTAATAGATTATGGACTAGTAACTACATTAAAACTGCCGATATCCAACTATAATAAAACGCCAGGTGTATCTGTCTTTCTCTCTATCTGATCCATGTCTGTAATTTCTCCTATTTAGTTACTGAAGGACGAAATTCGGCTTTCAATTTAACATAGGATAAAAATGCACTGATCATGGTGAAAATAATTTTAGTTAAAGATAACAAAATTTTAGAATCTTGTTAAGTATTAATTTCAACTAGAAGTTTGATACTCTGATAAATATTATACAGGGTGTTCAAGAAGTCTCTCCGCATGATAATAATTTATTTTCTTGTGCAGAAACTACATTCGGATCTTTTGGGTGAATATGAATCGGAGAAGAAATCTCGCAAGCGTCCAGCTAAAGAAGAAGATGCCAGCGGCAGCAATGCTGGCCCTGCCAAAATTGCCAAGCAGTCAACACTAAGCATGTTCCACATTTCCAAGCAAAAACCAGGACCACCAATATGCAAGGATATCCTTGAAAAGAAGATTCTCTCGCTTGTGGCTAATGGGCTCCTACCATTGAGCCTAGTTGAACTACATGAATTTAAGGATCTTCTTTCATGTTAGTATAACTCAAATATTTTGCTATTTTTTCCATAGCTAATATCTGATTAAAATAATTAATCATATTATTTGTATGAACATTAGACTATCGCTAGCCTAGCTAAATATTTTGATATTTTTTCCATAGCTAATCTATTGTATTTGTTTTAATTTTTAAATATTTTTTTCAGACGTCAACCCGGCTGTTCAGGTGCCATCTAGATGCACCCTGGCTAGATCTCTTGCAACAACAACCAGTACAATGAAGGAAGACATACAAGCAAAACTGGCAGCAGTTGACCATGTGTGTGTTACATGCGACATATGGTCAACTAATCACCGCAGTTTCATGGGAGTCACTGCGCATTGGGTATGCTATTGATTTAGTGTATTATTTTTATATAATTGATAAATTGACCATTGGTGATAGACTGATAGTCTGATAGACTTATAGTATAATCTTTTCAATTATTCGACATGTGTTCCTCATTCATTAATTTGGCGAGTCTTCATTTTGCTGTGATTCACAGTAATTTCACACTAATTCACTTATTCTGTCATCTGTCATTGTGTCTGATTCACAGCAAAATGTGGAAGAGTCCATATTCACAGGCTGTGAATATGGACTCTTCCACATTTTGCTCTTATGGGATGGGTCACTGATGTGGTGGTATGGTAGGCGACTCATCGCTGAATTGCCTCCTTTATATCACATAGTTCTTCTCTTCAATGTTTGGTGGCGCAGTTTAGCTGGTGCGTGTCTAACCAATATTATTAAATTAAGCTTAAAAAAATGTTCATACAAACATTGATTTTATATTCTTACATTACAGATCAATGATGACTTGTCGCGAGGATCAGCTGCACTGGCATGCCGAAGATTTCGTGGAACACATAGCTTTGATAAAATTGCTGGAATATTGGACAGGATCAACTCGGAGCATGGTTTATCTTATAGAAAAGTTGTATCTACAGTCACCGACAATGCATCGAACATGGTGAAATGCTTTAAAGAGTTCGGTGTTCGTGTTCAGAATCGTACTGACGACATTGATGAAGATGATGCAGATGAAGATGATGATGAAAAAGATTCAGATGAAGAGGTTATCATCAGCAACTTTCCTGAACATTCAGGAGAGCATGGAGAGGAGTTAGTGAAACTATCATCCCATATTCGATGTGCCTCCCACACATTGAACTTGGTAGCAACAACTGATGCAGATAAAGGACTGAATTCACCTGGACTAAAGATGATAAAGCATTCTGCAATGGGAAAATGTTCGGCGCTGTGGAATGCTGCTGGTAAACCCAAGTCAGCAGAAAAAATACAGGAAATAACTGGCGTCCAATTTAGGTACCCATGCGTCACCCGATGGAACTCAATGTACGACTCATTAAGCCAAATATATAAACATAAGAACGACGTGAATGTAGCTCTTGAAGAACTGAATCTACCCATCCTCAAAGACAATGAATTGGAATTTATTTCAGAATATTTGTCTGTTCTAAAACCAATTGCAGCAGCCCTCAACAAATTACAGGCAGAGAAAGAATGCTACTACGGTTGTCTTCTTCCAACAGTCCTAGTGACTCAAGATGCCCTCGCAAGATTGGAGCCTATCCAACCAAACGACCTGCGCTTGAGACACTGCATGCCATTACTGGCAGCAGTCGTCTCTGGCTTCAATGCCAGATTTGGTCATTTTTTGTCGTTGAGCCCCGAGGTAACTGATGCCGTTTTGGCCTCAGTATCTCATCCGTATTTCAAACTTAGATGGATATCATTGTTGCAAGGGCCTAATTTCGGCGATCATGAAGCAATCAAGTCTCAAGTAAAAGACAAGCTGCAAATGGCTGTAAGAATTTGTAATTCTGACAGCAGTGGTAATAGTTCGGTGAACTCAGACTCATCATCTGAAGACGATTTCTTCAGAACTATGGACGGCTCATTCTCTGCTCCTAACAACAAGGAAGACTTGGAAGTCCTCAATTATTTGCAGGACACCAGTAAGGCACTCGACTCTTTAGATAGGTATCCTGCTATAAAGAAGATCTTCAAGAGGTATAACACCACGCTAACTTCCTCTGCACCAGTGGAACGGTTGTTTTCGTTTGCTGGCATGGTTCATAGCCCCAAACGAAGTCGTCTCTCAGATGGTAACTTTGAACAATTGGTTTTGCTGAAAGCAAATGTTTACAGCGGTTGAACATTAAATTAACACTCTTAACTTGCGGTTTTTACCCTTATATTGTCAGTAATTGCGTACTGCAGTAAAACTGTAAAATTAAATTCTATGTAAAAAATGTTTACTTATATATGCTGATCATTCATTGATATGGGTTATGGACCTGGTGAAATGAGAATTGAGAAAAATAGAACTAAAAACTATATGTAGGTCATTTAATCGTTTTTTCTTTGCTGATAAGTTGTGATAATACTAAGTTTTAAGTTTACCACCTGAAAAACTGAAAGGGGAATCGTCAATCCCCGTGGTTTAGATCAGGTGACATGGGTAGGATGCGATGCTTGTATTGCCTCAGCCCTCAGGGGAGTATTAGGAGTGATACTTTTCAGGAGTGATTAACAAAATAATTTGTTTTTGTTTACTCTACAAGAGTACAACTTTTTTCAATTCATATAAAAGTGATCTTAAAAAGTGATCTTGAAAAGTGATCTTCAAGATCACGATCTTGATCTGGATCTTCAAGATCACATTTTTCTGGTGATCTGATCTTGATCTTCAAGATCACATTTTTCTGGTGATCTGATCTTGATCTTCAAGATCACCAAAGTTGGTGATCTTGCCCATCTCTGCCTATATATATATATATAAACAGAGAGAAAGCGAGAGAGAGAGACGCGGTCACGTTGCTGTATCACAGATCTGATTTTCTTTTATTTTCTTGTATTTTTCCTTTATTTCCGATTTATTTTTTTTCTTTCTGTGGAATGGCTGGAAGGCCATTCCATGTGTCTCCGGAGTCAATCCTCATTCGTGTATCGCCTGGATAGAATCGTTTTCTGGTGCTTTTAGTCTATTCATGAACATCTCCGGAAAAATGTTTGCTTGGGAACCATTCCCAGCTTTTCCTTAATTTCAGCCTCAATATAGGTGGACATGATTGCATGCAAGTTCCTTTTTATTATTATTATTATTATTATTATTGTTGTTATGTACGTCTTTTTGTTCTCCAACTATTTCTTGCTTTATTCTTTGTACTAACGTTTCGTTCAAGCCCATCTAGACATCTTCGGAGCCAGTTAGGGGTTAATTCATTTAGAAGCCCGACATTCGACAGTGCTTATTTGCGTTGATTTTTATTCGTGTAATAATCTCTACTTATTAATAATTATTATTTTTATTAAAATGTATATGTATATCAGTGTGCAGTTTAGTATACGTATGTATATATTTAGACAGTGTTCGTTTCTTCGACCTTCTTCAATGAATATTCATGAATTGAGGGTGTTCATATTTGTAATCACCACCCAATCTTTAGACTAGTCACTCGTGGTGTATCGATTAATCGGCATCGCATCGGCAGAATCGTTCATTTTTTGGCATCGGCATCGGCCAAATTTAGCCGATTCTTTGACATTTTAAAATTTTCATTACAAAACAAAATCTATATTTATAGAAATTTGAACAGACAAAAACACTATGATCATTTATATTCATTTCAAAGTATAATTATAAAAAAATATTCTACATTCATGAAAAATGGAAAATTAATAAGTTGCCCATAAATTTAAATTTTCTCTAACTAGCTAATCTCTAAACATCGTAAACTATTGTAATCTCCTACTCTATATTAATAATAATTCTATACTAAGTTCTACTTTATAATTTATATATTAAACCATCTTATTATGTTGACTTTATTTTAAACATTTTAATAATTGGTGCTGGTTAAGTGTGCGGTCTACCTAGCTTTTAGTTAGCCTTATAAGGCTAACTAATGAAACTATCACGACTTAACCTAACCAATCGTCAAGGGCGTACAGTTGACCTAACGATTGGTTAGGTTAAGTCGTGATATTTTCGTTAGTTAGCCTTATAAAGCTAACTAAAAGCTAGGTAGACCGCACACTTAACCAGCACCTAATAATTTTATAAACCCAAATTATACGAGGGGCGGTCAGAAAATAAATTTACACGGCGTACAATTTCGTAACTAAAGGACCTACATCGATTATGTTTGTATCAGGTGAATTCGTTAATCATTGTTGGAAACACTGCACGTCGATTCGGCTGCCATCTATCGTACATTGGTTGTATGAGTGAGTTGAACATGGCGGCTCGACTGGAACAGTGTCCTGTCATTTCTGCAACGATATTCCGAGTCTGTCAGTGGTCAAGAATTTCTCGAGCGCATTGTCACAGGAGACGAGACATGGGTTCAACACCGTACTCCGGAAACAAAACGTGCCAGCATGGAATGGAAACACCGTAGGTCCTGGCGACCAAAGAAATTCAAGATTGTGAGGTCCACTGGTAAAGTGATGGTTACCGTGTTTTGGGACTACAAAGGCGTTTTGCTCGCAGACTTCATGGAAAAAGGAACAACAATCAATGCAGTTGCATATTGTTCAACACTAGAACGTTTACGAGCGGCCATTAAACGTAAACGTCCTGGACTGCTACGTAGGGCAGGGCACTGTTCCAGTCGAGCCGCCATGTTCAACTGACTCGTATAACCAATGTACGGTAAATGGCAGCCGAATCGACATGCAGTGTTGCCAACAATGATTAACGAATTCACCTGATACAATCAATGTAGGTCCTTTAGTTACGAAATTATACGCCGTGTAAACTAAATTTCTGACCGCCCCTCGTAGATCCATTTTTTTTATTCAAATTGTCCACCAGGGACTTGAAATTTTAATGAAAAATTTTGTTGTTTACACTGTTGAAGAAAGAAAACACCTTCAACGTAAGGAAAACCAATTACTTTAAATATTGGTATTCAATTTATGAAACTAAAATAAAATTATTTTATCATTTTACTGAGTAATAAAACTATTCAACATCATTTTAGCTATAGCATATAAGTAACAAATTCTGGTACTGTACGTTGTGGAGTGAGCTAAGGAAAAGCACAAACAAATTTAAAGTGTAAAAATATGAAAAAGTTTTCACATTAGATTAGTAAAATTTATGAAGGGAATTTATTTCTAATAGGCAAGGAATCTGCATCGGTATCGGCTAAATTTTGGAATCGGTACATCACTACTGGTGACGTTAGTCAATTTCAAGGGTTTAGGTCTAGTTAAATATTATGTAAACTTCCGTAACAATTAGAAGTTAACAGATGTGAAAATTTTCCAGGTTATTTATGAAAACAATGCTATAATTAAAAATTGAAAAGGTTTTTTTTCGTAAGATAAAGATTGTTGTGATTGTTTCAGAGTTGTTCAGCCCCCTTCGTAACATAAAAGGTCAGATGACAGGGTGGGGACCTACTGCACAGGTTTACGTGGGATCCGAATCACGAGTCGCTACTTAACCTGGACGCGGAGGACGGTCCCTCATCCAACTACTAATCAGACCCAATGTCGCTTAATTTCGCTGAGCGACGGGAAGCTATATTAATTTTAAAGCCATTGATTATTATGGATTCCGAATTGAATTATGTTCAGTTGTACCATGTTCGTAACTTACAGCTGGATTGGGTTTGTATTCTTTGAATAAGTAATGTATTTTTACGACAACCAATGTATGTAAGCGCTCTGACACCTTTTCTCAATGTAATTAGTATACTACGCTTTGGGGCCAGAATTTATCGGTTGTTTGATGGGACTGACAAATAATATTCATGCTTGTTGAGTCGGTATAGGAACAGGAATATCTTTATAGGAATATCTCTATCTTATTATTGCTTGTAAGTTTGACGCAATCAGTTTTTGATTTATTGAGGAAACGCTGTTCATTTTTCATGTTTTCTGCTAATATAGTATGTACACTCAAAATAAAACTTCCTAAATTTAGAACTTATAACTTCTTTTAGAGGGTGCATTCTAGGGGAAGTTTTTTGCTTCTTTTGGGTATCAAAGCTTCTTGTTAGATGATACAATAACTTTTTTAATGATAAATAACTTCTTTAAATAGAAGAAATGGTCTTTGAAACTTCTTTTTGAGTGATTTGAAACAATAGAAGATAATATTTCTATGTACAGAAGATTGCGGGAAGTCTTTGTTTTCTGTGTATCATAATGTTTCTACTATTCCATCTCTTGGATTTTATTATTATGAAGTTTACCGACTGTGATGTTAATTTGCCTGTTTATTGCGTACTGAGGAAATTTGTTATTCATCAATTTATTGGATCCTATTTACCTCACTGTTCAATAGAGAGCAAATGTGTTACACCCAGTAGGAGTCTTAATGGTAGGCATTAATATATACCTTGATGGGAAAGAGGCGTTATTGTTTCCATAAAGGCTTCTGTTCGTCGATTTGGTACAGATTTCAGTTTGGATATTTTCAGCTTTTTGTTTCAAACACTATTTAGTATTTCATCATCTTTAATACGTAAATTTTGCATTACGCAAAGTTCACGAATGTTTATGCGTGATATGCTATCTATGGGAGCCACATATCAAAGAAATTTGAATTAAATGCTGTCACTGGCTAGAGTGTACGGGGAGGGGGATGTTAACACTTAAAACACCTCTTATCGCAAAAGTGTTATATTCCCTCGGGTGATCAAATATTCCTTCTTAGTTGGTTGATCATATGTGAAATTTTAAAAACTAATCGACACAGATAATCAACAAAGATGTTTGTGTGTCTTGCCAAAGTGTCAGCACCAAAGTGCCAACGAGTTGTCAACGTATCTCAAGTAAAAAAGTGGGATTAAAATAGTGGTTTGGAGCCACAGTTATGTTTACTAATTTGGGCATACAAAATTCATCGAAATGCTGCCAATAGGTGAACCGCCAAAATTATAGGGATGCCATCTCCCGATGGGTATTTTTCTTTAAAATTTAATTTTAATGGTACAGTATCTCAGTGGTACAAATTAATAGTACATTCAAAATAAAAACTTCTAAATTGAGAACTTATAACTTCTTTTTGATAGTGCATTCTCGGGGAAGTTTTCCTTCTTTTGGGGATCAAAGCTTTTTTCAGGTAATATAATAACTTCTTTAGATAGAAGAAATGGTCTTCAGAGCTTCTTTTTGAGTGATCTGAGACGATAGAAGATAATATTTCTATGTAGAGAAAGTTGTTTCTGTGTAGGTATTCCAATGTTTCTTCAAAGAAACTAAGTGAGAATGGTAGTATCTTTCCTGAATAACAAAATGGATTGTTGGTAAATAGGCTTTCAACATCGAGCTAAACCAAATTTTAATTTATTTTGTTTTTACTTTAAGACCATTTACCACATTTCCATTAAATACTTTTTAACTCCATCACACATAATAGTTGAATGAATAAATCCAAACCACTATAATATCTAACCATTGAATACACTGCGTAAGAAGATTAGCCATTCATCATCAGAATCATCGAGTGAAAATTAAACCCTATTTTTGGCCAAATTATTTCTTTCTCAAACCGAGATGTACATTATTTTTTGTTCCAGTTTGGAACACTGGGCAAAAATGGGTCATCCGAGAGAAAATTCTTAAAAATATCGAAGTTAACTGACCTGTATAAACAAATTGAATATTTGCTCACCGATTCATAAAATATTTAATATGAAGTTCCTGCATTAATTATGTAAAATTAATAAATAACAATAATTAATAAACTATTAAACGAATTTATGGCATAACTAAATATAATTATTATGCATGAGATTCTTATGAGTATAAATTATGATCATATTTTTTTTTATGTTCAATATTCTACGACCACTCAATATATTCTGCTCACCTTTTTTTTTCCTTGTAAGTTCCAGAAATTTTTGTGCACAAGTAAATACATACCTTTTTCACAAGTTTTTATTTTTCCACAGTCTCCATCCTTTTCTACGGCTTTCCTCCACCTCGAAACGAGGGCCTTTATGCCTTGCTGGTAAAAGTCCGCTGGGTTCTGCTAGAGCCACCTCTTAACCTCCTCAACAACCTCAGCGTCACTCTGAAACTTTCTTCCACGAAGAGCATCCTTCATTGGCCCAAACAAATGGAAGTCTGAAGGTGCCAGATCCGGGATATATGGAGGGTGGGGTAACACAGTCAAGCGCATTTTTGTGATGGCCCCTCTTGTTTTCAAATTGTTGTGTGGCCTTGTGTTATCATGCAAAAGAAGGACGTCTTCCGGTTTTCTCTCCGGTCGAACTCGCTTTATACGTCTCTGGAGTCTCTGTAGGGTAGCAATATATGCCTCCGAGTTGATTGTTTATCCTTTCTTCATAATGTCCCCCAGAATCACCCCTTTCATGTTCCACAAGATGGTGGCCATGACCTTTCGTGCAGAGGGAGCCATTTTTAACTTTCTTGCGTGGGGTCTGAGTGATGCCACTCTATGGATTGGTGTTTTGTTTCAGGTTCAAAGTGGTGTACCTAAGTCTCATCCCCAGTCACAATTCGTGAAAGGAAATCATCCCCTTCTGTCTCGTATCGAACCAACGACTCAGAAGCAATCTCTTTTCTTTGGGCTTTGTGATCTTCAGTCAATTCGTGAGGAACAAACCGTGAACACACTTTTGAGTATCCCAGTTGCTGAATTATCGTATTCACGCTTCCTTCACTAATTCCTACCTCCAGTGATAGCTCCTTGTATGTGACGCGCCGATTTGATCGAATGATGCTGTTAGCACGTTGCACAGCGTGAGATGTCACAGCCGATGCCGGGCCAACGCTGCGTGACTCATCATCGAGGCTGGCTCTCCCTCTCTCCGATGATCTCACACGTTTAGACCAGCGTCCAACTGTGCTTCGATCAACAATAGCATCTCCGTAAACGTTTTGTAGACGTTTGTGAATATTTCCACCTGTTTCCTTCTCTGCGGTTAAGAACTCGATAACTGCTCTCTGTTTACGACGCACATCACTGACAGACGCCATTTTCGAAACTACGTTAACCATCGGTTTTATACAAGGGCGTTTAAAAGCGGTTTTATACAAGGAGCGGAGGTTCAAACTGAAAAAAATCCGGTTATGTGAAGCGCAGAAAGTTCAAACTTACGGACCAAAAGACATTTCAGCCCCATGGCCTATTATTTAGCTAAGAAAAAAGAGTGGGGCAAAATATATTGAGTGCCCCTAGTATAAATATACAGGGTGTCCCGTAAGTCTGGACCCATAGGGAAAAATAATAAAATTACAAAATAGTCCAAAAATTTATTACATAATCTGTTCAAAGTGTCCGCCGTTGTGTCGCACACATAGTTGAAGACGCAATCTCCACTGCGACAGCACTTTCTGAATCACAGTCGCAGAAATTTCTTGACACGCCTCCACAATGCGTGCTTTAAGGTGGAAAATGTTCTGAAGTTTGACCTCGTACACTTTGGCTTTCAAGTGGCCCCACAAATAAAAATCATAATAAAAAATAATAAAAAAATAATAATAATAAAATAATAATAATAACATAATAAAAAAATATATTATAAATCCCTATGGGTCCAGACTTACGGGACACCCTGTAGATTATGTTTTGTAATGAAAACTTTAAAATTTCAAATAATCGGTAAGAGAATCGGCTAAATTTGGCCGATTAATCGTACACCACAAGTCGATACATCACTTTAGCGCAGAGGGTGGTCACCCATTCAACTACGACCCAGACGCTACGCCGCTAGTAGCATGAACGAAAAATGGGAGAATGCAATTGCAATGCATTGTTGATCAATGTTGCAAAGGGGAGGAGGGTTGGCACCCTTGGGCGACGGGGATGGTACCCATGGGGGAGGGGGTATGCAAGAAAGAGGGAGGGGGTTTAGCCACCTAAGTTGCTGAAGGGGGAAATGGGGTTGGTCCGAGAGAATGGCCCCCCTAAGAGGGGTATCCTAACCTGACCTAGGAAGGTAGCCAAAGAGGAGAGAGAGAGAGAGAGGAGAGAAGTTCTTTTCGCTGGCATATCTCGACGCATACTGGAGCTCTTCACAGCCTCAGTTGGCTTAGAAGTCTTAATCAGCCAGTTGGTTTAATCTGGCTCAGAAGGCTTAATCAGGTGTGTGTGTGTTATATTTATATATATATATATATTAATGGAATAGATGTTAGGCCCACAAAAAAAAGGTTAAATTTTTCCTCCACGCCCTCCTTTATAAAACAAATAAACAGACATTCCCTGACGAGATGTTGAGTAGGAAAAAATTTCATGGCCCTTTTTCCGCAGCATTCCGCCGGTTTCACGGGCTTTGTTAGATTAATTCTTCAGGCTGCAATCTTGCAGGGGAAGCAACATTTCCATTTAACATGGAGTCAATTATTTAACATACACTTATTCGAAATATATAGGAGATAAATATACAATCAAAATAATAATAGTAGAAGAACTCTATATATACCAAAACTACACTTTACGCGAGAATATACAGTATGTATATATATATATGTAATCAAATAATAATAGAAGAAATCTACATACGCCAAATATAATATAATATATATATATATATATATATATATATATATATATATATACACCAGTATATGTGTGTATTTATATATATGTTATAAAATGACCATTACTTATTCACTAAGTTGCAGAGGACGCTCGACCTTATAGACACGAGTCCAATGGCATGCGTGAGAACCGAGGCTATAAAAGTCTGGGACTGATCGCGCCAGGATAAATCCTTGACTTGCACTTACTCATGCTTTACGCATAAACCCGTCGCCGTTTGGCCGGTTCATCTACTACCATTTATCAAATAAACTTTATAGTAAGCTCCCACTCATCATTCATCCCTTAAGGCTTACTGCCCCAAAGCATCAAAGCCATCGTGATGCCCTATTGACGTAAAAAGGCCAAAGAGATGCCCCGCTTCCGCCAAAGGGAGAAAAGAAGCCGCGCAGGTGTCAGCAGTGACGCTACGACACCCCGAAATATATATATATATATATATATATATATATATATATATATATATATATATATATACTATATATACACGAGAATATATGTGTGTGTGTATATACACACACGTGTGTTCAAATTATTCGATTTTCTATTTCACAATCCATTCAAACAGATTTACCTTTCGTAGTGTAAGCCCCCTAGCCAAGTGTTCAGGCGTCCTTCTGGCGCCTGAACACCTGGTTAAGGAAGCGTTATGATAAGAAATCTCGTGGGCCCAAAATATGGACGCAGGTATTAATCTACAGATCTACAGAAGCTAAGGCTAACAAAGACCCTAAGATCCACTCTAAGGTTAGCCAGAGAGAAAGAAGAGAATAAGGGGTTAAAAGAAGAGAATAAGGGGTTAAAAGAAGAGAATAAGGGGTTAAAAGAAGAGAATAAGGGGTTAAAAGAAGAGAATAAGGGGTTAAAAGAAGAGAATAAGGGGTTAAAAGAAGAGAATAAGGGGTTAAAAGAAGAGAATAAGGGGTTAAAAGAAGAGAATAAGGGGTTAAAAGAAGAGAATAAGGGGTTAAAAGAAGAGAATAAGGGGTTAAAAGAAGAGAATAAGGGTTAAAAGAAGAGAATAAGGGGTTAAAAGAAGAGAATAAGGGGTTAAAAGAAGAGAATAAGGGGTTAAAAGAAGAGAATAAGGGGTTAAAAGAAGAGAATAAGGGGTTAAGTAGCAAAACCTATCACTCGTGTGTTAAAATTCATTCAGAGAGAGAAAAAGACACCATCACCATCCGCCGGCCACTGCCGACAAGTCGGAAAAATAGTCGAAGAGAATACTTCCAGCTGTTGCAGACCAGTACTCCATTTCATAGGGAAGTAGAGGATGCAGCCCACTCTGATGGAAAGGGGTGAAAGATGAAAAGAAGTAAAACAAGAACACATTACAAACCATGCAACACATTCTTAACTCAAAGAAACACATACCTCCAGCGGTTGCAGACAGGTCCTCTACTCCATAGGGAGGTAGAGGATGGAGCCCACTCCGCCGGAAAGGGGTGGAAGATGAACAGAAGTAAAATAAGAACGCGTTACAAACCATGCAACACATTCTTAACTCAAACACTATCATACATGCAAACTCCAGACATGCAATGAAGAGAGTTACAGACATGCAAATAAGGAGAGAGAGAGAGAGAAAAAAGTAGAAATAACAAAAAGTGGGTTAGTTTACGCTACGAGCTACATCTAAGTTCGTGTTAGCTATTTTTTTTTTTTTTTTTTTTTGCTGGCATCACACACTGGCATTATCGTCAACAGACTCATCCTCGATCACCACCCCCAGAGCTCCTGTTGCTAATGATTTTATTATATTAAACAACGTTAATAATTCTAACGAGGAAGAGGGAAAAAGGGGCGACTCGGAGGGAAAAGGGGGCGGCTCGGAGGGAAAAGGGGAATTGTTTTATTATATTAAACAACGTTAATATTTTTAAAATGCCTATCTAAACGGTTCTTAAACATATTAACGCTGGTAGAGTTCACGACGGGCGCGGGAAGATTATTCCATTTATCAATTACTTTAAACGTAAAGAAGTTTTTAGCGATATTAGTAATGAAACGTCTGCCACGCAACTTAAATCCGTTATTACGAGTATTGCTATTATCGAAAGTGAACAGTTTGTCAAAATTTACGTTATCGATGTTATTAACGATTTTGAAAACTTCAATAAGCTCCCCCCTTAATCTCCTAGTTTCGAGTGAATGCAAGTCTAACTCTTTAATCCTATCTTCATAAGGCTTGTTGCGCAATGACGGAATTAGTTTCGTGGCACGACGCTGAACCCTTTCTAACCTATCAATATCCTCACGCAAATACGGGCACCAAAACTGAACGGCATATTCTAAATGAGGCCTGACTAGGGACTTGTAAAGGGGCAATATAATATCTTCGATTTAAATTCGAAATTACGCGCTATGAAGCCTAACATCCTATTAGCTTTTGCGCAAGACTCCAGGCACTGGTTCCTAACTTTTAAATCCTTAGATACGCGTACGCCTAAATCTACTTCCTCGTCAACGCTCGCTAACTCTCTATCATCCATCGTGTACGTGTAATTATTGTTACGAGAACCTATATGCAAAACTTTACATTTGTCTACGTTAAATTGCATCTGCCACTTATCCGTCCACTCCATAATCCTATTTACATCGTCTTGGAGCCTATTTCTATCGTCCTCGTTAACAACCTTACCGCCTATTTTAGTATCGTCCGCGAATTTTGACACGTTACTAGTCAATCCTACATCTATGTCGTTAATGTAAATTACGAATAGCAATGGGCCTAACACTGAACCCTGTGGGACACCGCTACCTACATCCAACCACCCCGATTCACTACCATTAACAACGACCCTCTGTCTCCTAGCACGAAGCCATTCCTCTAACCAGTTAGCTACCTGACCGCGTATACCGTGCGCTTTAACCTTCGCAATTAATCTTCTATGCGGAACTGTATCGAACGCTTTTTAAAATAAATAAATAACGTCAGCCGCTCTATGCCTATCGTATTCGCGCACTATTTCGTTATAAAATTCTAACAAATTAGTTAAACAAGATCTATGGCGTCGAAACCCATGCTGACTACTATTAATCAAATCGCGACTTTCTAAGTGATCGATGATACGATCCCTAACTACGGATTCCAAAAGTTTACCGACAATTGACGTTAAGCTAATGGGCCTATAATTGCTAGCTACTGTGCGGTCGCCTTTTTTAAAAATGGGCGTGACGTTAGCTAATTTGAAGTCTTCAGGAATAATCCCCGTTTCGAGTGACTGATTAAAAATCTTCGTTAAGGGGCCTACGACAACGTCTTTCAAATCTTTCAAATGTCTAGGATAAAACGCGTCAGGGCCTGGAGCCTTGCTAACTTTTAGCTATCGATATAATGCGCAATCTCACCCTCGTAAACAGTTATTTCATCCAAAATAGTCTCGCTGCTAAATGGAACGATATCGTCCACATCGGGGACATTATTGACGTCTTCTACGGTAAAAACTGTCGCAAAAAAGTTATTAAAATACCCGCCATCGCCTGAGCGTCGGAAGCCAAAGCGCCATTAGCGTCCAAGAGAGGCCTATATTATCTTTTATCGGCTTACGATTATTCACGTAATCGAAAAACTTTTTTATTATGTTTACTATCCGCAGCTATAAGTATCTCTAAATTACGCTTAGCATTCCTAACTGATCTTTTAACCTGACGTCTAAGCTCGATATATCTATTAGCGTTAGCTACCGTGCCATTGCGCTTATTAAGTCTATACGCTCTGTTACGCTCGTTTATGAACTCGCCTATTTCCCTAGTCCACCACTTAGGCCTACCATGATTTCTAGCGCGCTTGGGCTACGAGGAATAAACTCCCTTTCGATATTCAAGAAACTATCTTTAAACGCCTCCCAATGCAAATTTGTCATTACCCATAAATAAGTTATCCCAGTCCACTACTCTCATCCTATCCGCAAAACTATCAAAATTGGCCCTACGAAAATCAGGGACTTCTATTACGTTACTATCCTTAGTGTTTTCTATCAATAACTTAAACCTAAGAATTTGATGATCACTACATCCTAAACTCTCGCCTACTTCTAAACCTTCGACTATGTTTTCGCCGTTCGTCATCACCACGTCTAAAATATTGTCACCGCGCGTTGGTTCGGTAACCATCTGTCGTAAAAAATTATCTTCCATGAACTCAATCAATCTCAAACCCTCAACGTTACCAGTAAAAGTCTCGTAATTAACGTTAGGGCAGTTAAAGTCTCCGACAACTATACTATCCGATTATTAATAAAGTTACTAAGTGTAAAATCTAGTATCGGTATCGAGGGTTGAACGGGAGGTCTATAAACAACAAAATTGAAACTAAGACTACGCGCCCTAACTTCAACGCATATCGCATTAATTGCTGCCGGAAAATCTATCTTAACCTCGATAGCCCTAAGGGAATTACGAATGTACAGCAAAACGCCGCCACCAATCCTATGTAACCTATCATTAGTAAAGAGTTTAAAACCCGGTATTCAAGTTCCCCCAACAAGTCCCGAGTCACGGTATTTAACCACGTTTCAGTGATAGCAACTATATCGTAGTTGCCGGAATAAATTATCGCCTTAAATTCGTTTAATTTATTTCTAATACTACGCGCGTTACAATAAAAGACGTTTAAGTTATTTTTTACCACGGGTCGGCGTTTTAAACTATTTTTCACGTCGGGCCCGCGTTCCCCGGACCCACAACGTTTAAAGAAGGCTTCGACCTATACAGCTTTCGACGTTTTCGTCAATTAACCTACCTAGCCTAGCATTACCTATTTCATTAAAATGCACCCCATCTTTTATAAAAGGCTAGGATCACTGAATCTGACCACAGCTTTACGAAGGGTACATTTTCCTCAGCACAAATCTCTTCTAATTTAGTATTAAAAAATATCGTTTTAGACGTAATCCTAAGACCCAAACCGTGCCTAGGGGTAATACCTAGAACTAAAGACCTATCTGACCTCGCCTTTAGGGACCTAATTAACCCCCTATATCTCTCCAAAAGGTCAGGCACTCTCGTATCGGGCCTATACGAGTCGTTGCCCCCTACCATCGTCACCAACATCGAGTGACGGGAGGCAACGTCAATCCTATCCACTTCGTCTCTAACTCTGTCAACCCTGGCCCCTGGGAGACAGACCCTCCTCCTCTTGGTTGGATGCCGTTCAACGAACTCTGTGTCCATATGGCGCACTAAAGAGTCCCCAATTAAAATAGTTTCCCCCTCATTCACGTCCCTTTCCAAATGGGCGAAAGGGTTCGAAACCTCGATAGGGGGGGATTCCTATCACCTAACGTACGCGGCCTAGCTCCACCCTTAACTTCTCTAAATCCCTCCCTCTACTAATCTCGGACCAACCTTAACCCCTTCCTCAACTCTATCCAACCTTCCCGATAAGCTACCTAAACTAGAAACTAGGTTACGCACCTCACCCTTCAAATTACTAACGTCTTCAACGTTAGTATTGGTTCGGCTTTCGTCAACCGTAGCCCTACCCCTGCCCTCATCAAGCGTTGCAAGTCTTTCCGTTACCTCACGTACACTGCGTTTTATGTCAACTATTTCCTCCCTTAATCGCAAAAAAAAAACTGATCTCTCGGTAATCGCCATAGGACCGCATAGTCTAAAATCCGTATACCACCGATTTACCCCACACCTAACACACGACGCTTTCTGCGACGGCATCGCAAGTTAAATTAGTTTATAACTGTCACAAGTTTAAGTTAAATTAAGCCGGCACGCTATGAAAACTTCTAAATCACTAAAAACCACTATATTCAAGTACTTAACTATATAATATAAACGCAAGTATATAAAATTCGGAACTTACCAAAAGTAAGGTTATTGGCAATATCCAAAAGCAGAAGCAATATCAGAGAGCTCAGGAAATGCGTCCGCTCAGTACGGAGTCTGGCTGACAAATCAAATATGGAGTGTGGCATGTAAACCACTTTCCTGAAGTCTCCTTCTAACGGTTCGCTCCGATACACTGACGTCTCGAAACCTTTCCAGCTCATTGCGGACGTTTGTGGCAGTCAAGTGACGATCTCGCAAGACAAAAGACGATGAAACGATCGTCACGGGCAGATGTGCAGCGCGATCTTCCAGATCCTGGTCTTCGGGTGTACTTTCCTGTCTCTACATAACGTTAGTAGACAAGTCGAACCGTTGTTCTTGGAATTCCTAGCGCATCGGCGATGTAACGCTGGCTCCGACCATCTTTAATTAGGGCGACGACTCTTGCGACGTTCACGACACCAAAATCCATTGTAAATGTCCAATTCTGAAACCCAAAAGAATTAGAAGACTATCTGTTACTAAACGCAAATGCCTACTCCCACTAGTGGAAGAAAATAGTGGCATTAGCAGTCTAAGAGCAAATGAATATCAGACTGTCGAATTGTTAAAAGTCGAAAATTCGTTAGAGCTAGTGAGTTCGCAGCTGATGTTATTCTCTCGTTATTTGGTTGCCTCATAGACTATATTTTCGAATTTTAAAACTTTTATAAACAGAAGTTTGCCCACTTTTTTGCTTTTCGCGATATTCCAAGTGGACCGATTTTTCTGCCGTATATATATATATATAGTGACCCGGTCAAATGATAAGCAATTTACGGATCCGGGTTATATTTTGTTAGTTTTAACAAAAATTATCACCATTTAACTTAACCCTTCGTCAAACGCGTACAATTGAACTAACCGAACAATCAACCTAACCGGGTATTCAATTAAACTAACCCAACTTTTCCTTTGGGCGAAGTTCTGATTTCAGTCGAATCTTGTGTCGAATTACAAAAATTCATCTTCCTTTTAATAGTAAATTCATGAATTTTCCCCGTTTTCTTTCATTTCCTTCTGTCGGAATATTTAAGGGGGTACTATTGCCGGAGACGAATAATTGATTGCTTTTATGTATGTCCCTATAATGTATTATTTATTTGCTTCGGGTATTCATTATATATATATATATATATATATGCGCCTCGGTGTTGTAGTGGTTAGTGTTGCTGAATACGAATCCATCGGCCAGGGGTCGAGACCCGGTAACGGCAGGCGGCGCGCAATAAACCCCAGCTGACCATCCTTCGGCAAAATAAAGAAAGTGGTTAGCAGATAAATGGGTACATTGGTATATATGATAAGAATGAACAGTGAATATATCTGAAGCGGATAAATAAATATTCATAATTCAGAGCCCGGGAAACTTTCTTCAGAAAAAATATATGAAATGACCATAAAATAATTTAAATTTTCTGTTTCCAACCGTGCCATTTTTTTTCTTAAAGGACGTGAGCGGAGCTGGAACGTGTTATAAAAACTTTTCGTAATAGTTTTGAAGAAACTCAAATCATGGACGAGGATTTGGATACGGGGGTAGAAGTTCTATTGGACACTCGGTTCTACGATTGCCGGGTCATCGATGAAGTGATGCGAGTTTTTTTCCTTTTTTCTTCTGTGTGTCGGGTAAGAATAAACCTTGTATTTTCAACATTTTATTAAATGATAAAGCTGTGAGGAATGTTTTATAAATTAATACATAATAGCGTTTACCGTATACAACACATTTTTACGTAATATGACCTTCAATGTTTCTCACACACAGGGGGGACAATAATCTCTTTTTATACATTTTATATATATATATATATATACCTTTCAAAGGTTCCGCGCGATGATTCCTCATTTCACGAAGATCAAGCTTGTCGCCCCTCCTCTCGAGTTGACCTGCTGTAGTAGTGAGTTGGTTTCTTGTACTCTCCACCTCACATAGCCAGGTACGCCCGACTCATCGGGAATTGTTCTGAGCCAGGCGTCTAATCTTTTTGAAGATGTCAACTCCAACACCATTCGTGTTCCTTAGGTCTTTGGGCAGCTGAAAAAACAGTTTTGGTCCTCTCACAATAAAACTATTTTCTTTCAGGGTTAAGGATGTTCCCTCTCTAGCCTTTAATTTGGGAACACGACACAGTCTTCCTTTTCTACTTTCCACTGTTGTTTGGGGAGTTACAGGGGTCAGAGTAAGATTAAGAACTAGTTTCTTCATTATTTTCCAAGTGCAAATAATGGTATCTCTCTCTTCTTTCCAGTGAATATAGGTTTAGTTCGCGTAACCTTTCCCAGTAATTTAGTTTTTTGCACCCAATGATCTTGGCTGTGAAGCTTCTCTGAATCCCTTCTAGCTGTCTAATGTCTTCTTTTTTATATGGGCATGTTAGGACCGAGCAATATTCCAATTTGGGTATGATCAGGGTTTTCAGTAGAGGAATCATTACATTCCTATCCCTTCGTTTAAATATTCTCAGTATCTGCCCCGTTATTCTCTTTGCTTTGTTTACTGCTATCTTATTTTGTGTTTCAAATTTCGCATCATCAGTCATTACAACCCCTACATCTTTTGCTCTAGAATTTCTCTGAATTTCTTGTCCATTTGGGGTATAATATTTTATGGATTTTAGGTCTTCTCTTTTTCCGTACTGTAACAGCTGAAATTTCCCAGTGTTAAACTTCATATTGTCTTCCGTCCACTTGTAGATTCTCTCCATGTCAGTTTGTAGAGATCCTATATTTTCTGGGTTTCTTATTTTTCTACTGATCTTTGTGTCATCAGCAAAGTACGTTACTGTGTTGTCTCTGGTAACGTCCTCATTATATATATATATATATAAATTTATTTATTTACAGAATTAGCATCCATTACATTTTTAAATAACCACAGAACATAAGCCTCGTCCTGAAACGCCACACAAACTAATGTTATTAGGTACTTATAATTTTAGACAATATTGCTAGAAATAATGGTTGCAATTATATATATATATATACATACGCAAAACTTCACACAATACAAGTGCATACAAACGGGAACCGTTTTTTTATGTGGGTGCATACCAGAGCACCATTTCGTTCAGCATCACACAAATCGGATAATTTTAAAAAATTAGTACATTCATACCCGCGGGCGATATGCATGAGGCAATACCATAGGAATACCATACATGTATTGTTATGCTAGCCCTGGAATCGGTAAGGGTTCCAGACAATTTGGGGAATATCCAATTGCTCGAGAAATTTTACAATAATAGCATCATTCCAAGGATGGCCCCCCCACAGTGAATTAAAATAGTACAGTCGTTCCCTATTTTCAAAATAAACTGCTAGCCAATGAATCCCTTCTCCGTCACTAACATCCGTGTTTAGAATAAGTGCGCCGCAGTGTCTCGTAGCTGGAAGCTTCAGCGTTTCATTCTTCGCAAACACACCGATAAATTTGGAGCGTGTGAATCGGTCACTATTCATTAGTCTCTGGAGTGTATTCGTACCCATTTTTAAAAATCTATGACTACACCTCTAAACCTATCAACCTCTATTAGAGCTTGCGATTCGAGGTATACTAGTACACTAATAGGAGTGTCTAGCGGCTTGGCGAATTCCAATCTGACTGAGATGTTTCCACTCTGCTGTGGACTTGTGCTTATTTATACTCCCAGATAAGTCTGGCGAGATGTCAAATGGGTAAATGTTAACCTGTTCGACGAATTCCTTCTGTGTTACGCCGATTCCTAATTCGTTGCAAGTACCGGCAATATGTGCAAGATTACTATAAGTTCTCGAGCAAAGTGGGAACACGGTTTCTGTTGAATAATCCGTCTCTAATGTCCCCTCAAAGGGACTCCATTGACGTATAGGGTTATATTTTTAAGGCCGAAATTTTCGAAATTAAAGGCGTTCTTTTTATATTTTCCATTCACAGAAGCGTGTTCCTGTATTCCAATTAATAACCTTTTAGGTAGCGCTCCAAGGGCAACATTTTCTATCTGCTTCGATGTCAGCCCTGATGGCACACCGTGTATAATTTGAGCTACACTCTGTTAATTGGGTATTTTACTGTGGCGTGTAGTACACTTTTTTCAATTTCTATTTGTTTAGCAGAACTTCATTTCACTCGACACACGCAGAAATATGTTTCCATAACATGAATCACCACAGGTTTCGAGCTCTCTTCTTGGTCAGCCTCAGACTTAAAGAAATCCCAGGGCTCGTACGGGTGACCTTTATGTTCATATCGACCCCATTCACAAGCAGCTTCTCCTGGAATGTGAAATCTGTGTGTAGGCGCCCAAAGCATTCATATATCATCTTTTTGGAATTTTTAAATTTGTCCTTTATACTACTTTCATCTTTTTGATAACCTTCGGCAGTTAAAAAGGTATCCTTCGCTTCTTTTGAAAAGTTTAGGCCATTTTCCAGATAGGCTCGTAGGTGATAGTAGTAGTAGCCAGATCCTGCCGATATGTTGACCTGATTTAAATACACGTCACAGTGACTGAATATGGAGTGCAGAAAGTTTGTTTCTGGGAATACAACGTATGTCTTCGCAATCCGTTCCATCTGAATGTGTAATTCGTAGTTTTGCTTACATGTGCACACAGCTTGGATCACAAAAGTAAGGGTCTGAGCTGGGGATAACGAACTCTATAGAAGCACTCGGAGAGCTAATGGTGTTTAACGGATTAATTGTAATAAAGTCACTATGCTCTGTAGAAACTTGAGTTGGAGGCATGTCAAAGAAGGCCAGCTCCGATGTACAACATTGTGAACTACACGGATGCATGAAACGGGCCATTAGGGCATATCATACTTTTCCGAGTCCGAATTTCACTCTGGCTAATATGTATTTTTATGTAAAATTTAATTCTAAGAGGGGTTTCTTTTCTGCAACTTTTCCCTAAAATCGCGTTATCATGTTCAAAATTGCAGTTTTCTGTTCTATGTTGAAATACCGAATATTCAATTGAACACAACCTCATATTTTTAACCCTTTGTCGTAATTTGTTGCCATTTAGACACATTAAATTTGCTTAACTCTAATACAGGTATAATGCATACATACATAAGAAAAAAAATCTACTCCACTTGAATCTTTGTAACCATTTGGACGCAGAAGGCGAAGTTCAACATTCTCTCAATAGATGGCTCTGAGCAATTACGCGTTATAATTGTGAAGTAGAAGTGAGTGGAAGCCATTTTTTTTCGGTGAGAGTTTTTTGTAATTTTCCTAAGTTTAATCACCATTATTATATTTGTTTTGACTATAATTTCATTCTAGAAGTATTAAGGAAGCTTCCTGTTTACTTTGTTTAAGTAATATTTTTAATAACTGTGAAGAAAAGACTATTCAAAGTTCGTTTCGAAATGGACACAAAGTTTTCATAGGGTAAATTTCTGTCTATGATAACACGTGTGTCCAATTGGATACATGAATTTTTCATTACGATTGTTTTTATGTACCGTTATATATATATATATATATATATATATATATATATATATATATAGAGAGAGAGAGAGAGAGAGAGAGAGAGAGAGAGAGAGAGAGAGTACTAACTACCACCCACTAATTACCTTATTAGACCTTTGTTGACTAATGGACACATAAATTATTTCATTTAGAAATGTTCTTACAAAAAGAAGAATGCTAAAAATGCTTATATAATTATATATATATATATATATATATATATATATATATACCTCCTATGCATATTTCAAGTAAAAAAATAAACCTACGCTAAAATTAAATGGTACTGAATGACAAAGGGTTAAGCTTATGTTACACCATTATTACGAATTTTAAATTAAATTTGCAATGCCAAATTCAGTTTTCTATTACCAAAATAAATATTCATTACCAAATTTAGGTTAATTTGGTAATTAAAAATGCCGGTTGGCAACCCTGATTATAACCAAAAATTATATTCCTTGTCTATATTTATGGCGAAAGAAAACTAAACATACTGATATGAATTTGTTACAGATTGGACAAGAGCGAGAATAAGCACCGACTAGACGTGATGGCCGAATCTGCCCCCAAAACCAGGAAAATGTCAGGTTCAAAGCTCTCGGATGTTGTGTGCCCGGGGAAGGAGTTCATTCCCAGCGAGGTGCCGACTTGGAGAGCCGTTCTTCAGAGAGGGATTCGTCTGCAGGAGGAAAAGTTCCTCATTCATGACATACAAAGGTCTAAATACTCTATCCGAGAGATGACTGACGAGCTGGCTTCACTCGTGATGACTCAGTGGAGGAAGTCGAATGTAAAGTTCTCCCCGCCTGTAACAAACACGGAAAAATCGCTCTCATAAGATCTTGTTGAAATGGAAGATGACACGTTGTGAACGGGAGAGTTAAGTCTGCACCCAGGAGAAGAGGATGGCTGATCTGGATAAATTCTGTGAAGTCTGCGTTTGCAAGCATCAGATCTTCTTGTGCGGCTCAGAGGGGAGTGGATGCTCAGGATGCTCCCTCAAGGCCCATGTGAACTGTAACTGTCCTTTGGAGGTGAAGATTCCTAAACTGGACCTTCAGTGGCTGTACTACCAGAGAGTGAAAACTTCCGAAGCTTCAGGAATCCAGATGTCTTCTGTAGACTTCGAAGACAGCAGGAGACAGATCAAAGCAGCGAAGAGGAAGGAGGCTGAAGAAGCTTCTGCTGTGAAGAGGAAGAAGAGGAGGCTACTAATGAGGAGCTTCTCATGAAAGACTTTGAGGAAGACGAAAAGCCAAACTTGGAAGAAGCTGCAAAAGAAGCCTCTGGCAATGCTGAGGCTACTGAAGCTCCTATGGACGTTCCCGCTGAAGTACCTGCCGAAACTCCAACTTCTGCTACACGAAACTACATGAAGATCCAAGGGGTAGCTTCAGCAGCTTTGAGGTACAGGGTGGCAAATGTTCCGGCACCTGCAATTGCCACTGGCTTCCTGAACCTCATCAAGGCCGGTCATCTTTCCAAAGACGAGGCTTACTTGGCCATAGATGGCATGAAAGTCTGGAGGGCCAAGGAGGAAATAATGGCCTCATCAGTTGAAGCTCTCACGCAGAGGTCAGAGGAGAAGATCTCTGGGATATTCTTTGATGGCAAGCAGGATAGGAACACAAAGGTGTTGAAATATGACGAAGTAAAAGGGAGATTTCATCCTGGCAAAGTGATCGAGGAGCATTACACTATCACGTGGGAGCCTCAAGGAAAGTACCTCTTCCATTTCACTCCCGAGGAACCTGAGGAAGGAGAAAAGCCTGCTCATAAGATCGCTCAGGGCCTGCATGAGTGGCTTCTGGATCACGGAGCTGACGATAGCCTTGTAATGACTGGAGGAGACTCTACCAACACCAACACGGGGTGGTCTGGAGGCGCCATAGCCCTATTGGAGAAGATGCTGGGTCGCAAGTGCCACTGGATGATCTGTCAGCTCCATGTGAACGAGCTCCCCCTGAGGCACTTAATCATCAAGCTGGACGGCCCTGTAACTCCCCGGTCAGGCTTCAGTGGGCCTAGTGGAAAACTTCTTGAGAAAGTGAATTAACTTGAGGTCAACTTCAACTTCAAACCAGTGAAAGGAACTGAAGATATCATAGAGCTGCCAGTAGAGATAGTCAAATCTCTCTCCACAGACCAGTACAACTGCTATCTTCTGATGAAAGCAATCAAGTCTGGAAGTCTCAGTCCACAGTTGGCTGGTCTCAAGTGCGGACCTCTGAACCAATCCAGGTGGCTCACTACTGCACAGGCCATCTTGCTGTTGTGGATGAGGGAGCACGGACTGAAGGGGGAGGTGTTGAGGAGGCTCGAGATCCTCGTGAAGTTCTGCCTTAACTTCTACTTCAAAATGTACTACGACATCAAAGTGAAGCACCACCTCAAATTTGGTCTTGCACACATTTTCTCAAGCCCGAGGCTGCTGAGGAACCAGACTACCGAGGTCAGGAACATCATCTCTGCTGCAGTGATAAGAGGAGCTTACCACGCACATCCTGAGACCATCCTGGCTTCATTCCTATGCAGTGAGGATGAGCATCAGAGCTTTTGCTGTGAGCCAGATAGAGAAGATCAGAGAAGGAAGAGACTTTGGTGATACGACAGTGAGGCCCCATAAAAATCCCAAACTCAATCTGCAAGCCACTTCACCTGAGGATCTCTTCAACTGGGAATCAGAGAATATTTACGAGCCTATTTTCACCTGCAAGATGACCTTGACTGAGCTCGAGGATCTCAGGAAAACTCCACTCAAAGTGGACGCTTTCTCTGTTCATACTCAGTCCTGCGAGAGAGCTGTACAGGAAGTCTCAACTGCTTCCCAAGCTGTGTACGGTCACGACAGGAGAGATGGGTGGGTGAGAGCCAGGATAGACCATCGAGAAATGCTCCCAGTGTTCAGATCGAAGCAGGACATACTTAAGAGCTTTTCAGGTTCGAGTGGCTGATGAAGAGGCTGAAACCATCGTTAATGCTCACAAGAGCTGAAAGTCCTCATAAGATCATAATATAAGATCTTATGAGGCCACGCTTTTCAGGGATCCAGGAAGAACAGGCGTGTAAACCTACACGTGGAGGTGGCAAGTCTCCCGCCACTCGATCAGAGTAGAGCTGATGAGCCGCGCCTATTCTTTGAAGAAAAACTTAAAATTCTTAATGTTTACGTGAAATCTAAACATTTTTTCAGCACCCAGAGGTGTTGAAACACGCAAGAAAGCAAGGATGAGGACAGAAAAGCAGCTTTTAGACTAAATCATATGCAGAACAGCTGCGCGCTTTGGTTTGGGTGCCCTGAGGCTGCGTTAGGCAGCCTTCAAATCAGAAAATCGCGATTTTGACCTTGAAAATGAGATTCTTCAGAAAAGTTGCAAATAATAAACCCATCTTAGAATTAATTTTTACATAGGTAGAAATACATATTAGCCACTTTTTTTCCAAAATTTAAACCCTGAACCCAGAGTATGATATGCCCTAATGGGCCATTATTATTTCTATAATTACTGTGCCTATTTAAAGTAAACTTAGCCTTAATATTGCACCTAAATAAAAATAATCTCGATAATTTTTCAATACATCGTTTCAGGCTCGTTTCGAAATATATTCGTTCTTAGAAGCACCCTAAACGTGTTTCGCGGATGAAGGTCACAAAGCAAATATCCGTAACGTTGACTTGTAGCTTCGTTATAAACTTCCAAAAACTACTTACGTTGGGCGAAGAAGACTAGATATTGTGTATTTACCGACACATCGCGCATGTATCTAGTCTTGAAAAATAGATTTTGATTGATGAAGAATACGCTAATGTTAACATGGTGGGAGAACACTGTAAATGTCTCGGCAAACATTTTATCCATTTGTACCATGAGATTGTCAATTACAGTGACCGTGTGCTCATTTCCCTTTAACGAATTAACGTCATATACACCTTTGTGGAACAAAATATCATTTTGGTACTCGTTGAATACTGACTGGTATGTCGAATAGCACCATATGACTTTATGCACAAATTTTGAGAACATCTCCCCCTTGTCTTTAATGATTTTAAGTATAAACACAGTTTTACTACATCCTGTAGGGCCAGATATAATACATGTGGACGGGCTTGTGAACCTGAATTTTTCTACAGAATCCATCTCTAACACGTCACACTCCTAAGTGGAACATTTACAAAATATAATAAAATTTTAATTGATGTTCCTTATATTCTACAGTCTTGTCTTTCTTCCTCAGAACCGTGAATGACGATGAGGATGAGGTGGTGTGCCAGCAACATGTGCCCATCATCGATATTGCAGACGATACCGATGACAGTGTAGTTGGGGCTACAGACTCCACCACCGCTAGCGAACCCCCACCAGCAACACCTGTAGCACCCCCACGCGACAATTCGAGGAGAAAGCGGGGGCATGATAAAGTTGATGATTCACCTTCCACATCAGGTATAAAGCATGCCAGGAGTGCACCGGTTGTTAGACCACCAGTAATAAAGTCCCAGCCCTCTACGTCTTACGACATAGCTCCGACATTAGTTCCTTCTACAAATAAAACTGTGCCCCCTTATTCCTGTTCAATTCCAGTCGTACCCTCCACAGCAGCAGCTGTAGAGAGTAGCATAATATTCGAGCTGGTGCCCACCGTCATCCCCACCCGAGCCCTAACTAGAAACCGGTACGTAGTCAGGGTCGACCCGCGAACCATGTATAGCAACGGTCTTGAACACGGACTGCGGCGCGTAGTTGAACGTATTGTGGAGTTTTCCCTTCAGAACAGCGAGGGACGAGAAGTCAGGACGCGGCTGTCCTTCGGGTTCGGGTCAGATGACGGAGATGGAGATGATTTTTGGGTAGTAATACCCGACAGGCACTTGGCTGCTGTAGACAGACTACATTTTGGGTCATATAATACAGGCCTCTCAAAGTAGTACAGCCTTCAACATAGACAACTTCACGATAGATACTGACCACGTGTTCCGTGTCGTGGGACATACGGCCACACCTTACACTCTTAACTTCAATTCTCATGCTCTTTACAGACAGCATATAAACTTCGAGCATGGTTGCGGCTTTATAGCAGTAGTCTTAGCTCATATGTTTACTGTGCTAAATGCATGGTCCAGAAAAATTTGGTTGCCAACGGTTGTGCAGCGTGACCGTAAACTGGCTGCAGATTGCAAGATCGAGTTTCACTGTAATATGGGTCCTGAAGAGTTGAGAAGGTTGGAGCAGGAAATGAATATTCGTATAGTTGTATTTGGAATGATCATCATCGTAGGACTGTGTATGCTTTTAAAAGCAATGTGAGAGACCGTACAAAACCCCTACTTATTTTAGGGTTGTCAGGAACAACGTATCTCCCCATCCGCAATATAAGGGACCTTTAAGCGAGTTATGATAAAAGTCGAAAATATGGAAGGCATCATGATTTGTGTAAGGGATGTATCGAGTTTGCGGATGATATAGTGAAACATTGTAAGGATTGCCACATGGTATGTGAGCAGTGTAAAAGCTCTAAATGTGAAAGTCGTGTAGTTGAAGCTGAGAAGAGGGACTGTACTGTGTGTAGACGCACATTTTTCAATAATAACTTTTGAGTTCCATAAATCAATTGTCACGTGCAGGAAAATGAGAATTTGTGAATGTGGCATGTTTCATATGATGGACAATTGGGAGAAATTCAAGCAAAAATGTGATGAAATTCACTGTTCTACATGCCATGAGAAATATAAGGCAGATGGTATGAAGCATGTATGTTATACGAAAGATGCTAAGCCTAAAAATAAACCTTGTATAACTGCATACTACGACACAGAAACATATACGGATTCTGAAACCAGAGAGGTTATCCCACATCTGCTTGTAAGCCACACTATCTGCGACGAGTGCATGAAAGTCGAGTGTGACGAGTGTTGCAAATGTGGTGAACGGACAAACGTTTTTAAACCGATCGCACACGACAGCTCCGTGAAACTCTTTGTGTCCTATATTGTCAAATTAGCGGACAAGTTCATAAAAATGACTGTGTATATTCTTGCCCACAACGGCTCAAAACTTGACACACAATTCCTTTATAAGGAAATGCTTGAACACGAGTCATCGGAGATATTTAAATGGCGATCCCTTGAAAAAGGAAACAAACTTATACAGATGCAAATAAGAGGTAATGTTCAGTTTAAAGACACTATTATTCACACCTTGTAAATTAGCAAAGCTACCGAAGGCGATGAGCGTAGCCGCCAAAGTTTCAAAAGGGTATTTCCCTTACACTTTCCTCACTAGCGACACTTTAAATTACGTAGGACTACCTTCCCACAAACATTAATTTAACTATGCAACATGGGTGATAGTGAGCATGAAAATTTTGACCGCTACTACAACAGTTTTAATGAAGATATTCCTTACAATATAGCGGATGAATGTGAGCGTTATTGCGTGAATGATGTGCGCGTGCTTAGCGTATGTTTCCAGGCCTTTAGAAGGATGTACATAGACCGGTTCAACTGCGACCCGCTACAAGTCGCAACCACGATCGCCTCATTGTGCTTTACGGTGTTCAAGAACAATTTCATGCCTAAAGACACGCTAGCCTTCATTCACAGAAACAACCCACGCAGTTATGGGCATAAGGCTATTTACTGACTCATACACCTACAGCAACAGACCGGTGTATACATAAAACATGCCCCCAACACGGGGGAAGTGGCCATCAAGGTCAATGGTCGTGTTTTTTGGGTGGATGGTCTAAGCGAAGACCGTGCCACTGATGAGAAGACTGCGTACTCCTTTAACGGCTGTTGGTGGCATGGATGCCCATGTCCTGAGTATGGAATCGTAGGATATCCATGAGTAGATCTCCTGCCGATAGTCTCGCATGGACCCGGACCGGTGATCAGCTTATAAGCTCTCAGTTCACTCACAAGGTCTTGTGGGAGCACGAATATGATGCAGGGAGAATAAATAAACACCATCAAACGTTCAATGGTGTTGGATCCTCTCAAATGCGGCGATAGCTTGTTCGGTGGACGTACAAACCCCTTCAAACTATACTTTCCACCTGCGGAGGGCATGAAACTCCATTACTACGACTTCTGTTCTTTATACCTCTCCGTGACGAAGAACAATCCGTACCCGGAGGAGCATCTAAAAAGTTGGTGGGACCTGCCCTGCCCACCATCGAAGAGTTCTCAGCTAATTTGAACGAGAACTATTGCGGCCTTTCTTTCGTAGATGTACTACCCCCCTCGCAACTTATGAATGCGTCTTACCCGTCGTTATAGACCACAAACTCATGTTTGCCCTGTCCGTGAAGTGCGCAGAGGAGAACAATGGGGCCTGTAATCACACATCCAACCAGCAAAGAAAGGATCAGAGGCATATATACAAGTCCTGAGCTGTCCCTAGCCGTTCGCCACGGTTACAGAATATTGAAGATATATGAGGTGTGGAGGTTTCAGAAGCTCCCCAACCTTTTTACTCCAGATATAAACATTTTTTTGAAGGACAAGGTAGAAGCATCAGGGTACCCGCGAGTTGAGACCGAAAATGAAAAATCAGCGTATTTTTAGTGCTACCTTGATCGTGATGGGATACAACTTGACCGGTCCCAAATTGTAAAGAACCCTGGCACGCGCTTTAGTGCATAGTTGTCCCTAGTCTTTCGGGGAAATTTGCTCAGAATACATGCAAGGGAAACGTCCATCTAGCCCAAAGTTATAATGAGGTGTGGGATTATGCCAACGCTCCCGATAAAGAGGTCATGGGGATTATTCCTGAAGACTTCAAATTAGCTAACGTCACGCCCATTTTTAAAAAAAGGCCACCGCACAGTAGCTAGCAACTATAGGCCCATTAGCTTAACGTCAATTGTCGGTAAACTTTTGGAATCCGTAGTTAGGGATCGTATCATCGATCACTTAAAAAGTCGAGATTTGATTAATAGTAGTCATTGTGTTCTTGAGGTTAGAGGAATGGCTTCGTGCTAGGAGAGAGGGTCGTTGTTAATGGTAGTGAATCGAGGTGGTTGGATGTAGGTAGCGGTGTCCCACATGGTTCAGTGTTAGGCCCATTGCTATTCGTAATTTACATTAACGACATAGATGTAGGATTGACTAGTAACGTGTCAAAATTCGCGGACGATACTAAAATAGGCGGTAAGGTTGTTAACGAGGACGATAGAGAGGCTCCAAGACGATGTAAATAGGATTATGGAGTGAACGGATAAGTGGCAGATGCAATTTAACGTAGACAAATGTAAAGTTTTGCATATAGGTTCTCGTAACAATAATTACACGTACACGATGGATGATAGAGTTAGCGAGCGTTGACGAAGTAGATTTAGACGTACGCGTATCTAAGGATTTAAAAGTTATGAACCAGTGCCTGGAGTCTTGCGCAAAAGCTACTAGGATGTTAGGCTTCATAGCGCGTAATTTCGAATTTAAATCGAAGAATATTATATTGCTCCTTTACAAGTCCCTAGTCAGGCCTCATTTAGAATATGCCGTTCAGTTTTGGTGCCCGTATTTGCGTAAGGATATTGATAGGTTAGAAAGGGTTCAGCGTCGTGCCACGAAACTAATTCCGTCATTGCGCAACAAGCCTTATGAAGATAGGATTAAAGAGTTAGACTTGCATTCACTTAAAACTATGAGATTAAGGGGGGAGCTTATTGAAGTTTTCAAAATCGTTAATAACATCGATAACGTAAATTTTGACAAATTGTTCACTTTCGATAATAGCAATACTCGTAATAACGGATTTAAGTTGCGTGGCAGATTTCATTACTAATATCGCTGAAAACCTCTTTACGTTTAAAGTAATTAATAAATGGAATAATCTTCCCGCGCCAGTCGTGAACTCTACCAGCGTTAATGTGTTTAAAAACCGTCTAGATAGGCATTTTAAAAATGTTAACGTTGTTTAAAATAAAAAAACAATTGGCAACAGGAGCTCTGGGGGTCGTAATCGGGGATGAATCTGTTGACTCTAATGCCAGCTTGTGATATGCCAGCAAAAAAAAAAAAAATTAGACTAACACGAACTTAGTTGTAGCTTGTTGAATAAATTAACCCACTTTTTGGTTATTCTTTATACTTTTTTCTTCTTCTCTTCTTATTTGCATGTCTGTAGTTTGCATGGTATGATAGTGTTTGAGTTAAGATTGTGTTGCATGGTTTGTAGTGCGTTCTTATTTTACTTCTTTTCGTCTTTCACGCCTTTCCAGCCTAGTGGGCTGCATCCTCTACCTCCCTGTGGAGTGGAGGATCGGTCTGCAACACCTGGAAGAATGTGTTCTTGAGTTAAGAATGTGTTCTTGAGTTAAGAATGTGTTCTTGAGTTAAGAATGTGTTCTTGAGTTAAGAATGTGTTCTTGAGTTAAGAATGTGTTCTTGAGTTAAGAATGTGTTCTTGAGTTAAGAATGTGTTCTTGAGTTAAGAATGTGTTCTTGAGTTAAGAATGTGTTCTTGAGTTAAGAATGTGTTCTTGAGTTAAGAATGTGTTCTTGAGTTAAGAATGTGTTCTTGAGTTAAGAATGTGTTCTTGAGTTAAGAATGTGTTCTTGAGTTAAGAATGTGTTCTTGAGTTAAGAATGTGTCTTGAGTTAAGAATGTGTTCTTGAGTTAAGAATGTGTTCTTGAGTTAAGAATGTGTTCTTGAGTTAAGAATGTGTTCTTGAGTTAAGAATGTGTTCTTGAGTTAAGAATGTGTTCTTGAGTTAAGAATGTGTTCTTGAGTTAAGAATGTGTTCTTGAGTTAAGAATGTGTTCTTGAGTTAAGAATGTGTTCTTGAGTTAAGAATGTGTTCTTGAGTTAAGAATGTGTTCTTGAGTTAAGAATGTGTTCTTGAGTTAAGAATGTGTTCTTGAGTTAAGAATGTGTTCTTGAGTTAAGAATGTGTTCTTGAGTTAAGAATGTGTTTCTTGAGTTAAGAATGTGTTGTGTTCTTGAGTTAAGAATGTGTTGTGTTCTTGAGTTAAGAATGTGTTGTGTTCTTGAGTTAAGAATGTGTTGTGTTCTTGAGTTAAGAATGTGTTGTGTTCTTGAGTTAAGAATGTGTTGTGTTCTTGAGTTAAGAATGTGTTGTGTTCTTGAGTTAAGAATGTGTTGTGTTCTTGAGTTAAGAATGTGTTGTGTTCTTGAGTTAAGAATGTGTTGTGTTCTTGAGTTAAGAATGTGTTGTGTTCTTGAGTTAAGAATGTGTTGTGTTCTTGAGTTAAGAATGTGTTGTGTTCTTGAGTTAAGAATGTGTTGTGTTCTTGAGTTAAGAATGTGTTGTGTTCTTGAGTTAAGAATGTGTTGTGTTCTTGAGTTAAGAATGTGTTGTCTTCTTGAGTTAAGAATGTGTTGTGTTTCTTGAGTTAAGAATGTGTTGTGTTCTTGAGTTAAGAATGTGTTGTGTTCTTGAGTTAAGAATGTGTTGTGTTCTTGAGTTAAGAATGTGTTGTGTTCTTGAGTTAAGAATGTGTTGTGTTCTTGAGTTAAGAATGTGTTGTGTTCTTGAGTTAAGAATGTGTTGTGTTCTTGAGTTAAGAATGTGTTGTGTTCTTGAGTTAAGAATGTGTTGTGTTCTTGAGTTAAGAATGTGTTGCATGGTTTGTAAGCGTTCTTATTTTACTTCTTTTCATCTTTCACCCCTTTCCGGCAGAGTGGGCTCTACCTCCCTATGGAGTAGAGGACCGTTCTGCAATCTTTCCTATTCTCTCCGACTATTTTTCTGACTTGTCGGCAGTGGCCGGCGGATGATGATGGGGAGTCTTTTTTTCTCTTTCTGAATGAATGTTAACTCGAGTGATCGGTGTTGCTACTTACTTAACCCCTTATTCTCTTCTCTTAACCCCCTACTCTTTCCTTTCTCTCGGGCTAACCTTAGAGTGGATCTTAGGGTCTTTGTTAAACTTAGCTTCTGTAGAGTGTGATATTCAGAGAATGAAGGCGATTACAGGCCACCTATTGGGGAATTCCTCGGAGAGTTGACTGATGAGATCAAGGATGAGTATGGAGATAGTGCCTACGCTGATTCTTTTGTCTCAACAGGTCCAAAAACATATGGGGTACGGATGAGGGTCGGGGAGGATGAGATATATCGTGAAAGGCATCAAGCTTAACCAGGCGAACCGGCGGATCGTTAACTTTGATTCGCTGAAGGAGCTAGTGAGCTTAGATGAGGGTGAGCAGCCACCCCAACTGGCTGTAGGAATTCACAATTTTCAGGCACAGAAACTGGGGGGGCGTGAATGAGCTTAGGCGGACGAAAGTGTGCCGTAACACATATAGGAAACGCTACCAGGTGCCTGGCACCTACGATACCGTACCCTGTGGGTACCACGGGCCTTGAATGTTTGGCTATATATATATATGTGCGTGTGTCTATTTGTTGACAATGTTTATTTATTTATTACATGTATTTGAATATATGCCATGAATTAGAGACTATTTGTTGACGATATGTTTATTTATTTAAAATAAATCATGTTTCAATTAGCGTTTCATTTCCTCTGTGTGTGCGTGTGCGCGTGTGTGTGTACAGTAAAAAAGATAAGCACCGCCCACTGTATGGCGCAACCCAATCAAAGGGGGCACGTGACTCCTGATACTAGCTGGCCATATCTCAGCCCTGCGTCCTCAGTTGACCTCAACAAGCCGTGCAGCTCAGACGTATATTTTGAAGAATTCTCACGTAGACGGAAAATAGCGATGGCTATCTTTGATATTGCGTGCTCGACATTCATGAAGTGGTATTCGATAAAATCTACAGATGTAGTGAACACTCAAAGAATCCCTAGTCCTCCCTCCTTTGAGGCTTTTAAGGCCCTATTGAACCGAGCGAAGCGTGAGGAGCAGGAGGTCCAAATACTATATGGATATTCTGGCGAGAGCAATGCGGGCTTTCGTGGTTCTAACGATGTAATGGACTACGTCATAGGACTAAACTGCGTAAAGGCGCACATACACCGCGAAGTGAAAGAAGCATCACGTGCAGAAGAGAAGCAATGGGTGTGGGTTGTGAACCTTGTTGACGAATGGTGTGACAAGCGCTATTATGCCATGTTACATCACACCGAGTACGCATACCCTGCGTCTGAAAATATAAATCTTGTAATTATGGATAGCTTAAAATACTTTTATCATTACGTTCATATATATCATGATGAGGTTCGCAGAGAGGTTGTCGCTAAAGGCTTGTGCGAGTTTTTAATAGAGTTTAGGGATGAATATCGCTTGTTAAGCAAAAAGGACAGATATGGACACGTTTCCCTCAAATAGAGCGCCGGAGTGTTAATAAAGTGTGCGTAGTTCGAGAAAATACAATGTTGAAAACCCCTGAACGAAGATGTATGGTGCGCATTCCGGGTAGTGGGAGTGCTAAAACATTAAAGCCGATATTACTTCATGTATCGCAGATGGAAAAATTCTCTAAACGATTGCCCGGTATAATGGGATACAAGTATTCATGAGATTCTTTCATGTTGGAACAACCCCGTGCACGAATGACTAACGTTTGGTATGACGCGACCATGCGACTCATCCCCCACACCTCCCGCCGAGCCAAACCGTGCACCGGATGCTCGTAGTCACCTCAGAGCTTGACCCGACTGGACGTGCGCTCCTCACAATAGAAAACTAATATACGATGGAGCTTCCGTTGAGCAGTAACCTCAATGCCGTATACGACGTGTCTGTGACGAAGTCAGTGCGTGTGTTCAGGCGTAAAACCGGCGCTGTTAATTATGTACTTGAAATGAGTTGCAGACAATCAAACTCTGGTAAACGGAACGTAATTTATTTAAGTGTTGAGGAGATGAACAAAATCTTCGTGGCGGTTGAGAAGTGGGGCGAGGACGGCTATAAATTACCTGCAGGTGTAGGCACAAAAAGAGAGCAGATTAGTGATGCACCCTCATACGCTGTTATTTGTACGTTGCGTATAAAACGAGACCAGCCATGCATTGATATACGGTTGATATGGAAGAATGCAGCTGACAATAATGCCCTTATCCCCATGCGAAACCGTTTCATTCTCGACAGAATGCTTGAAGTCGTCGGTTTCCGCAAGCTAAAGCCTATATTAGACGCGCGTGTTGCCGATATGCTTTATTTTGACACGGTTCTTGAATACGCGTACACCGCTCTGCTCGACGGCTTTACTGAGTGTAAGACTGAACAAGGCGAGAATGGATTGGAACTGGATGCGTATTTAAAAGGTATAGACTCTTCAAAATATCTTGAACTTTGGTACAAAGGACTTGAGCGGTACAGGGCCGAGCTCGCCTACACTGTTCACCCTGAAGAGCTATTTCTTTATATAATGGTCAGCTATCGGCACGATTTAGATTACTTCAATTGTCGATATGCATTGTGCAGAATTCATGGTTGAAAAGCTCGGATTGGAAAGAATAAACCCTCATTTGGAAGTGTTTATAAACTCGAATTTAATAATGATGTTGTGGTAAACGATGCCCTCTTTGTGCGTGCTTTTGAATGTATTGTAACCGTGTTTAAAGAGAGTGATAGCTTGCCAACCATTTCTAAGTGAGTACAAAAATAGTGTTAAACGATCTGAAAGCCCTTTGCATTGACTACAGATTTCCACATACTTTGAGTGGTGAAATAATATTAAATCGTATTTATTGCATACTACAAAGCAACGAGAATATAGCTGTAGACTCGATCACATGCGAGTTTAGTATTTTAATTAAGCGCAGTAAACATAAACGCGGATATTTTGGTGTATATATATATATATATTATCCGTGTATTAGAATTCCTCTGCACTATTATTTTGAAGTTTATATATAAGTGTGTAGATGCGCGTACATATATTAAACGTGTATATGTTACAGTCAAAGTGTGTAACCAGCCATTTCGCGAAATGGGTTTCACTTGGTCATTTCGCGAAATGACTAAAATCTTCAGCCATTAAGCGAAATGGTTGAACTTCCACCTTCGTCACTTCGTGAAATGGTTAAAATGACTTTTGTCATGAATTCATAGAAATAACAAACATCAAAATAAAATTGAAAACTTTGTTTAACTAAATCTGCTAAAACATACATACATCCACAGGTCTGTTGAAATAAGTGAAAAGCACACTTCAAATACACATTTGAACACATTTGAATTTTCAATATAGAGGCTTTCAAATACTAACCGGGCCTTCAATGTTATTCCGATGTCCTCCATCGAAGGCTCGGTTAGGTCAACCGTATGCCCTTGACAATTGGTTAGGTTAAGTCGTGTTATTTTCGTTAAAACTAACGAAAATACAACTTAACCTAACCAATTGTCAAGGGCATACAGTTGACCTAACCGGGCAAATGACCTTGTACGAAATGACCAAGGTGGAATTTCAGCCATCTCGCCTAATGGCTGAAGACTTTAGTCATTTCGCGAAATGACCAAGTGAAACATCCATTTCGCGAAATGACAAAGTTTCAGCCATTACGCAAAATGGCTGGTTACACACTTTGACTGTAACATATATAGATTTCTACTGTACTATTATTATTTAAGAATGTGTGTATATATAGTCCTCACTTAAAGTGTATTTTTTGGGTGTATATAGATTTCTTCTACTATTATAATTTTTTATTTATTGTATATTTATCTCCTATATATTTCGAATAAGTGTATGTTAAATAATTTATTCCATGTTAAATAACTCGACTAAATAAACAGAATGACGTAGTTGTGTTTTATTATTCAAAGTATATGATGATATTTGATTATTCTACGCCAAAATTAACGGCTCTACAAAAGCTATTAATATGTATTTGCATTGACTTCTAAGCCGACTGGAGCTGTCAATAACTTCATTATACGGAGAACATCTCTCCATTAAATATATACAAATTATATAAATAGTGCAATATGGCAACTATTCTTATGGATTGCCTCGGATATATATGCGTATATATATACTGCCTTCTAAACAAACCAAATGGCTGATTAAGCCACCTCGGATATATATATTGCCTTCTAAACAAGCCACCTGACTGGCTAAGCCTTCTAAGCCAGATTAAGCCAATTGGCTGATTAAGACTTCTAAACCAACTGAGACTGTCAAGAGCTCCAATATGCGTCGAGATATGCCAGCGAAAAGATCTCTCCTCTCTCTTACGCTACCTTCCTAGGTCAGGTTAGGGTACCCCTTTTAGGGAAAGGTCATTCTGCTGGACCAACCCCTTCTCCCCCTTCATGCAGCTTGGGGGCTAAACCCCTCCCCCTCGCTTGCATACCCCCGGGTGCCAACCCCCCTCCCCCTCGCTTGCATACCCCCGAATGCCAACCCCTCTCCTCCTCGCTTGCATACCCCCGGGTGCCAACCCTCCCCCTTTGCAACATTGATCAACATTGCAATTGCACTCTCCCATTTTTAGGCCATACTACTAACGCTTAACTTTGATGATCTAGTGGGAAGCAGTGTTACGACATGTTCACGGCGTAGTCCCCAAATTACTGTCGTAACCCTATTTAGGCAAATTGTGTAATTTATGTCAATAATTAATTTTTGGATATAAACGGTAAGCCCTTTTTTGTTTATGCAGGAAGGAAAGACATCTAATATGACACTTCTTCAGATACTGTATTTGAAATTCTAAGTCCTTATCGTTATAACTACTCGTATATCCATTTTAATGGTATTTTTGGACAATAAATTTTTAAAATCTATATTATTATTATCATTATTATCATTATTATTATCGAGTGGATATAGTAAATACTAATTTAAAATGTTATTTTTAATCTTTATTAGAAAGTCGATTCGATAGTTTTCAAAGTGATAAAAAAAATGGCGTGTAGTTAAGTAAGGGTGAGTTGACAAGCAATTCTACAATCGCTTTAACGTTAATGACGTCGATTAAAATTACTACTAGTTCTCAAATACTAACAAATATTTTATCTTCTTTGATACGTAAATTTTATAATATGCAAAATCATGCTTTTTTTTAATGCAGGATATTCTAGCTATGAGACCCAATGTTATACCAAAGAGATTTGAATTAAATGTTGTCACCTGCTCGAGTGTTGGGGTGTTAACATTTGAAACACCTCTGGTCGCGAAAGTGGTGTTGCGTTCCCTCGGGTATTAAAATATGCGCCAAGTTGTGTTTTTATCTTGTCGTAGCGTAGCCTAATGTTGATATTAAAAATTTTCACATTACGCGTAACATATATTACCTAACCTAATGTTAGGTTAGGTAACACACAGTATGTTACGCGTAATGTGGGAATTTCTAATATCAACATTAGGCAATATCTTGCATAATATCAACATCGGGCAACTATCTACATATATATATATATAAAATATATATACTTTTTATATGAATTATTTATTTATTCCCAATTTTACCCCGTGTTCATCCTTAATATTTTATGTTATAAATTTATATAAATACCAAACTTTTAAATTTTATGTCCATGGACTTATTTTATGGCTGTTCACTTATAAGAAAATTAAGTTTTATTGAAGTCATAGAGGTCATGATATACAAACTATATAAAAATTATAACGTTACTCACGTACTGACACCTATAATATATAGTACATAGATTATCTATGTATTATATATAAACGCATTTGTATTACTTGAAATATGGCGGTGTTCTATTACATAGTTTTATTAGCAATTTGTTCTAAAATGATTTTCAATGGTTTGATTACAAAATTGGGGGTTTATGCAAGAATATTTGAGACTGTCTTGATAAGAAAGAGTAATGAATGTAATTTTTTAAAAGTGTATTTGGTATACGTATGTGGCGACCCCACCGCCCGCCAAAAGTTGCAGCTAGTTCAGCGTCTTCCACGATACAGTAGGGGAAGGATTGAGCTAGGGGACCCAGCCTTCCCTCTTTCTCCCTATGAAGGGCAACGATGGATGGCCTCGGACGTGGGCGCCGCGCCTGCCCGGGTCGCCCACGTACCTCTGAGGTGTTTCTGTTTTCTTATCCCTATCCATTGCGAAACGAGATCTCGTTGATGTATGTATGGATGTATGTATGTATGTATGTTGGTATGTCTTCGGTTTAAAAGACTATTGATACAGGTTTCGATAAGAAACTCGAATACTAGCGTCAAATTTGATCTCGGAATCATGACTCATAGACTTTACCAATTCGGTGCCATCGTCTGGAGCTCAGTTGGTAACGCGGTTTCCTTGTAAGAGAAGTGTAGACATTGAGGTAGGGGGGTTCGAATCCCCATGATACTTATAAGGAGTGACAGCACTGGACCGCATTAGATGGCATGAGCGGTGTACCAGCTTCTGGCAATCTTGAGTGCTTATTATTATTGTGCCAATTTGGTATTTTCCTCCAGGATGGAACCTCCCTAAAAGCGAAATTCTGGCCCCCTCAATAGGGGGTTCTGTCTGAATACGCCTTTCTGTAGCATACCAGCTCACCCAAACCAGAAAGCTTCGGATTTCCGAGAAACTATCTATCAGTTGTGAATCGTAATATAGAACAAAACAATATTTGGGGTTGTTTAGCCTATTTCGAAATGGCAAATGTCACATGGCGAAGAACACTTATACACGAGATCCGAACCATCTAAGGGTCACTACATCATCTAGATGTAGAGGACGGCCCCAAATCCAACTTCCTAACAGACCCAATGTCACTCAACTCCGCTGATCTTACTAGAAGCGGTGTTCCAACGACGTATTCCTCACGTCCTGAGAACGTTATCCATTACGCCCTCTACGACAATGCACTGGATATTGGATAACCAGAAAGGTGGGAACAAAAACACTTCTGTGTTATCAAAAATTACTCATTCTTCGCATTTACAAAGAATAGACACGCGCGCGCGCGAGCACGCGAGTAGGCAAACGGGCATAAGTGAGGTCGAGTGTGGCGTGAAATTCACCGATGAAGTGAGGTAACACTTTTGGTACCTCTGAACATTAAAAAATTATATAAGAAGTCTAGAAACATTTTTGTCAGGAAAAAGGTACATTGGTCCTGATTAGGTTTGGTTACGCTAGGTTAGGTTAAGCAGTCAGATTAGCGAATACCTCACTATTTAATGACTTAACAGAAAACACCCTTTGCGCCTTCAATTGAGCCCGAAACACTTATCACGCCCTTTTATGTTGGATGGCAGTAAGGTTAGATTAGGTATGATAAATTAATTTTTTAGATAGAGCCTATAGATTTAAAAATGTCGGTAGGCCTACCTCACTTATGCGGAGATGCACATATGTGCGCTTGTGTGCGTGTTTCGTTTCCTCGGTTACTCTACGGAACCGCGAAAATCTTCAGGATACATTGCGACACGAACGTGCGTATCGCGACATTGGCAGTGTTGCCGCAGTTTTACCTTTTTCATGAAAATCATTAAATATCATAAGGGGACTATAATGAAAATTAGGCTAGGTTAGGTTAATTAGCTTATTTACATTAGTATGTCGCCATCCACAAGTGAAAATATGAAAATGTCGCTGTTTTGTAAGGTAGACAAACACGCGTTCGTTTTCCAATTAAAGCTGTTTTAGCGTTTTTTATGTTTTTCACTGCGTCATCAAAGAACATCAAACCAGGTCTGATCTTTTGACGAGGTCACTCACAGTGATGAACAGAGATGAATAAACTGTTGGCATATAACATATTTATTGTGTGTGTGTGTTGTGTGTGTGTGTGTGTGTGTGTATAAACTTTGAAGTACAGTATCTCATTAATTAAAATATTTGCATGGGAAATTATATTAAGGTAAATTTAATGAAAAAATCTTATATTTCACTGACTGTAGAGAAGATGGATTTTTAAAAAATTATACAATTTATGGTGTATTTTATGTATACTCTTACTTAAATTATAAATGCATCGATCATTAAATATACATCAGAGAATTGAGTTTATATTGTAAACAAAATAAATCTGCTTTTTGTAGTTTTGAATGAATAATTAATAATTCTCAGAAACTTTGAACACACACACACACAATATATATGCCTCGGTGGTGAAATGGGTAGCGTCGCTGACTACGAATCCGTCAGCCCCAGGATTGAGACCCGGTGACGGCAGACGGCGCGCAGCAAAGCCCAGCTGTTCATCCTTCTACACAATAAAAAAAAAATTGGTTGGTAAATAAATCAGAGTCGTGGAGTCAGAGTCGTGGAGTCAGAGTCGTGGAGTCAGAGTCGTGGAGTCGGTCAATTTTGAGTGGAGTCGGAGTCGGAGTCGGTGCAAATCCTTCAATTATAACCATAGCAGCCTAGGCCTAGGCCTAGCAAAATTTTATGAATAAAATAGATTTAACCTAATGTTTTAATATTTAATATAATATATAAATCATATATAAATATATAAATATAAATAATATATAATATATAAATATATAAATATAAATAATATATAAATATAGTTGCTTATAATTAATAAGGATTATAATTAATTAATTAACATAATTAATAAGGAAATTTAAAAATTTTGTACTAGCAACCCTAAATCTTTTTCAGATTTTTAGATTTCAATTTGATAATTTTGATAAGCATCACTGAAAGAAGATTTAATGGAAGCGATCCTTTTTTAAAAACAAATTCAGTTTAGGTTAGTACATTTTGTTACGGATGTTTATAATAATACAAAAACATCTTATTAATTTGCTAAACCAATAATAATCTTATTTTGTTTAAGCTTCAATCAGTTTGTATTTTGGGATTTATTGTAATTTTTGAATAAAGAGAAAAAAAGCCATTAAGGCATAGTTATAGCCACTAAGTACCCTGATGAGTCATGTGGTGGTGACGAAATGCCTTGTTTATGAATCTCCATTGGCCTAATAAAACTAATCGTAATCAATTTGGCCTTAACATTCCATTGGAGTCGGAGTCGTAATTATGCAAGTCAGATTTCTGGAGTCGGAGTTGGAGTTGGAGTTGGAGTTGGAAAATTTTATCACCGACTCCACAGCTCTGAAATAAATGGATACCATGGGTAGCCTAGTGGTTAAGAGGCTGGGCTGCTGGTGGGGCGTGGTTTGGATTCCACGTTAAACTGTAGGTCTACGGTGGTGACAAGCTTGACCTTCGTCAGAATAAACAATTCGGGCAGAAGCAAAACAAAGGTTAACCAAGGTTATATATATGTTACATTCAGACTGTGCATGGAACGAGAACTCTTCTGGGGAAATTAGATCCAGTATAGTCCGAATAAGTAAATGGTAAATGACAAATACAATAGTTTTTCTTTTTTATGATGGAAGCCCAACGTGGGCAACGGGTCACTCGCAGAGAGGCCCCAAAATATAGCTTCCCTCACCAGCTATTTGCTGACGTTATCCATGTTATCCAGCAGTTAGCTGGTGAGGGAAACTATATTTTGGGTCTCTCTGCTAGTGACCCATTGCCCACGTTGGGCTTCCGTCATGACAAAGAAAAACTATAATATTTGTCATTTACCATTACTTATTCGGACTATACTGGATCTAATTTTCCCAAAAGAGTTCCTCGTTCCATGCACGGTCTGTGCGTAACATAAAAGTTTCTGAGGGGTCCATTCTGAGTTGTAATATATATATATATATATAATTAGTGATGTGAGGCGAGAATATTCTCATTCTCCGAGAATATTCTGAGAATATTCTCCAAAATATTATTTGCTGAGAAGATTCGAGAATTTTCTTTTTTCTTAGTTTTAAAACATTTTTAGAGAATTCTAGAATTTTTTTTATTTATTAGCTATTATACTGAAAAACTGAAATTGAACACATAATTACAAGGGGTATTTTTTTATTTCCAAAGTGTTTTGTGAGATATATTTTATTAATTTCTATATAATTTTGAAAAAATCAAATAAAAAAAAATGATTTTTTCATAAAAAAATCAATTGATTTAATCAGGTGATTAAATCATTTTGATTTAATCACTGCCATCCCTGGTAAATACTGTACTTTGAATTGAAATACAGTCTTTATACAATGATTCAATAAATTTTTTGCATTAGTTAATTTATTTATTTCTTCACTCATCCTATCATTCACTTCTGACTTAGAATTTCTCCATTTTGACATGAACTGAAGTTAAGTTGTATCGGAATAGTCGAAAGACCCCTCAGATGTTCTAAAATAGAAAATTCTCGAAAATTCTCGGTTCGGAGAATATTCTCAAGAAAATTCTCGAGAATATTCTTCAAAGATTATTCCCAGAATTTTACATTATATATAATGCATCCCTTAATGGGAAAACCCCAAGGTTAAATAAAGCTATTCTTATTATTACGAGGAGAGGTCAGAAAATAAGTTTACACGGCGTATAATTTCGTAACTAAAGGACCTACATTGATTATGTTTGTATCACGTGAATTCGTTAATCATTGTTGACAACACTGCTTGTCGATTCGGCTGCCATCTACCGTACATTGGTTATATGAGTCACTTGAACATGGCGGCTCGACTGAAACAGTGGTCCAGGCACGAGGTGCGTGCAGTTATTTGATTTTTGAATGCGTCCACGGCAGAAATTCATCGCCAGCTGGTGGAGGTTTATGGGATGGGGAAGATGTAATGAGTCGGCAGAGTGTAGCAAAATGGCGCGCGCACTTTCGTGCCGGAAGAGTCACTACGGAGGATTGTGAAAAGAAGCGGTAGACCCACAACAGCAAACACTGCAGACAACAGGACACTCGTGGAAAACACGATTCGTGATAACAGAAGGATTACGGTGCATGAACTGCAATAAGACTTGAATCTGTCACATGGAACAGTTGTCACGATCATTCAGGAGTTAGGGTTTCACACAGTGTGTGCGCATTGAGTGCCTCGAGCACTATCAGAAGACCACAAGACACAACTTCCATCAACAAGGAATCGAAAAGCTCGTCCCACGATATGATGTCTCAATTGTGGCGGGGACTATGTGGAAAAGTAGTGGGATAGCTGTACAATTAAATCTGCACTGTCGTTATTAGACATGGAAATAAAGAACCCAAAATATATGTCTTGTAAACTTATTTTCTGACCGCTCCTCGTATTATTAGTATTATTTTGGATTTTCCCTGGAAAAGCCTAACATTTGTTCATGACCTTATTTTAATTTAATGTTAATTTAATTTTTTATTTTTTAATTGATCCCCCCAAAGATTGTCATCCCCTTTACCCCTTGTACCCACGAGGACTGATCAAAAAGTTCTGGAACAGATGTATTTATTGCAAAACTAAATGCAACATACCCAATCAAATTTGTCTCCTTCAAAGTAGTCTCCTTCTAATTGTAAACAGTGATTGCAGCGGTCTAGCCATTTATTGAAACATCTGTTATACTCTTCTTTCGGGATGTTCTTCAATTCTCGTGTCGCATTTTGTTCGATCTTTGGTATTTCTTAAAATCTTTTTCCCTTGAGGGTGTTTTTCAGCTTGGGGAACAGGAAAAAGTTACAGGGTGCCAAATCCGGCGAATACGGTTAAGAATTCCCTTATGGAGAGTGCTGTGTGCGAGGGCGCATTGTCGTGATGCAACACCCACGAACCCGACGACCATTTTGCTGCATTTTGCACTCTCCATAAGGGAATTCTTAACGAAGCATAACATTCTACTGGTTCCCCACCCACCGTATTCGCCGGATTTGGCACCCTGTAACTTTTTCCTGTTCCCCACGCTGAAAAACATCCTCAAGGGAAAAAGATTTTAAGAAATACTAAAGATCGAACAAAATGCGACACGAGAATTGAAGAACATTCCGAAAGAAGAGTATAACAGATGCTTCAATAAATGGCTAGACCGCTGCAATCACTGTTTACAATTAGAAGGAGACTACTTTGAAGGAGACAAATTTGATTGGGTATGTGACATTTAGTTTTGCAATAAATACATCTGTCCCGGAACTTTTTGATCACTATATATGTGTGTATATACCAGTGTTGAGAGCCGAGAGAATTGAAAGATCCAGAGGAACTTCAAAAGTTTAGAGTTTCTGAGTGAAAACTCGTATAAACTCGTCTCGAACCCCTCGACTGACTTTCGAAAAGTTTAATTTCTACTTTAAATAGCGTTATTTCATAATTAAATTTTAATAAATAGTAAAACTACAATCCAGACAGCGCTCCGCGAAGCCAGTAAACCACGGTCACATTCAGATCAGCGAACTTCACGTAACATCATAACACGTCACCACTGCGTCATTACATCAATGATGTAATGGTGACGTCACTATAGCGTCCGGTGATTTGAAAGTGTGCGCGTGGTTTACGGGTTGTCTGGATTAAACTTTTACTCAAATCTCATTTCGTTAGCCTGGTGTGTATATATATATATATATATATATATATATATATAGTGGCTTGTTGACGATAGGCCCATTATAATAAAGTGATTGAGTTAAAAATTAAATATTTACTGGAATCACCAATTTGGTCTTTCGGTACTTGTTCCTTCCCTCCCCCCGCATCACTTTTACAAAAATAAGCATTTTTTGTATTTAAACAGAAACAAGTCGTGGTCCTGTGCTGGAGGCTCTGCGGTCCCCGGTTAATTGAATGGCCGGTTAGGTCAACTGTACGCCCTTGACGATTGGTTAGGTTAAGTCGTGATATTTTCGTTAAAACTAACGAAAACCAATCGTCAAGGGCGTACAGTTGACCTAACTGGCCATTCAATTGACCTAACCGGGCATTCAGTTGACTGGGGGCAACTCACAAGTAGATAGATCACAGCACTGCATTATCACATGCTCACACTACAACAATAATATTCAAACTAAACTAGGTCTAAGCAGGCAACAAATAAACATTAATTAAAACAAAAACTACTGTTTATGCGAGTTCGCATGGAGAAAAAGGTATGCAAATGAAGATTTATTTATTAAAATATTGTCTTTTGAAACCTCATATGCAGAGCGCTGTTTTCAGAAATGCGGGGAAAAAGGAATAAGTGCTGGTCTTTCGACCAAATAAACAATATATTTAATAAAGTAAAGTGTAAACAAAGAAGACTTCGTAGCTCTGATTAAACTAGCAAAAATAAATTAATTATTTGTTTACAGTGATTAACTATTTCTACGGAGTTGTGCAACACTGAATGATTAATTATTGACAATGAGAAATTATTTCACACAGGTCAAGAATTAAATGATACAGTGATGTTAAAAGCAATAATTAAGGTAACAAAATATATGGTATTTAACACAACAATAATAAGCCTACTTGCGGTCGTGAATAGGTTTAACGGTATTGAAGACACTTCTTAAGGTCTAATTTGGATAGGCAGAGTTTGTGGGAGTTATAGGCTTGGGATTGTATAGTTGAATACTTAGAATTCCATAACTTGGTTAGAAATATGCAGCATGGTTTTAGGCAAAACAAATTTTGCTTAACTAATCTTTTAGAATTTTTTCAAAGCGTGGTTGACGTTTACGATAGTCATCGGGTGGTTGATGTAGTGTATTTAGATTTTCAAAAAGCATTTGACACTGTACTGCACAGAAGACTCATTGAAAAAACCAAGGCTCATCGAATCAGGGGTGTAGTAATAAAGTGGATAGAAGAGTGGTTGCGAGGTAGGAAACAGAGGGTGGTCGTTGATGGAGCGGAGTCGTCTTGGGCTAATGTAGTGAGTGGCATTCCTCAGGGTTCTCTGTTGGGCACCTTGCTTTTTCTTATATATATTAACGATTTAGATGTTGGCCTAGTCAGTTCAGTTTCAAAGTTTGCGGATGACAAAGTTGGGGGGGTAGGGTGATTAATGACAAAGATAGAGGTAAAATCCAGGAAGATCTGAATAAAATCATTGATTGGTCAGTCACATGGCAAATGAGATTTAACGTTAAGTGCAAAATTTTACATATAGGTTTGCGTAATGGTAATTTTGTGTATATTATGTCAGGGAAGGAGTTAGCAAGCGTAGAGCAGGAAAAAGATTTAGGAGTTAGTCACTGGTGATTTAAAAGTGGTGAACGAAGTGCTAGGTTTTATCGCTCGGAATTTTGAGTACAAATTGCGCACTATTATTGTTCTTCTTTATGAATCATTAGTTACTCCCCATTTGGAGTACGCGATCCAATTTTGGAATCCGCATATGCAAAAAGATAGACAAAATTGAAAGAGTTCAAAGATGGAGCAACTAAGATGATTCTGTTGCTTAGGTCTAAGTCGTACGAGGATAGGCTTAAGGAGTTAAAATTGACTACACTCGAGACTAGGAGGCTAAGGGGTGATCTAATCCAGGTTTTCAAAATTATGAATGGGTTCGATAACGTAGATAGAGATAGCTCTTTTGAAATATCTCAATATAATAGGACTAGAAATAACGGGTGTAAGTTGACAAGTAGAAGGTTCGAGACAGCAGTTGCTAAAAACTTTTTTACGCATAGAATAGTAAATAGGTGGAATATTTTGCCAGTAGAAGTAATTAGTAGCACATCTATAAACGTGTTTAAAAATCGATTAGACACACATGTTGATAAATTGGGTAGGGTATAGTTTAAGGTAGTAAAATTAAGGCTTTGTGGTTTGGAACCCACGTAAAATTGTAGGTTCCCTCTGCCACCATGGAGGACATGCACAATACACAATTACAAACAGTTAGGTAGACCAACCATGAGTGGATCCTAGGGTCTTTGTTGGTCTGAAGCATTATGCATTATGACCATTATAATATGATTAGCCTTTCACGACGTAATAAAAACGGTATTTTTTTACAAGAGTACATTACAGGCTTTTGAGGAATTTTAGAATTTTAGTTTAGGTTAGGTTAGGTTATATATTAAAACTGTTTTTTCCGATTGTTTTGGATGTTGTTTGAATGAAATTAACCTTCGTTCAAACCGCATCAAAAACCATCAGAAAAACATAGTTTTCATTTACAAAGCCTGTAATGTACACGTGTAAAAATTTACCATAAAAACACTAGGCTAAGTGAGTTGGTGGCCTATGCGAGGTTTATAGAACTGGGTTTTGATGCTGAAGATCGGCTATGAAAACGGGATAACCTATGAGGCAAATTGAATTTTGCAAGCGTGAAGGTGATTACGTCGTCGGATGAAAAATTGTAGTTTTGCAACTGTTGCTTTGAGTGAAACCAAGGTCGGACGATGAGGTCGAGTGAGCTCGGGATGTCCGTCGAGAGAAAGCAAAGCTTCATTGAGGAAGGTCGGAGTGGAGAAGTGGAGTTTAAGCGAGTGGAGAAGGAACTGAAACTGACTGACACGTTTTTATATGCGCTCTCAAGCGTTCGTGTGTTTGGCGCGAATTCTTGAAATTATGTGGAAGTCTGTATTCTCCATGCGTTTCAGCACACGGTTTCGGATTGTACCACTTTGTTTACTTCTACAGCCCGTGAAGAAAGAAGAGAGAAAAAGGAATTTTCGGTATATTCGTATATAAAGCGAGGCCAAAGAAATAAAATTTTGGTAAAATTTAAGAATGCAGACAGCAACAGCAAGGAGACGACCATAATTAATAACCTAACCAACTTAACTTAAACTTACCCTACCTAACCTAACCTACTACTAAGCTATTATGACCTAATTTTACGAACTGTTCTTACCTTCTTCAGATCGAGTGTACAGGCGAGTTACCTCTTCTATAAATGCTTCAAACTTATGTAATTTTATACTTAGGACAACCTAGCATAATGTAGGCCCAGATACCCGAGTATTCAAAGGCTACCTAGGCCTTCAAGCCAACTTCTATTCGCTGTGCGTAATGCTTCCCATGACTACTATTAATTTTGACTAGTTCTTAGGAAATTATTACGAGTACTTAAATATTTAATACATTATTAAGGTCTAACTAATTCTGCATGTCTTTGGCTAATTGGGTACCTACTACCTAGGCTTACACTTCGGTAGGTTGCCCTAATTATAGGCCGACAACACTCACGCCGAATAGATCGAAAACCATATTTTTCATAATTTGTATTTTACACTTACTTCAACACTTCCCACAATTTAAATCACTGTTCACTGTTCACTGTTCTCAAATTGTAAATATGCAAACAGTTCATACTCGTCCTCCAAGAATTTATAAGAGTCATTTAATGTTGAAACAGACATGAGATATCTTCATAAGAACACAGAAATTATGTCTATCTGAAATGTAGGCCTAATATAGGAACAGCCTACACGTAATTGAATAACGTATGTGCGCAAGCTTTGTAACTGGAAGAAATATCTATGACGTCATTACATTAGTGCATTAAGTGTATGCGAAGCATCATCGACTCCCGTCTCTGACTCCTGTCTGGATCGTAAAGTTTTCCCCCAAAAATAAACCACTTTAGACAAACGGCCTTGGCACTTATTCCTTTTCTCCCCACAATTTCTTTTTTCCCAATTAGGTCAACTGTACGCCCTTGACAATTGGTTAGGTTAAGTCATGATATTTTCGTTAAAATATTCGTTAGTATTTCGTTAAAATATTCGTTAGTTTTAACAAAAATATCATGACTTAACCTAACCAATTGTCCTTTTATGAATCTGAGAATTTTTAATGATAAAGTAAGAATTTGAGTGGTAAGGTCACAAACCCTGTTCTCTAAAAGTACCAGAAACTGTAATATTTGAGCGCAACACAGGATCGTGTTGCGCAATCGCAAACCATCCATACACACAGGCCTCTATTTTGCTTAGACTAATATTATATATATATTATATATATATATAGGGTGTTCCATAAGTCCGGCATCATAGGAAAAATAATAAAAAAGGCAAAACAAAAGCTTTTATTTACAATACTGTACAGGGTGGGCGGAAAGTAGCTCCCTATTTTGGATTGGTAAAAAAATACGTATATTATCCATTTATTTCAGAAGAAATAATATGAAAAGGTAGGCATACATGGTAGGTTTTCTCTAAAATTCAATGTGGGCTCCAACTCTTTCCACCAGCTTCTGGAGCCGCCCAGGAATGGCGTCCACTGACTTTAGCAGGAACTCCGGCGGGATGGAGGACATGACCTCCCGAATTCGGTCCTCCAGTTCTTCCAATGTCCTCGGTTTGGTGCGGTAGACTTCTTCCTTTACCCACCCCCAAAGAAAGAAGTCGCACGGTGTCAAGTCGGGGCCCCTGATATATATATGGGATGAATTTCACAATTAAACACTTGAAATGACTGAATGATGCAAACCCACAAGGAAAAAAGAAAAATGATTCCAAGGCCTTCGTGTATTCAGAAGTACACCTCGTCAGGGAATGAAGGGAGAAGGCGAGATGACAAAAATATATACAAGCAGGACAGAAAAACAAAGATTAGCACATGATTAACAAGGGTTGATTAGAGGCAAAAGGTATTTTAACAGGATATTGTCAATTTAATACATCCCTGCGCTGTTATTGAAATTATTATTAAAATGGGTAAATGCACATTCTAGAATATTTCTTTCAATTACATCTCGGTTTTTAACGAGCGCTTTAGAACTGTCCCACTTGATACTATGATTACATCTATACATATGGTTAAACAATGCATTAGAATTATTTGCTGTTCTACAACCATATTTATGCTGTTTTACTCTAATAACGTTTTACCCGTTTGACCTATATATATACCGAGTCACATTGTGTACATCCGATCGAATACACACAACCAACTACATTATCCGGGCTATTCTTTATTTTTTATTTATCCATTTTAAAAATAATTTCAATAACAGTGTGGGAATGTATAAAATTGACAATATCCTGTTAAAATACCTTTTGCCCCTAATCAACCCTTGTTAATCATGTGCTAATCTTTTTGTTTTTCTGTCACGCTTGTATATATTTTTGTCATCTCGCCTTCTCCCTTCATTCCCTGGCGAGGTATTTATTGTATTTATAAACTAAACTGAATAGAATCCAAAGAAGATTACGTCTCAAGGTGAAAAACCTGCAAAAAATTCAAACCCAAAATAAAATTCGGAAAACCTTTTAATACCTTACCTTTTCCTTGTTTTGTAGTTACGATTTCAATATTTCTCCAGTTTACCTCTTTATAATCCACTTTAGTCTTTCCGTCCTTATTCCTGAAAGTATCATTGAGTTTTTCCCCCACTATTCTTATCACCGTTACTATCATTACCATTATTATTAATTATTTTATTATTATTAATAATAATAACGTCATTATTCTTTTTATTATATCACTGGGGAACAAAACAATTATTTTCTTGGTGCCTGAGATTTTAGACCTTATTCGGGATATTTTCATGCCACTGATTCAGAAAATATCATCCATTTTGTTCTAGCAGCTCTAGTTTTTGAGATATTGCATACGTCATTACCTACTTTATTACCCTTCTGGAACGGTATTATGAGTTGCTCGTAAATCTAAATGCATCTGTATAATTAAATTGTAGCTATGATTTTGCTGATGTTGCTGTTTTGCATGTGTATTGTACATGTACTAACGTGAATTCTTTCCTGTTACAGGTGTTGACATGGCTTCATCACGAAGAAAGTGTTTAAATCATCCAGATGTGTTTTGTTTTATCTGCGGAGAGTACACGTTCATTGAACAGAGAAAAACTATTACTGATTTTGTGAAAAAAAGCTTATTTTGCCTATTTCAAAGTACAACTAGGGGACCAAGATAAGCCATGGGCTCCTCATGTTGTGTGTAAAACGTGTACGGAGCATCTGCGGCAATGGACCAACGGAAAGAGGAGGTGCCTGAAATTTGGTATACCAATGGTATGGAGAGAACAGAGAAACCACAGTGATGACTGTTACTTTTGTTTGGTGAATATAAAGGGCATCAATGGACGTAACCGGAGTAAATGGACGTATCCTGACATAGACTCAGCTAGACGGCCTGTTTCACATTCAGATGAGATACCTGTCCCATCATTCAGCCATCTTCCAGAGCCCCCTCAAGATGATGAATCTGCTACTGACAAAGTAAGTATATGTGGGCAAAATGACAGTGATTTCGAAGGACCGTCATCAGTTGCAGAAGGTTTTAGTCAACACGAATTAAACGACCTCATAAGGGACTTAAGTCTTTCGAAGAAATCGTCTGAATTGTTAGCTTCCAGGCTGGGAGAAAAAAATTTACTGCTGCCGGGAACCAAAATCACGTTATATCGCGACAGAGAAAAGGATTTACTGCCCTTCTTCTCAAAAGAGAACGATTTAGTTTTCTGCAACAATGTGCGCGGATTGCTGATGAAAATGGGCATATCGGAATACACACCAAGTGAATGGCGGTTATTCATAGATAGCTCCAAACGGAGCCTAAAATGTGTTCTTCTACACAACGGCAACAGATACAGATCAATCCCAATTGGTCACTCAGTCGGTATGAGAGAAGAGCACGGGACAGTCGCCCTAGTCCTAGAAAAGATATCATACCGAGACCACCAATGGGTGATCTGTGTGGATCTGAAGATGGTGAATTTTCTCCTCGGCCAGCAGAGCGGGTACACCAAGTACCCGTGCTTTATATGTCTCTGGGACAGTAGAGCTAAAGATGAACACTGGGTGAGAAGACAGTGGCCTCAGAGAAAACATGGTGGTTGGAGAAAAAAATATCATCAAAGAAGCTTTGGTTGACAGAGAAAGGATCATATTGCCACCACTGCACATCAAACTAGGTTTGATGAAACAATTTATAAAGGCTTTGAACAGAGATGGGACGTGTTTTGGCTACATATGTAGAAAATTTCCTGCGCTGAGCATGGAAAAGCTGAAGGCAGGTATTTTCGATGGACCGCAAATCCGGGAACTCATGAAAGACCCGCGTTTCCAAGATTCAATGGACAACATTGAGGCACGTGCGTGGTCATCGTTTAGTATGGTTGTGAAGAATTTCCTTGGGAACTATAAGGCCGATAACTACGGTGAACTAGTGGAGAATATGCTCTCTTCTTTTTGTAAACTTGGCTGTAAAATGAGCATCAAACTGCATTACCTCCACAGTCATTTGGATCGTTTCCCAGATAACCTCGGTGATCTAAGCGAGGAACAGGGTGAACGATTTCACCAAGAACTAAGGACCATGGAAGAACGGTACCGCGGACGATGGGATACTCACATGATGGCAGATTACTGCTGGAGCATCCAACGCGAATGGCACATCTCATCGCAAGAAATCTCAGAAACGCGGTTTATGTGAGATGTCTCAATGAAAGAACTTTTTTTGCCGTTCGTGTCTCAAGCTTGTTTGAATTTAATAAATATTTTTCGTACCTTATGCTTGTTTGATGTTAATACACTATTTTGCTGACATTCATCATACTTTGTATTCAATTGACAACAACAGTGATTGCCAGTCAGCAATTATATAATATTATATACATTATATAGAAAATATATAGATATATATCATATCTTGATAAGCAGAGCTGATGGAGAAAAACTAATGTCATTTTTAGAATCAGCGACCTCAATATACCCAGAAACAGGTCTAACATCTAAGTCACCAAAAGTTGTGTTCCCCAGTGAATTATTAATCCTAGACACAATACCCTTCTTGTTCTCACTCGAGTTCGACTTAAACTGTTTTTCATTTTCTTTCGACTGTCTTAATTTTGCCTACTATATATATATATATATATATATATATATATATTATATATATATCCTATTCTGTTAAAAAGAAGGTAATTGTATACAATATCCCCCTCACCTCAGTTTCTAATAAAAATTATTGCAATGCGTAGAAAATAAATAAAACCTTTAATTTAAGTAAAAAAAAATTCGGTCGATCATATTTATGGAGATATTATTTAATTAACGATATCCATTTGACGTGACGTTTTTCTGATTGGGCTATTTTTTCGCTACTCTACGACTTAATTAGTTGGTTGGTTTCTGTTCTGGCTATTTTTTTTTTTCTAATTGGATTCAGTTTGGGTAATACTTCAGTTTGGTCGTGTTTGTGACAGAATTATGACGTGCTGTTCGTGTGGTTTCGACTTTGAGAACTTGATTCGTCATGTGCCCTAAATGAAGACTAAAAAAGTGCATAACTTAACATGTTATTACATTATCATTTGTATAGGGTGATCGAAAAGTCTCTCCGCAGTAGTAATAAGATATTTACTTTATTGAAATTTTACATAAGGAGATATAAGATTTCTATAAATGTATAAATATATATATATATATATATATATATATATATATAAGTAGTATAGCCGAAAAAGGGGAGAGTGCAAGAATGTTGCAAGTGATGACGCAATGTTGCAAAGGGGGGTGGGGGTTGCAAAAAAAATAAAAAAAATAAAAAATTCCCCCAAAGGGGGGATGCTGCAGGTGCAACAAGGAAAACTTGGAGGCGGCGTTATCCCCCAAGAGAAAGAAGGAGGAGAGAAAGGAGGAGGAGAGGTGTTCACCTGGCAGGAGCCAAGTGCACATTGTTTGTTGTTTGTTTTTTCTGTTTAAGGTGCTTTCAACCCTGCTGGATTATTGACACCATTTTTTTTTTTTTTTTGTAGAGAAAGGTGGTGAAAGAAGTAGTAGAAGAAAGGAGTTTATTCTAGAGAAAGCTTCTTCCATCGACTTCAGCCGAGTAGGCGTTGTTTTATAGGCTCCTAATCAGCCAGTTGGCGTAAATGGCTTGAGTTGCCAGATAGCGCCATGTATTCTCTAATCGAAGACTGAGTTGCCAGATACCATTGTATACATTATTATAGACTCCTAATCAGCCAGTTGGCTGTAAATTGCTTGAGTTGCCAGATACCTCTTTTTAGCAGTATTATTGTATACATTATTATAGACTCCTAATCAGCCAGTTGGCTGTAAATGGCTTGAGTTGCCAGATAGCGCCATGTATTCTCTAATCGAAGACCGAGTTGCCAGATACCATTGTATACATTATTATAGACTCCTAATCAGCCAGTTGGCTTAGAAGGCTTAAATATTGCCAGATACCGCAATACCGTTGTATGCATTATTATATTTCTTAAAAGAATACCGGTAGTAGAGGGCGTAACAATTAAGTAAAACACATTGCATCATTCTGTTTATTATAAATATATAGAAAATAAATATACATTTCAATTGAGGAATATGCATATAACAGTACAGGAAATATATACACACAATTATGATATATAAAATAAAATATACATTTCAAATAAATATACACTTCAATAGAAATATGTACATAACAGTACAGGAGAAATATCACGCAAAATATATATATAAATACAAATCAATAGAAATATGCGTATAATCAGTACAGGAGAAATGTCAAGCAAAATATAATATACCGTATATAAATACAATTCACTTTTTTTCAAAATACTAAACTCGGTCTTAATCGAGTTTACAATTACATCATTATTGCTCTGCATTACGCAGTATATGCGGCTTAATAATATTTCACCGCTTAAAGTATAGGGATACCTGTATTCGATATGAAGGGCTTTCATATCGTTCAGTACTATTTTTGTTCCCACTTTACAACCGGTTGGTAAGTCATCTTTAAACACGTCTAGAATACAATCAAAAGCACGCACAAAGAGTTCATCGTTAGCTACATTATTAAATACAAGTTTATAAACACGCTTTTCCAATCGAGGGTTTATTTCTACCGACTCGAGCTTTTCAATCGTGAACTCACTCAACATAGCGGCAATTGAAATAATCTTCTAAATCGTTACGACAACTGCGCGTTATATAAAGAAATAGTTCTTCAGGGTGAACGGTGTAGGTGAGCTCAGCCTTGTACCGATCAATTGCTTTGTACCAAAGTTCATGGTATTTCAAAGAGTCTAAACTTTTTAAATAAACGTCCAGCTCTAGACCATTCTCACCAGCCCTACACTCGGTAAACCCATCGAGCAGAGCGGTGTAGGCGTATTCAAGTACTGTATCAAAATAAAGCATGTCCGTAACACGCGCGTCTAATATAGGTTTCAGCTTACGGAATCCGACGATTTCAAACATTCTGTCGAGGATGAAACGGTTTCGCGTAGGAATAAGAGCGTTATTATCAGAAGCATTCTTCCACATCAGCCGTATATCAATGCACGGCCGATCGTTATTTATACACAACGTACATACAACGGCGTATGAGGGTGCGTCACTAATCTGCTCTCTTCTTGTACCTACGTTAACAGGTATTTTATAACGATCTTCACTCCACTTCTCAACTATCACAAAGATTCTATTCATCTCCTCGATACTTAAATAAACCCGTTTGTTTGTCGGTCTACATTCCGTTTCCAGTACATAGCTAATGGTACCGGAATTACGCCTGAACACGCGCAACGATTTCGTCACGGACACATCGTACGAGGCGTTGAGAATGCTGCTCAAAGAAAGTTCCATCGTATTCGAGGAGCGCACGTCCACTCGGCTCAAGCTCTGAGATAACTATGAGCCGTGTGAGGCACGCAGGTAGGCAGGAATGGTTCGACGGGCGGCTGACTCGATGATACGTGAATGGGCTTGTTCGTATGACCGCGAGTCGAATTGTTGTACATATTTCGGTACAAGAATATCACTACCAGCCTACGCACCAGACAGTTTGGGTAAGAACTAGGAACATTTTATGTTTTACTAAACATCTCCACACTCCGGCGCACTATTTGAGAGGAACATATGATCATATTTTTCCTTTCTGCCCATCAAACGATACTCGTCTCTAAACTCTGTTAAAAATTCACGCAGGGCACTAGCCACAACCTCACTACGAACCTCATCATGATATACGTTAATATAGTGATAAAAATACTTAAGATTGTCCATGATCACGAGATTCACATTTTCAGTCGTAGGGTATGAGTAATCGACATGGTGTAGCATGACGTAATACCGCTTGTCACACCACCCATCAGCAAGACTCATTATCCATACCTGCTGCTTCTCTTCTGCACGCGTTGTTTCTTTTACTTCACGGTGTATGTGAGACTTTATAAAGTTTAGCTCTGCAGTATACTTCAGCACATCGTCTGTGCAACGAAAGCCTTCAACGGTCTCACCAGAACATCCGTAGAGTATTTGTACATCTTGGAACTTCGCACAATCCAATGTGTTTTTAAAAGAGGCATAGGAGGGATGAATAGGAAGTTTTTCGGTATCCACCACATCCTGGCACTTTACTGAATACCATTTCGTAAACGTTGTACAAGCAATATTAAAGGTAGCCATTTGAATACACGTCTGATCTGAATACACGTCTGATCTCTCGGGCTTACTGCGGTCGACTGACCACGCAGGGATTCCCAGATAGTAGCATGACTCACGGTCTTACAGTGGGCGGAGCTTAGAACTTTCACCTGCACACACACACACACACACACAAAGGAGAAAGTGAAACGCTATTTGAAGCATGATTTATTTAATAAACGAGATATTCAAGTTATATATATTTACAAATACGATTTAATAAATGAGATATTCAAGTTATATATATATATATTTACAAATAGATACGATTATATACAAGACGTGTGAGTTAGAAGCATCATTGGTATCCAAAGGGTACGGTATCATAGGTACCAGGTAACTGGTAACGTTTCCTATAGGTGTTACGGCACACCATCGTACCCCTAAGTTCCTTCACGCCCCCCAGCTTCTGCGCCCGAAAATTGTGGGTGCCTACAATTAGTTGGGGAGGTTGTTCATCATCGTCCAAACATACTAGATCCTTCAACGACTCAAAGTTAACAACCTCCCGATTCGCATGGTTGAGCGTAATACCCTTTGCCTTCACGATATATTTCATTTCCTCCCCCACCCTGACCCGTACCCCATAAGTCTTAGATCCTGTTGAGGCAAAAGAGTCGGCGTATGCGTTGTCCCCATACTCATCTTTGATCTCATCAGTGAGCTCGCCGAGGAACTCCCCAATAGTGGGCATGTATTCACCCTCCCTCTCTGTGAATATCACGCTATCTGTATCGGCATACAATACTCTCCGCCCAAGAGAATGCAATAGACCCCAAAGTTTTATACGGGCGTAGGCTGTTGTGAAGCTGGCCACAGGTATGTTTGTAACCCTTGAGGTATCTGTGGCAAATTCAGTGTTGTTGTACTTTATTACGTAAGTATTACCTACATTTACGATCTCCATGACCTCTTTATCGGGGGCATTGGCATAATCCCAGACATCGCTATAACTTTGTGCCAAATGAATGCTCCCTCTGCCGGTATTCTGCGCAAATTTTCCCCATAGACTGTTTAGACACAACTTTGCACTAAAGCGCTTGCCAGGATTCTTTACAATTTGGACACGATCAAGTTGTATACCTTCGCGGTAGCGGTAACGTTGAATATAGGCAGACTTTTCATCTTCGGTATCAACTCCTCGCGGATACCTTGATGCCTCAACCTTATCCTTCAAAAAGGTGTTTATATATGGTGTGAAAAGGTTGGGTAGCTTCTGAAACCTCCACACCTCATGTATCTTCAGTATTCTATAACCATGGCGCACGGCTAGGGCCAACTCAGGACTTGTATATACGCCTCTGATCTTACGCTGGTGGGGTATATGGTTACATTCGCCGTTATCCTCTTCCGCGCACTTCACGCACAGGGGAAACATGAGCTTGTCGTCGATAACGACAGGTAAGATCGGCATCCATAAATTGCGTGGGGGGAGTACGTCTACGAAAGAGAGCCCAAAGTAACGATCATTCAAATTTTTTGAAAATTCATTGATGGAGGGTAGGCTAGGTCCCACCAGTTTCTCAGGAGCGCCCACGGGGTACGGATTGCTCTTCATCACGTATGGGTATAAAGAACAGAAATCGTAGTAATGGAGCTTCACGCCCTCCGTAGGTGGGAAGTATAGTCTGAAAGGATTTGTACGTCCTCCAAACAAGCTATCACCACATTTGAGAGGATTCAGCACCATTGAACGCTTGATCGTTTTTATTTCCTCACGGTACACCTCGTCTGTCTCCATCCGTGCATCATATTCATGCTCCCACAAGACTTTGTGAGTGAACTGTGATCCTATAAGTTGATCGCGGGTGCGGGTCGATGCAAGACAGTCGGCAGGAGACCTACCGTGGATATCTCCGGTGATTCCGCACTCAGGACGGGGGCATCCATGCCACCAGCAACCGTTAAAGGAGTACACAGTCTTCACACCAGTGACACGGTTTTCACTTAACCCATCAACCCAAAAAACACGTCCATTAATCTTAATGGGTACTTCACCCGTGTTGCGGGCGTGCTTTATGTATACACCTGTCTGTTGCTGTAGGTGTATGAGCCAGTAAATAGCCTTGTGCCCGTAACTGCGGGGATTGTTTCGGTGAATAATGGCTAAGGTGTCTTTCGGCATGAAGTTATTCTTGAACACCGTAAAACATAATGATGCGATGGTGGTTGCGACTTGCAGTGGATCGCATTTGAAACGGGCTATGTACATCCTTCTAAAGGCCTGGAAACATACTCTAAGCACGCGCACATCATTCACGCAATAACGCTCACATTCATCAGCTATATTATAAGGGTTACTTTCATTAAAACTGTCGTAGTATCGATCAAAGTCTTCACGTTCATCCATACAGTCAAAATAATGTTTGGTGGGTGGTGGGCCTACGTAGTTTAAAGTCTCGCTGGTGAGGAAAGTGTAAGGGAAGTATCCTTTGGAAACTTCAGCTGCTACTCCCATCACCTTGGGTAGCTTTGCTAATTTACAAGGTGTGAATAATAAAGTATCTTTAAATTGTACATTGCCTCTTATCTGCATCTGTATTAATTTGTTGCCTCTTTTCAATGGATCACCTGTAAATATCTCAGAGGATTCGTGTTCAAGCAACTCCTTATAAAGGAACTGCGTGTCAAACTTTGCCCCGTTATGGGCGAGAATATACACAGTCATTTTTTTGAACTTGTCGGCTAACTTGACAATATAGGACACAAATAGTTTCACAGGACTATCGCTGACATTCGTTTTAAAAACGTTTGTCCGTTTACCACATTTGGAGCACTCGTCACATTCGATATCCATACACTCATCACAGATAGTCTGGCTCACAAGTAAATGTGGAATTACCTCTTTGGTTTCAGCGTTCGTATATGTTTCTATATCGTAGTATACAGTTATACAAGGGTTATTTTTAGGCTTAGCATCTTAGGCAATGACATCTGCAAGTATCTCCTGTTTGTGCATGCTTTCACGGGCTGTGATAGCACATCCAGAATTTTTTCGATCGGTAAAGCCAAAGCATTCGACACACTGATGAAGGTGGCTGAACTCCGTTCAGTTGCAAATACATTCTGTTCTGATTGTTGCCAACACTCTGACATTGAAGCCGCTGGAAGAAAGGCAATGCTTCTGTTGTATGGCTGCAAAACACTTGAATCCACTAAAGCACTACGTCATCGAATGTTAGTTGAAAAGGTAGCTACAGCTAAATCTTTTGTTACACCCGAACGTTTGCCACCTACCGATGCGTCCACAAAGTACCACAGCTTTCGCACATACTTTCAAATACTAATCTGGAAGTCTACAGAAGAGAAGATCGATGCAGAACAGTGGGGTTGGTATGTAAAGAATAATTCCTACTACCCTACAGCCTGCGACAAGCCACCAGCTCCAAATTATCTACTCAACATGATCCGCTGCTCCTGCAAGACGAAATGTGCTACTTCAAGATGTGGATGCAAGCGTAATGGAATGCCCTGTTCAGCCGCTTGTGGCGAGTGCCAAATCAGTGGTTGCGATAACAACCCAAGTACCGGTAATCTATCCGATGATAGTGATGAAGAGGATTAATTTCTGTATGTTTGTGACCAGGTATCACTTCTTCTGTAATGAACATAACTTGAAACTGGGAAAAAAATAATTGTTGTATTATTGATTATAAAAATCTGTAAAAAGCTATATAACATTATATTTGCGTAATAACTGGTTGTGTTGTATATTGTTGAATTATTTAAAACATTACAACTGAAAGAAAAAGCATCAAATGTATCTCTATAAATAAAAGCGTAAATTATATATATTTTTTTTTCGTAGGAAACATCCAGTCCGCCATTTTGAATTTCATTTTTGGGGGTGTTCCCGGGGTCCAATTTTGTCTCATTTTGGATATGTTATTCGGCAATGGTTCCTGAGCTGGAAACAGTTTAGAAAGCTTCTGAAGCAATTTTGCCCAGGTCTAACTACAAATTACCTGGACTAATTGGGTATGTGACATTTAGTTTTGCAATAAATACATCTGTCCCGGAACTTTTTGATCAGTATATATGTGTGTATATACCACTGTTGAGAGCCGAGAGAATTGAAAGATCCAGAGGAACTTCAAGAGTTTAGAGTTTCTGAGTGAAAACTCATATAAACTCGTCTCGAACACCTCTACTGACTTTCGAAAAGTTTAATTTCTATTTTAAATAGTGTTATTTCATAATTAAATTTTAATAAATAGTAAAACTTTACAATCCAGACAGCGCTCCACGAAGCCAGTAAACCACGGTCACATTCAGATCAGCGGACTTCACGTAACATCATAACACGTCACCACTGCGTCATTATATCAATGATGTCATGGTGACGTCACCATAGCGTCCGGTGATTTGAAAGTGTGTGCGTGGTTTACGGGTTGTCTGGATTAAACTTTTACTCAAACCTCATTTCGTTAGCCTGGTATATATAGTGGCTTGTTGACGATAGGCCCATTACAATAAAGTGATTGAGTTAAAAATTAAATATTTACTGGATCACCAATTTGGTCTTTCAGTACTTGTTCCTTCCCTCCCCCCGCATCACTTTTACAAAAATAAGCATTTTTTGTATTTAAACAGAAACAAGTCGTGGTCCTGTGCTGGAGGCTCTGCGGTCCCCGGTTAATTGAATGGCCGGTTAGGTCAACTGTACGCCCTTGACGATTGGTTAGGTTAAGTCGTGATATTTTCGTTAAAACTAACGAAAACCAATCGTCAAGGGCGTACAGTTGACCTAACCGGCCATTCAATTGACCTAACCGGGCATTCAGTTGACTGGGGGCAACTCACAAGTAGATAGATCACAGCACTGCATTATCACATGCTCACACTACAACAATAATATTCAAACTAAACTAGGTCTAAGGAGGCAACAAATAAACATTAATAAAAACAAAAACTACTGTTTATGCGAGTTCGCATGGAGAAAAAGGTATGCAAATGAAGATTTATTTATTAAAATATTGTCTTTTGAAACCTTATATGCAGAGCGCTGTTTTCAGAAATGGGGGGAAAAAGGAATAAGTGCTGGTCTTTCGACCAAATAAACAATATATTTAATAAAGTAAACAAAGAAGACTTCGTAGCTCTGATTAAATTAGCAAAAATAAATTAATTATTTGTTTACAGTGATTAACTATTTATATGGAGTTGTGCAATACTGAATGATTAATTATTGACAATGAGAAATTATTTCACACAGGTCAAGAATTAAATAATACAGTGATGTTAAAAGCAATAATTAAGGTAACAAAATATATGGTATTTAACACAACAATAATAAGCCTACTTGCGGTCGTGAATAGGTTTAACGGTATTGAAGACACTTCTTTAAGGTCTAATTTGGATAGGCAGAGTTTGTGGGAGTTACAGGCTTGATAATATGATTAGCCTTTCACGACGTAATAAAAACGGTATTTTTTTACAAGAGTACATTACAGGCTTTTGAGGAATTTTGGTTTAGGTTAGGTTAGGTTATATATTAAAACTATGTTTTTCCGATTGTTTTGGATGTTGTTTGAATGAAATTAACCTTCGTTCAAACCGCATCAAAAACCATCAGAAAAACAGTTTTCATTTACAAAGCCTGTAATGTACACTTGTAAAAATTCACTATAAAAACACTAGGCTAAGTGAGTTGGTGGCCTATGCGAGGTTTATAGAACTGGATTTTGATGCTGAAGATCGGCTATGAAAACGGGATAACCTATGAGGCAGATTGAATTTTGCAAGCGTGAAGGTGATTACGTCGTCGGATGAAAAATTGTAGTTTTGCAACTGTTGCTTTAAGTGAAACCAAGGTCGGACGATGAGGTCGAGTGAGCTCGGGATGTCCGTCGAGAGAAAGCAAAGCTTCATTGGTGAAGGTCGGAGTGGAGTTTAAGCGAGTGGAGGAACTGAAACTGACTGACATGTTTTTATATGCGCTCTCAAGCGTTCGTGTGTTTGGCGCGAATTCTTGAAATTATGTGGAAGTTGGTATTCTCCATGCGTTTCAGCACACGGTTTCGGATTGTACCACTTTGTTTACTTCTACAGCCCGTGAAGAAAGAAGAGAGAAAAATGAATTTTTGGTATATTCGTATATAAAGCGAGGCCAAAGAAATAAAATTTTGGCAAAATTTAAGAATGCAGACAGCAAGGAGACGACCATAATTAATAACTTAACCAACTTAACTTAAACTTACCCTACCTAACCTAACCTACTACTAAGCTATTATGACCTAATTTTACCAACTGTTCTTACCTTCTTCAGATCGAGTGTCCAGGCGAGTTACCTCTTCTATAAATGCTTCAAACTTATGTAATTTTATACTTAGGACAACCTAGCATAATGTAGGCCCAGATACCCGAGTATTCAAAGGCTACCTAGGCCTTCAAGCCAACTTCTATTCGCTGTGCGCAATGCTTCCCATGACTACTATTAATTTTGACTAGTTCTTAGGAAATTATTATGAGTACTTAAATATTTAATACATTATTAAGGTCTAACTAATTCTGCAGGTCTTTGGCTAATTGGGTACCAAGGCTTACACTTCGGTAGGTTGCCCTAATTATAGGCCGACAACACTCACGCCGAATAGATCGAAAACCATATTTTTCATAATTTGTATGTATTTTACACTTACTTCAATACTTCCCACAATTTAAATCACTGTTCACTGTTCTCAAATTGTAAATATGCAAACAGTTCATACTCGTCCTCCAAGAATTTATAAGAGTCATTTAATGCTAAGACAAACATCTTCATACGAACACACAGAAATTATGTCTATCTGAAATGTAGGCCTAATATAGGAACAGCCTATACGTAATTGAATAACGTATGTGCGCAAACTTTGTAACTGGAAGAAATATCTATGACGTCATTACATTAGTGCATTAAGTGTATGCGAAGCATCATCGACTCCCGTCTCTGACTCCTGTCTGGATCGTAAAGTTTTCCCCCGAAAATAAACTCCACTTTAGACAAACGGTCTTGGCACTTATTCCTTTCCCCCCAATTTCTTTTTTAATTAGGTCAACTGTACGCCCTTGACAATTGGTTAGGTTAAGTCATGATATTTTCGTTAAAATATTCGTTAGTATTTCGTTAAAATATTCGTTAATTTTAACAAAAATATCATGACTTAACCTAACCAATTGTCAAGGTTGTACAATTGAGCTAACCGGGAAAGAAGAAATTGCGGAGGGAAAAGGAATAAGTGCCACGGTCTTCCCTATCCTTTTATGAATCTGAGAATTTTTAATGATAAAGTAAGAATTTGAGTGGTAAGGTCACGAATCCTGTTCTCTAAAAGTACCAGAAACTGTAATATTTGAGTGCAACACAGGATCATGTTACGCAATCGCAAACCATCCATACACACAGGCCTGTATTTTGCTTAGACTAAATTATATATATATATACAGGGTGTCCCATAAGTCCGGCATCATAGGAAAAATAATAAAAAAAGGCAAAACAAAAGCTTTTATTTACAGAACGTGCTCAATATATCCACCATTGTTTTCAATACACAAATTCAGACGTGATACCCAGTCAGCAAGCACACGGTGAATGATGTCAGGAGTAATGGTGTTACATGCCCCAATAATGCACTGCCGCAAATGTTCAACACTCCTAATTTTCTCTGTGTATACCAGCGCTTTCAAGTGGCCCCAGAGATAAAAATCTAGTGGCGTGAGATCCGGGCTTCGAGCTGGCCATTCCACAGGCCCTCGACGTCCTATCCAATGACCAGGGAATTGTTGGTACAGGTATTCCCTTACTTGGGTGCTGTAATGTGCAGGAGCGCCGTCTTGCTGGAACCATGTTGGGAAATTTCCTTCTTCGTTCCAGGATAGCAGTCGCTGTATCATCATCAGTGGACCTCCTTGAAGGTCCACTGCGTGGTTTATCTTCTATGGATCCTGTTTCCTTAAACTTTGCAACAAGTCTGCTAACACAACTCTGTGTTATTGGCTCGCGGTCTGGATGCAGTCTGTTAAATTCAGCAGCGGCCTCTTTTTGACTCCGATTTCCTATGAGTAGAATTATCTGGATTCGTTCTTACTTGCTCACAGACATTATGGCCTGTAGAAAGAGAAAAATATGAATTATGGTTTGTAGAAATAGAAAAATATGAATTTCTCCTATGATGCCGGACTTATGGGACACCCTATATATATATATATATATATATATATGGGATGAATTTCACAATTAAACTCTTGAAATGACTGAATGATGCAAACCCACAAGGAAAAAGAAAAATGATTCCAAGGCCTTCCTGTATTCAGAAGTACACCTCGTCAGGGAATGAAGGGAGAAGGCGAGATGACAAAATATATTCAAGCGGGACAGAAAACAAAAAGATTAGCACATGATTAACAAGGGTTGATTAGAGGCAAAAGGTATTTTAACAGGATATTATCAATTTAATACATCCCTGCACTGTTATTGAAATTATTATTAAAAATGGGTAAATGCACATTCTAGAATATTCCTTTCAATTACATCTCGGTTTTTAACGAGCGCTTTAGAACAGTCTCACTTGATACTATGATTACATCTACAGGGTGTCCCGTAAGTCTGGACCCATAGGGAAAAATAATAAAATTACAAAATAGTCCAAAAATTTATTTATAATATATTTTTTTATTATTTTTATTATTATTTTTATTATTTTTTTATTATGATCTTACTCCGCTGGAGTTTTATTTGTGGGGCCACTTGAAAGCCAAAGTGTACGAGGTCAAACTTCAGAACATTTTCCACCTTAAAGCACGCATTGTGGAGGCGTGTCAAGAAATTTCTGCGACTGTGATTCAGAAAGTGCTGTCGCAGTGGAGATTGCGTCTTCAACTATGTGTGCGACACAACAGCGGACACTTTGAACAGATTATGTAATAAATTTTTGGACTATTTTGTAATTTTATTATTTTTCCCTATGGGTCCAGACTTACGGGACACCCTGTATACATATGGTTAAACAATGCATTAGAATTATTTGCTGTTCTACAACCATATTTATGCTGTTTTACTCTAATATCAACGTTTTACCCGTTTGACCTATATATACCGAGTCACATTGTGTACATCCGATCGAATACACACAACCAACTACATTATCCGGGCTATTCTTTATTTATCCATTAAATAATTTCACTAACAGTGTGGGAATGTATAAAATTGACAATATCCTGTTAAAATACCTTTTGCCTCTAATCAACCCTCGTTAATCATGTGCTAATATTTTTATTTTTCTGTCTCGCTTGTATATATTTTTGTCATCTCGCCTTCTCCCTTCATTCCCTGGCGAGGTGTACTTCTAAATACACGAAAGGCCTTGGAATCATTTTTCTTTTTCCTTGTGGGTTTGCATCATATATATATATATATGCAGACTCAACACGGAAAAATTGTATTTGTAAACTAAACTGAATAGAATTTAAAGAAGATTACGTCTCAAGGTAGAAAAACCTGCAAAAAAGTCAAACCCAAAATAAAATTCGGAAAACCTTTTAATACCTTACCTTTTCCTTGTTTTGTAGTTACGATTTCAATATTTCTCCAGTTTACCTTAATTCACTTTAGTCTTTCCGTCCTTATTCCTGAAAGTATCATTGAGTTTTTCCCACCACTATTCTTATCACCGTTACTATCATTATCATTATTATTACTATCATTATTATTAATTATTTTATTATTATTAATAATAATAACGTTATTATTCTTTTTATTATTAATCCTAGACACAATACCCTTCTTGTTCTCACTCGAGTTCGACTTAAACTGATTTTCATTTTCTTTCGACTGTCTTAACTTTGCCTATTATATATATATATATATATATATATATATATATATATATATATATATATATATATATATCCTATTCTGTTAAAAAGAAGGTAATTGTATACAATATCCCCCTCATCTCTGTTTCTAATAAAAATTATTGCAATGCGTAGAAAATAATAAATAAAACCTTTCCTTTAAGTAAAAAAAATTTCGTTCGATCATATTTATGGAGATATTATTTAATTAAGGATATCCATTTGACGTGACGTTTTTCTGATTGGGCTATTTTTTCGCTACTCTGCGACTTAATTAGTTGGTTGGTTTCTGTTCTGGCTATTTTTTTTTTCTAATTGGATTCAGTTTGGGTAATACCTCAGTTTGGTCGTGTTTGTGACAGAATTATGACGTGCTGTTCGTGTGGTTTCAACTTTGAGAACTTGATTCGTCATGTGCTCTAGATGAAGACTAAAAAAGTGCATAACTAAACATGTTATTACATTATCATTTGTATAATTTAGGTCTCGGGGGTACGGGGGCGGAGCCCCCGTAAAGATCACGCATCACAAATTGATCGGTGTAGGGTTCACTGTGATGCGTGACCTTTACGGGGGCTCCGCCCCCGTACCCCCAAGACCTAAATTATACAAATGATAATGTAATAACATGTTAAGTTATGCACTTTTTTAGTCAAAAATACATCTTTCTAGTATACATTTTTCTAGGTTAGGTTAGATTAAATTAGATTAGATTAGGTTAGGTTAGGTTAGGTTGGGTTGGTTTCCGAAAATAAATAAAGTAATTACATGCTATAAATAAAGGTTTTACATCGATTGTGAAGTCAATTTCATAAAATTGAGGTGAGGGGATGTTGTATACAATTACCAAAAAGAAAAGTAAAACAACAGTACCAGCTCGCATAGATCGGACGCGAGCTGAAAGACATTGACACCCTGAGTGATTGGGACATCTGAACTCCGACAGGAGTCAAAGTGCCGACAACACTGATCACAATATTTATATTAACGACGTCACTTTAAAATAAAACCGAGATAATATGTCAGGAGGGCTACAGGTAGTTTAACTACATGTAGTAATGTTTTGTATTTACTGATGTTGGTTGTTTTATCATTATTCTTTATTAGCTTGTAAACCACCTTTTAAATAAGTGAATGTTGAATATCAAGTTTCGGGGGCTCCCCAGTTTTTTTATCTCTGATTGGCCGAAAGTTGGTCACGTGGTAAATAACTAACCAACCTCGACCGACCACCTAACCTAGTGTAAGCTAACCCAGATGTAAGAGTCATCCTAATTGGCCCAAAGTATAAAATGGACAGATCACTGAAATCTGGTGTCACTGAAACTTAACTCTGGATCTTGATTTCGGCTCTTTTGTCTTTATTTATATGGGGGGGGGGGTCTGCGCGCGTTCCCCCTTCGCCCCTTTTTCCTGCATAAAAAAGTAGGTAATGATTTAAGAATGTTAATGATTTAAGAAAAACTTACCTAAAGTTTGCTTAGGCTGGTCTTTCTGTTGAATGTAAATGTGAAAAAGAAAGAGGGTTATAATTTCCCCCTTAAAGAACCTCCAAATATGTTCTGTTTTCATCATCAGCTGCCTCTAGTTTCCCGCAGGGTTTACTTTTCATATCAGGCAATGTATGATGACCTTCGTTAAGCACGTCTGGGCTTAAGGTCCCAGGTTGAGATGAAGTAGCTTCACACTCATCAAAGTTGGTCTCAACACCATTCAAAGAGGCGTCACAGTGAGGTTTGTAGGGAATTTTATAAACTGAGCATCGCAGCTCTGGGTGCAGTTGGTTCGAAAATGTTATCATCCAGCTGGAGGGGGGGGGGAGATAAAATAATTGGTGCTCCTTTAGTATGCGGTCTACAAATTCTGCCGCGCTCTACTTTTTTCAAAGTGCAGTTTACAGGTTTTTTCGTTAAATTTGTGCCTGCTCACGCATTCTGCCGCTCTTTTTTTTTCGCTAAATGACTCACTCACATGACTTAGACCTTATTTGACCTTGAAATTCAAAATGATTGTTTAACATCAGTAGCTTGAGAAATTTGAAGCAGTAAAGTTGTAAACAATTCAATTGCCGGTGCTACTATAGTATGCGGTCTACCTACGATTGGTTAGGTTTAGTCAAGATATTTTCGTTAAAACTAACGAAAATATCATGACTAAACCTAACCAATCGTCAAGGGCAACTGACATTGGGATGTAAACAAGCAATTAGTAAACAAGCTAAGAAGGTATACTTACATTTAAACTTTTTGCGTTTTTAACTTTTCAATAAATTTTTTTCCTTACATTTAAACTTTGTGTGTTTTTAACTTTTCAATATATTTTTTTTCAAGTAAGATTGTCATTTCAACCTTCTTTAACTACATTTAAAAAACAAATTGGGGATCTTTTCCGTTTGACTGCCGCCATTGAAACATAATTAAACTCCAGCCTTCTTTAGTTAGCTTTATAAGGCTAACTAACAAAAATATCACGACCTAACCTAACCAATCGTCAAGGTCGTACAGTTGACCTAACGATTGGTTAGGTTAGGTCGTGATATTTTCGTTAGTTAGCCTTATAAGGCTAAGTAAAGAAGGCTGGGGGCACTAACCTCTTATGTTTCAATGGCGGCAGTCAAACGGAAAAGATCCCAAATTGGTGTAGACCGCATACTGAAGTGTGAATTTGTCTGTAGACCACATACTAAAGGAGCACCAAATAATTTACCTCAATGTTAATAATAAAAAGTAGGCAACGATAACGTTCTACACCAACAATCGGTAGTAATCACCTAATTAACCTCGATTCGTACAAAGACTCCAATGTAGAAAAAGTCAATGCACGAAACGTGCGGCGAAGCCAGACCTTAAGAATAACCCAATCATCTAAGGTTCACAAAATTACCTCATAGGCTCATACCCTATTGGTGTAATGTTAAATAGGTGTTTCAGTGTGCACTAATTAATTTATATACTCCTGTCCCTACAACCTTCAAAGGTTAATATCAGCCAGCAAATTTTAATGAAATCCACCTTAAAAGTTAGGTCGGTAAACTATCGCTGAATGGTAATGAAAAATTTAATAAACTCTAACGTTTACTAATCACGGTAACCAACCATATTGAACACACCAATGACAGCCAGTCAGAGTATCCTGTGAGTTTTAATTCTATATAAATTGAACAAATCTAAATACATGAAATAACACAAACAGATATTAACCACAAGAATGAACAACCACACTTCGAAAGAACCGACAAAAAACTAAACTATTTATTTAAAGTAACTGGCATCGTTCGCTGAAATTATTCTACATCTGGCTCCTTCACACCCAAAATTTAAAGAAGCTTTGGTTCGTTGCTGCGCGTGATCATAATTTATGACAATTTTTGTTTTGTCGGAATAACTTTCAACAAAATTAATATAATTAATCCTCTTTCACACTCACGAGACGAAATGGCAACTGAATTCACTCTTTAGAGAAGTGGCACAAACGGGGTTGGAATGCTTGCTTCTTTTTGGACTGTCTTTGTACTGTTGAAAATCGCGTATCTTTTCAATAAGCTGCGATTTAGTACAATTTTATATACTCCTGCATCGTCATAGTACGTCTACTCCGATTTTAGTCGGCTAGTTACATAAATAACATCCTTAACATGATTGGTATAAGTTTCTGTAGAACCGTCCGTGGTTAATAAGATAACTTTTGTTATCTCGGCGTAACGAACAATCTTTGAATTGTAAATTCTCTACAGAGTGATATACCAGTGTTGAATAATCACCAGGAGGTTTGAATCCAATTTTTAAATATTTTAACCTCCTCTACAAATCAAGATATTCATATCATAAATGTTTTTATTTTTTGACTGAAATTCTACACAATGCCCCGACAATATTTACGAGTGCATCGTTCATAACATCAGAGTTAACTCTAGAAGCAGGGCCCAAGTTGTAAAAAATTAACAAGTGGTACGGCCGCAGATTCACGCGTAGCAGCGCCGCAGACCGATAGACCTAAGGTGTGGGAACTTAGCATAACCTAGCTGAAAGTAATCCACAATATACTTGTTTATAGAATATCAACTCGATCGGGTGCCGTATTCTTGTGGCTGACTGGAACAGCTGATAATCTCGTCCCCGCCCCAGACCCCCAGCAAAAATTTTTAAAGTCTGGGCACGTAGAAAACAAAATTAGTAGCTAATTTCAAATAAATTTAGAAGGCTTTTGCAACAATGAAATTTAATTTACCCTGTACCAGTGATGTACGACTCGAGACCGGTCTCGATCGAGACCTTTTTTCTGGTCTCGGTCTCGGCCATGGTGGTTTTGACTACGTAACTGCTTTGTACCATTCTGTAGGGTAATTCCTCACGAATTTGTTCACTGATATATTTTCGCAAAGAAAAATCAATCTAAAATTAATTTTCAACATTTCTTTTATAACTGCTAAACTGAATTATTATTATACAGTAACCCCCCGATTTATGCGCTCCCCATTTGCGCGGTTTCGGATTAACGCGGTCCAAAAAATATTAAATTTTTTTAGAAATAAACGCAACGATTGCGTTACGTTTATTTATAAAAAAATGAATATTTTTTCGACCGCGTTAATCCGAAACCGCGTAAATCGGAGGGTTACTGTACATGATAATGATAATCTTTATTGGCAGGAGAGAAATCCCATTAAAAAAGTACAGTATTGATCAAGGTAATGAACGATACAACTAAATAAACACTAAATTTAAAAACTAACAAAAAGGTTTACGACAACAAAGAAACAACAATAATACACGTAATGAAACGAGTAATAATAAAATTAATAATACCAGCGACTCAAAGCTAATACTAAAAAATAAAAATTTCTCAGTGTTGATAAATTCTGCGTCTTTACTGTCTGAAGGAAAGTAATATTTTAATATTATTAAAAAAATATGTCGTTTTGTCGATAAATTATCACAGGCCTGCGAATGAGAACTTTGTAAGAGTTGTTTTCTAACTAATAACTGATTTTATATAATTCAACTACGCTCATTTCGAATAAGTGTCCATTTCTTTCTATCACGTAAGGATTTTCTGCAAACTGGAAGGAAAAAACAACAACATAAATAAATAGTATTTATTTCAATTTACATTAGATACCCATTTCGCTTTCTTATACTAATTACAAATGGAAACAACTTTAAAAAGAAAGAAGACTATTAACGTCAATTACAGTACATATTCATCTTTATTTGTCCTGAGTTTTCTTGTGAGACCTATGCCTTTTAGTCTCTTCTCCATTTCTTTGATATCTTGATGAAACCGTTCTCCTTGTTCTTCGCCGAGTGCTTCGAGATTCTCAGGGAAGTAATCCAAGTGTGAATGTAAGAAATATAATTTTAAACTCATATTACAACCCAACTCTTTGAACTTATTTAGCATGTTGTTCACGATGTTTTGGTAATTTGGGTCCTTGTTGTTCCCAAAAAATTTGCTGATAACATCCTTAAAAGCAATCCACGCTTCTTTTTCAAGATTGTTCATTGTTCTTTCAAAGTGTTCATCCAAAGTCAGTTTTCTAATCTGAGAACCAACGAAAATTCCTCCTTTCAATTTTGCTTCCGAAAGAGTTGGGAATTTACCACACAGATACTTAAAATAATCTTCGTCCAAGGCCTTAACAAATTGCTTCATCAAGCATTTTATGTGAAGCGGAAGTAAAAGGACTTTCTTCGTGTCAACCAAACTTTCACGTTGAATGTTTTTAGAACTAGGTGTCAGGTTGACTTTGCGTGGCCATTCCTTTTTTATCCAGTGCTGAGTTCTTGCTCGGCTATCCCATTCACACAAAAAACATGGAAACTTCGTATAACTTGGTTCTTCACCTAACAACATACAAATCACTTTTAAGTTTCCACAAAGTAGCCAACCGTGTTCTTTGTATTTAACCTTAGCTCGAAAAAGCTCAAGATTTTCGTACGTTTCCTTCAAGTGAACCGAATGAGCCACAGGAACGGATGCATACAAGTTACCGTTGTGAAGGAGAACGCCTTTTAGACTTCTTTTGGAGGAATCAATGAAAAGTCTCCACTTATTTGGGTCACAGACTGCAGCGCTTAGCTTAAGTATTAATTCCGAAACATTGTTGCAATATACCAGTGAATTTTCTTGAGAAAAATATTGGATGAATTCTTTTTCTCGACTTCTTTGCCAGTAAAATGACGTCCCGGGAGAAAGCAAGTTCTTTGCACGAAGTCTGCATCCCAAAATCTCTGAAGAATCCTTCGGGAGACACATATCTCTTACCAAATCATTAAGTTCACTTTGTGTAAACAATTGGGGTTCACCAGATGTTTCGGTTTGAAACCAATCAATATCATCGTTTCCATCGTCATCAGGCACCGAATCAGATGAAGTTATATCAAGAGTATTTGGTTTAGTAGGTACAGGTATACCAGGTCGTGAGCAACAGGTCTTATAGCAGACTGAAAGTTTGGATAAGAAATTTCCTTTTTATTTTTAGTATTGTCGCCTTGCACATTACATGAACAAAAATAGCAGTCATTGATGTGATTTCTAGGCTCACGCCAGATCATTGAAATCCCAAAAGGTAAAGAATCCTTTTTACCTTTACTCCACAGTCTAACTTGTTCAACACAAACACTGCAAACTTTATGTGGAGCCCATGATTTGTCCTGATCCCCAAGTTTCATTCCGAAGTACGCATACGCATAGTATTCATGCTTTCTTGACGAAGTCTGTAATATCTCGCCTTTGTTTTTTCACAGTAAATTTTCCACAAATATAACAGAAAATGTTTGGGCTATTTACACACCCTCTGGTTGCCACAGCGACAAATAAACAAATTTCAAAAGAGAAATATAGTCACCGCGCACTTTTGAACCTCGCACGCACCAGACAGACTGACTCATCTCGTGACTTGTCAATCACTTATATACTAGCGGTGCGTTTCTCGAATGTTCTAGAAGACGCTATGACGTCACTTCTGATCTGGAAGCATTTTTGGCAGTAGTTTTTAATTAAAATTTAATTGAGTCAATTTTAATGAAAATTACTTACATATGTAATATGAAATATGACAGTTTTTTGTAAAAAATTTGTACGTGATGGCGAAAAATGAATATTATTTTCGGAATCAGCGTGCAAAAATTACTATATAAGTGATGAAATATTTCGGACAACAAAATCATCGCAGGCCTGTGTTATCATTACCTAAGAGATGAAAATGTAATGTCAGAGTTGTTTAACCTCCTTCGCAACATCTGAAGTCATATGACGAAGGGGACCTACAGCTTTACGTGTGATCCGAACCCCCTAAGGGTCACTACGTAATCTTGACGCGAAAGACCGTTTCCCATCCAATTACTGTGTACACCCAAATGTCGTTTAACTTCGCTGATCGACTGGAAGCGGTTTAGGACATTGGCCACGATTTATCCCACTGAGGAGATGAATGCAGCGTAACCATTCCATCGATTTTAAATTATGATGCGAGAATTCGTTTAAGACGACTCACAATCACGTGTTGCTTGTTTTCATTCGTGATATTGGATATTGCCAAAATGTAATTAATTAATTTTAACTTAAATACAGATATTTTGGAAAGCTTTTTTATAATTACAATTTTTTATTAACTTCGTTTTAGTAATTCATTTTTTCAACATACATCACGTTTTCTGTTTTCGTGGAAAAGGTATACTATTAAATTTTCCCATATCACTTAATGACTTAAATAACTTAAAATATATATATTTGTTATGTAGGAAGGAGGGGCCAAGGGCGAGCGCCCGCAAAAATACCCGTATACAAGGAGAGAGCCAAAATCAAGGTATCCGAGGCTCTTGAAAACAATGCCATTTTGTTTTTTGTTTTTTTATACATTTTGAAAAGATTGTGTAGTGTGTAAGATGGATGTATGTGTAGTGAGGAATAGAGGGAGGAGTGTGCGTTTGAGAGCATGCTAGACTACTCAGAGAGTAGATCAGACACGGAAAAAAATGAGCCAAAGAGGACAGTGACAGGAGAAACACGAGTTCCAGCCCTCCCTGTCTCCTGCCTACTGTCCCCACCCCCCTGCGGAGTATTTCCCCGGTCGATTGGTGTCTACAGTCTCCTCCTTTAATATATATATATATATATATATATATATGGAATAACACGCATGAACACAGGTGGTTTTTGTATGTAACAAAATGCTCCCACCACGATTCGAATCGGAGACCTGAATAGGAATCGCAAGCGTTACCATCGAACTACAACGGGATGAAAAGTGAACATAACCTATAGTATATTTAAACAACTGAAGAAACACTTTAGGTGTTTTGTGATATTAACCCTCTCGCAATCGAGGTAATGTCAGTGTGTGTATATATGTATATGTGTATTAGTAATTATACAATGTTCTCTCTCTCTCTCTCTCTCTCTCTCTCTCTCTCTCTCTCTCTCTCTCTCTCTCTCTCTCTCTCTCTCATCGAACGGCATGTTAAGTATCAAGAAAACATAAATGAATCTAAAATTCAATTTAAGTTTCAACCTTTTTGACAATAGAATTTATGTTAAATAGATGATAACAGGTTCCTTTTCATAAAGTAATTCTCAACAAAACTAAGAATATGGTGCATCTTTTCATTTTTTTCCTTTGTTCAAAATATTTTCTAATTCGAAAGCTTTTGGGAGGTAAATGGAAAAAGTAATTTCCATTAATATTTGTGACTGCTTTCACTGCGCGCGCAATAAATAGATGGAAGGAGAGGTGATTCTTAAATCGAATGTTGCTTTTGTGAGTGTGTACGAGGGATGGATAGACTTCATTTTGATATACAGTGTCCCATAAGTCCGGTGTCATAGGAAAATTTATTTTAAATTACATTTACAAAAGTAATACATTAGAATTAAAACAAAGGTTCAAGTTGAGGTCTTGTTTTGGTACCCTTTTTTTTTTTGTTGCAGGGAGAATAACACGAAAAGGCCTCCAGAGGCCTTTTCGTCACAAGCGTAACTCACTTCTATATTAACCACTGCGTTTCATTCTACCTGCAAAAAAAAAAGGGTCCCAAAACAAAACATCAACTTGAACATTTGTTTTAGTTCTAATGTATTACTTTTGTAAATTTAATTTAAAATAAATTTTCCTATGACACCGGACTTATGGGACACCCTGTAGAATGAATTACAGAGGAGAAATGTAAGTTATTAGACTAATTATGGATCTTTTCCGTTTGACTGCCGCCATTGAAACATAATTAAACTTTTTGTATTTTGTATTTTAACTGAAATGTCTTGATGATACAAAATAAGTTACTTAATAAAAAAGCTTTTCTTAATTTCCCTTTCAAATTTTGTTTCTTATAAACAATTTTAATTACTTTCAAGATCCATGCTTAATTTTTAAGTTTTAATCGTGTACTCAGAAAAATAAGGGGATCACCTGAAGATCAGGGCCTCCAGCCTTCTTTAGTTAGCTTTATAAGGCTAACTAACAAAAATATCACGACCTAACCTAACCAATCGTCAAGGTCGTACAGTTGACTTAACGATTGGTTAGGTTAGGTCGTGATATTTTCGTTAGTTAGCCTTATAAGGCTAAGTAAAGAAGGCTGGGGCACTCACCTCGGTGCTACTGTAGTATGCGGTCTACCTACGATTCGGCGGTCTACCTTTTAATTATAGCTTCTTATCTTGTTTACTAATTGTTTGTTTACATCCCATTGTCAATCGCCCTTGACGATTGGTTAGGTTTAGTCATGATATTTTCGTTAGTTTAAACGAAAATCATGATTAAACCTAACCAATCGTAGGTAGACCGCATACTACAGTAGCACCCTCACCTCTTATGTTTCAATGGCGCAGTCAAACGGAAAAGATCCCTAATTATCATTGATACCAAAAGGTTGTTACTGTTATTACTGCTTCAAATTCAGCTACTGTATATACAACTCTCTAAAACGCGTGTCCTCATTTTGTATACAAAGAGTTTGACAAAAGAATAGACACCACGATTGATTGTCCTCAACAACAAATGGCAAACTCATCAATGGAATGCCAGAAGTGTGTCCCCTTTACCTAATGGAAAGGGGAAAGGAACACCATTCTAAATATATTGATTCATAAGTCTCTTATTATTTATTGACTTTTATTATCAAATAAAAAAATTATGGAAAAAACAAATGTGTCTATTTACTTTTGTCAACCCTCTGAACGGACGGGGTGGCCGAAAGGTCTTTGTACCAAATGGGAAACACATTGAAACTCTTTATAACCCGATGAGAAATATATTTATTTATATACCATATCACAAATGTTCAAATATTTTCCGATTACTTCAAAGCGCGTAATATAACTAATTATTTATTACCTTTAACGTCCCCTGTTGCCTCTAGTTAATTTTTCAAATACACGCATTCATAACTTAACCCTACAAAAAATTCTGGCGTTGTGGGGTTAATTTATAATGTAATTTCCATTGGGTTGGGACTTCCCACCCCTCCCAGCAAATACATTCAAATACAGCAAATACATTCTGTAACCAGATATCTCATGTACTGTAGTATACGTGAAACAGTTAAAAAAATTTAATCTTAACAATAATGAAATAATATGATACAAAATAAATTAAAATCAAAAGGTTGTTCAAAGCTTATATTAATTTAGTCATTAAAATAAGGTATTCGCTAGAGAAAATTAAAAATGTGGCTCCACATTGAGAAAACTTCTTTACAAATTGCCTAAAAGATAAAAGTATAATGAGGTATTTTATATATATATATATATAATATATATATATATATATATATATATATATATATATATACAGTATGTATATATATATATTCTATATATATATATATATATATATTATATATATATATATATATAGATATAAGGTGGGCCGTAAGTTTCCATACATAGGAAAATTTAAATTATGGTCTTCACGTGCGTCGGTATTTGGATCAGCAGTTTCCGGATGCTTGGATTGGTCGGCGTGGTCCTGTGGAGTGGCCTCCCAGATCCCAGATCTCACCCCCCTTGATTTCTATCTTTGGGGGCACTTGAAGGCCATGGTGTATCAGGAAAAGATACGAGACATAAATCATCTAAAGGAACGTATCACCAACGCCATTACAAGCATAACGTCAACTGTGCTAATGCGTGTTCATCGACAGTGGGGAACACGTATTGAAATGTGTTTTCAAAACAATGGCAACCATGTAGAGCATATTATATAAATAAAAATGGTTGTCCATAAAAAAATGTTTATTTTTCCTATGTATGGAAACTTACGGCCCACCCTGTATATATAATATTTTGATCCTTCATAACTATGGATTATAAAAAACTGTAGGTTATTATAAAAACTGTGGGTTATCAAAAAGTCAAGACTTGATTTATAGCTTCTTTGAATGCTACAGAGTAAAAAGGCGTATTGACAAATGTTATAATTTGGTGGTTGGTTGTTAAAATAGGTTCAGTTTATACTCGTAGATGTGTTGTTATTAATGGTTAGGTTATTCTCGTGGACCAAAGGATTTTAAAATTCTCAGATTTATCATCGTACGAGTATGATGCTTTGGGGTTGTTTAACCTCTTTTCCAATCTCTGAGGTCATATAACGGAGGGGACCCATGGCTTCAAACGAGCTCTAAACCATGGGTCGCTACATCATCTGGATGCAGAAAGTGATCACTCATCCAACTACTATCTCGACCCAATGTCTCTTAAGCAGTGTGGCGACATGGCCAACATAGCCCTTGTATGAGTACGTATGAGTAATAATTTCAAAGTGCAATTTGCTTAGTAAGTGATTGTTTACATAGCAGTGACATCTTAGAGTTGATTAGACACATCGGGAGGAGGGGAGGTACTTAAGGGAAGGTTTGAATGTGAAGAACGTCACAAATATTGTTGAAAGCGCAGCACTACAAAATGAAGTTCAGTACTACCTATGTATAAGCGTTACAGCTTACACAAGTATACTTATATACTACATTCGGGAAATGTTGTAGTACATAATTTCCTAAAAGGAGGTTACAGAAATACTACTACTTTATGCCTATGCTTATACCTTCACTGATTTGTATATCCAGGTTTCGAAGTGGGTCAGTATTAGTGATGGGACGATTAATCGGAATCGGAATCGAGAATCGGAAGAATCGAGTGTTTTTCAGGAATCGGCATCGGCATCGGAATCGTAAGAATTTGGTTACGACTTTCGATTCTTTGTCATTTAGTGACAAAAATGAACTAATTACACTGGCCAACAAAATGAAACTTTTTTTTCTCATCACAAACATGATCACACTTCTTTCTTAATGCATTTTTCGCGCTGATTCCGAATCTGGTTTTATTGTTTTTCTAGCACGTATAGTTATATAGATACACTGGTTTTGATATTTTTAAGTTTTTGATATTGCTATAAGAAAATTTATGGATGGATAGATCACACTTGGAATGCTAAACAACAAATACATCATATACCTTATTCAATGTACTTATAAATAAAGAATATATACATTATTTTATTAAAAGCGCTGTGAGTGTGATTTCCTTTTGTAAATTTGGCCTGGATTGTCACGATACAGCATCCAACAATGGTCCGCCATCATGCTTTCATTCCAATATCCTTGGTAGCGCTTCTCCATCATCTGAATATCTTGATGGAAGCGCTCTCCTTGCTCGTCACTCACTGCCAAGGTTTTCAGGAAAGAAATCTAAGTGGAATGCAGAAAGTGAATTTTTTAACGACATTCGACACTCCATTTCTTTGAAGGCATCAAGGAGGTTTCTTGACTCCATCCTTATACGCAGGTGACTTGTTGCTTCCAAGAAAGTTTTCACATATCATTTGAACGCCAGCCAAGCCTTCAATTCCAGCGGACTTAGGACTTTTTCAAATTCAGTGTCATTCAAAACCTCCCTTATTTGTGGCCCAACAAAATTCCTTCCTTCAATTTTGCTGCAGTAACCTTCGGAAATTTCCTTGAAGGTATTGGAACCCTTCAGAATTGACTTTACCCATTGCTTTAACAAAATTCTTCATTAAACCAAGTTTAATGTGAAGAGGTGGCAGATAGATCTTTTGGGGATCAACTAAAGGGACAGACTGGACATTGCTTATCCCTGGGACATATGTATACCTAAGTGGCCAGTCACTTTTGGTGTAATGTTCTATAGTGGCGCGACTGTCCCACAGGCAAAGGAACAACAAAATTTTGTGAATCCTGACTGCATACCCATAAGCATTCCTATAACTTTTAGATCTCCACAAACATTCCATTGATGACTGTCGTATTTGATTGCCTTAAGTAGTATATCCATATTGTCATATGTCTCTTTTAGATGGACGGAATGGGCAATAGGGATGGATGGCATTATATTACCATTATGCAAAAGAACTGCTTTCAGGCTTCTCTGCGACGAATCAATAAAGAGGCGCCACTCAGATGCCACATACGTCTGAGATATGGCTGTAAATAGTCCATTGATGTCATGGCAATAACAGAGAGGACCGTCTACTGAAAAGAATGCTGTTAATTCAAAATTCCGCTTTCGGTAGTAACTAATACGAACATTGTTCTCAAGTAAATTGTTCTCCTTTAGTCTTGAGGCGAGAAGCTCTGATTTCTCTTTAGACAGCGATAAGTCTCTAACAAGATCATTTAACTGTCCTTGGGTTAACTTTTTAGGCTCTAAATGTCTACCTTCAAAAGTGTACTCTGGTTCTGTAGATGGTCCGGAAACGCCAGTTGCACCTTCATCACTTTCCATGTCATCTATGATAGAATCTAGCCTATCACTTGGGGGAATTGGAATGGGCAATGTTTCATCATGTTTTACTGGTCTACGTGCTGAATCCAAGTTTGGATATACAATCTGGTGTTTGTTCTTGGCAGAAAACCCCATTAAGTTCACACCACAAAAATACAGTCTTCATGATGATCTCTCGGCTCCCTCCATATCATGGGTATGGCAAATGGCATTGAAGCTTTCTTTTTGTTAAGCCAATCACGTAATCCATTTGAACAGCCAGAACAGATTTGATGTGGCGCCCATGGTTTATCTTGGTCACCTAGATGGCAACCAAAGTATAGCTTGTATATTTTCTTAATGTCGGTTGTACAGTAATACTTCGTCGCTGTGTTTTAGTTGTCAACTGGCCGCATACGAAACAGAACTTGTCGGGGTCATTCTTACATTGTCGAGGCATGTTGACTGACCTGAGCAAACTATAAATTAAAAAAAAATGTACACCAACTTGACACAACAAGTTCTTGGACTGGACTGATCTTTTGACACACAAAGCACGGCGTTGTTGCCTGAATCACAATGCTGCTAGACGTAAAAGCTCACACCTGAAATACATAAGATGTATAATTAAGATAATTGAAATAAATAAGATGAATAAACCACAAAAAACACAATAAAACCAAAAAAAACACATGTTGAAATATTAGTATTTTGCCTATTTAAAATGGTTAAATCTGTGTAGTTATATATATGCCTTCATCTTAAAAACTATACGTGCTAGAAAAAATCTGAATGCAGTTTTGGAATCAGCGTGAAAAATGCTATCCAGCCACCACAAATTTTACTCTGGTGAAAAATCTTTGTTGACCAGTGTTATTAATTAAATTATCTTTTTTCTTTTCAGAGCACAAATTTAATTTTCATTTGCAATTTGATTACTGATATTCTGATATTCAATATTCAAGACTTAAATTTAGCATTTTTATTTATAGCAATTTATTCAATTCAAAAGAATTGTTTTAAATAAGGTGGGAAATTTGTTTAAATAATGTAAGAATTGCATTGTAAGCTTAGAAGGAATAAAGGATTACAAATTATAGTTCAATTGTAATTATTAAGGAAAAATTTTAAAATGTTTCTTTAATAAGATTAAATCTAACAGATATATTTGTTTTCTTATATTTACAACCTAATGAATTAGATTCTAAGGTGATATTACCATACTATTACTTTATATAGTTAGTCTTACAAATAAATAAAATAGGACTACATAGGTATAGTTTTCCGAAGAGCACCAAGTAAACTCTTATCTATAAAAATACTGAGAATCGGAATCGGCATCGGAATCGGGACATTTTATTGGCATCGGAATCGGAATCGGCATCGATTGAAATTTAGGTATCGTCCCATCACTGGTCAGTATGCAGCGGTACGCCTCATCGCCACTTCTTCTACCATCACTTTAACTAATTTTACTGCCTTCCGGACGCTCATTTCGGAGCATTTGAAGAGATACTGAGTAAAAGAGGAACTAAATTACAAGCACTAAAGTTGAGAATACATTACAGCAGTTGTTTAAGTTACTTGGTGATCAATGTTTTAAGCATAGCAAATGCGCTACTATAAATTTTGATCCTTTATAACTATGGATTATAAAAAAAATGGATTAATATAAAAACTGTGGGTTATAAGAAGGTCAAGACTTGATGAGAAGCAGGGGCTACGTTGTAGCCAACGTCGTTACATCGCTTCCCATTGATCAGCGAAGTTAAGCGACATTGGTCGGATAGTAGTTGGAGGGGAGACCGTCCTCTGCGTCCAGACTATGTAGGGACACGTGGTTCGGATTTCACGTAAAGCTGTAGGTCCTCTCCCGTCATATGACCTTAGATGTTGCGAAGGCGGTTAAACAACCCTATCATTATATTTGTTTTTAACAGAAAGCAGTTTAAAATACAGGATTTATTTTGATGAGGTAGGGAATTTTTGTCTTTTGCTTCTCCTCCCCCCCCCCATTTCAAACACCGAATATATATATATTATATAATATATATATATTATATAGAGCGAGAGAGAGATAGAGATAGAGAGAGGCGTGACTGTGACTGATACAAA
>JAJOZX010005158.1:0-330000 GCA_023014485.1 Bathynomus jamesi
TTTCAAAACTAACTTTTTTTCAAAACACTTTTTTTTCAAAACTCTTTTTTTTTCACAACTTTTTTTTAAACCTTTTTTCAAAACTTTTTTTTTTTTTTTTAAAACTAACTTTTTTTTTCAAAAACTAACTTTTTTTTTCAAAACTAATTTTTTTTTTAACACTTTTTTTTTTCAAACTTTTTTTAAAACTTTTTTTTTCAAACTTTTTTTTTTCAAAACTAACTTTTTTTTTCAAAACACTTTTTTTTCAAAACTAACTTTTTTTTTTTTTCAAACTAACTTTTTTTCAAAACTAACTTTTTTTTTCAAAACTAACTTTTTTTTTTCAAACACTTTTTTTTTCAAAACTAACTTTTTTTTCAAACTAACTCTGTATCCTCTGGGGCGGTTTGTCCCTCTTAGATGCAACCTTTGACTTGACCTCTTATCAAGTATTCTGAAACTAACTTGAACTCTTATCAAGTATTCTGAAACTAACTTGAACTCTTATCAAGTATTCTGAAACTAACTTGAACTCTTATCAAGTATTCTGAAACTAACTTGAACTCTTATCAAGTATTCTGAAACTAACTTGAACTCTTATCAAGTATTCTGAAACTAACTTGAACTCTTATCAAGTATTCTGAAACTAACTTGAACTCTTATCAAGTATTCTGAAACTAACTTGAACTCTTATCAAGTATTCTGAAACTAACTTGAACTCTTATCAAGTATTCTGAAACTAACTTGAAATGCTTCAAGTAACTCTCTAACTCTATAAACTCTCTATAACACTCTCTTTCTTAATTTGCAAGTCAATTCAATTCAATAATTTGAAAAAAATTTGCAAACAAAAATATAAAATGTAAACAACATTTCACTCGAATGTACACGAAGGTACGATACTATTATGTTTGATACATAAAATAAAATTATACTATACTAACTAGAATAGTAAAAATAACAAAATAACTGTGAAAATAATTCTGTGACAATATTGTTTTCAATAAAACAAAAATGTATCACTGGTGTCTGAAGTGTTCACTGTGTTTTGTGTTAATTCTGGCTCAATATTAAATATTAACTGTTAATAATAATGACTTTTCAAATGTTTAGAAATTATTTTAAAAAAGAGTTTTGTACTTAACAAGATTCCTACGGCGAAATCCTTAGAGACGTGTCCTGAAGACGTGTCTTGCTGGCCACTTGTTCTTGGATAAAAACTAGGCGTGGAGAACTTGGAGTCGTGACGCACCGGTTCAAGGGTGGATGTGACGAACTAGAAGTCGTGACACGCCGGTCCAAGGGTGGATGTGACGAACTAGAAGTCGTGACACGCCGGTCAACTGGGTGGATGTGACGAACTAGAAGTCGTGACACGCCGGTCAACTGGGTGTTGGTTCTGGTTCCAGAGTCTGGAAGACTGGAAGAATCCTGGAGTCATGAAGATCCTGGTTAAAGGGTCGCCAGTTGTTAAGATCCTCTTCTTCTATGTGTTTATCCTGATGCAGGGTAATTTCGATCTTGGCCAAAGAGTGGCCTCTTCTTAAAATCTTCTTGTTAAAATCTTCTTGTTAAAATCTTCTTTTAAAAATCTTCTTCTAAAAATCTTTTTCTTATCCTGGTAAAGGGTCGCCACAATGTTAACCCCTCCTCTATGGCCCTGGGTTGGTTCGAAGTCGACGGGGGTTCTGGTTAGGAGGCAGCAACGGATCTGTTACTTGCAGTAGTTTCTTCTATACTACTCTCCGAGTTCTTCTTTAGTGGCTCGGAGGATTCTGAGAGGCTAATTAAATTCTTTGAGGTTTCTCTCCGATTCTTCTTGTAGCTTATCGGGAGATTCTAATGACTAAGTTTTCTGAGGAGAGCACGGCTCGAAGGAGAAGATAAAGACTTGTTCTTAGTGTGTTTTACTTCTAAACTGTTACAGGTAATGCTCAGCCTCGTAGTTGGTATCAGAATAAATATGGGAGAAATTTGTGGGGTTTATATACCCCGATTCTACTAACATCATCATTATTAAATGTTGAAGAGGCTGCATTATTTTTTGTACAATATTTGAAAATAAAGTTGGTAAGGTTTAAACGAATAAACAAGATATTTGAAGATGAAGCCATATTTTCATCTTAACTTGCATATTTTCAGATCTGATGTTATCATGATCTGCCAAGTTAACTAAAAGTGGAAATTGAACTATGCATCTTCACACTAAAATATGCATATGAGTAAAAATTAAAGGTTTAAGATTTACAATTAAATGCTTAGGTAAGAGATGACTTCATCTTTTATAACGAAGAAAGAATGTATACAAAACATGACATGGCAAAAGTTACTCAGGATTCATTATTAAGCTAAATCTAAAAAGATGATTATGAGATTTTAAAAAACAACAGGTCATCAATTATTTGGCAAAGTAGAAAGCACATCAAAATTTATGCCAACGGAAAAATAATAATAAAAAAAATAACAACAGTATCGCCGATTCTACATTCCTTATGGCGACATAATGTCGGGTCGGACATTGAGTACATTGTAATTTTGGTCTACTGTAACTATGATTATAATTATCAATTCATTTATTATCGTTAACTACAATTTCATTAAAGTACATTGACTACGTTATTTAGTACATTACATCATTAAGTACAGTTTCATTAAAGTACATTACATTATATTAAGTTAAAAGTATTACAGTTAATTATAATTAAACAGTTACTATAACTTTGTTTTGTTACAGTGTTTCATATTAATAGACAATTAAGATTTTAGAAATATAATATAAAGTACATGGGCACATACGGTATGGATGAATATGGTTGAATAATAATTTTTATACTACATAACATATAAATAATGACTTCTATAGAGTGTACAGTTTTTATTATGATGTTAAAGAATTTTCATACATTGAATACTAGAGATATGATGAAGGGAAATTAATGACGGGAAAATGTGACGTCATAGTTATTGAATTTGTACGTGTAGTACAAATCATTATTAGGAAGACTTACAAGAACGAATTAGAGACAAAGAGTGGGTATTAATGACTAAGAAGGTCAACTACGGGTTCCAATCCTGTTACATGCAATGTGTATGCATAATCTAGGGTCGAGGGTGAGATGCAAGACAATCATAATTAATTATAATAACTTCTATAACAAAAAATAAAAATGGAAAATGGATACGATTAAACCATAGAAATGGGAGATCGTAAGGTTATGACACAAACAAAAATAGGAAGCTACAAATAAAATTTTTATCCAAAACTCGCTTAGGCGATTTTGGTTTCTTATGTAAAAATGAATATGGATTAGTCATTGTTCATTTTTACAGTGTTTCCCCCTCTAAAATGGTATTTATACAATAATCTAATAGGGTACCATTAATACAATATAAATGAGAAAATAACATCCTAACTACTTCAAGTTAGATGACGAATTTTCCTTTACATTACAAATTTTTATACAGAACAAGTGAGTTATTATATAATATAAAAAATTCAAAGATTAATACTTTAATTTAGACAAACAGAATAAAGGATTAATACGTTAATTTAGACAAACAATTAAGTTAGACAAACAATGATATGGTTAAATTTTTTTTACAAAATTTTTATTTTTCTGTAGGAAAAATTACATTCATAATGAATAGGTAAAAGGGAAAAATATAAATTTTAAAGTTCATGGATTTTTCAAGGTTACCATGATAGTACAATTGATAAACTAATTTTATTGACTATTGTAGGTAAAAATAGAATTACGTAATGGATGATGTATAGACCTGTGGTCTAGTGTGTATTTGTGTGTACTAGGTACAAAGTGTGTATCTTATAAGTTTGAGGGACAGATTAGCTGAGAAGATTGTTAAATTAACTGAATAAATGCATGAGCAAGATATATTAGAAAGCAAAAATGATTAAGATTAAAATGATGATGTTTGCATACGAGTTTTAATGCAAAAGTGACTGAAGGGACGGAACGTAAATTGAATTCGACTACGACAATTACTCAGTATTAATCGAATAAAAAAATATAAAAAAATATAACCATTTAAAATAGGAACCAATTATAAACTATAATGAATTAAACATATACTGTAATATAAAAAAAACAACCTAAATTGAGGTTATGTTCCATCGTACCAAAGAGGAATTAACCATGGTTGAACCATTTCTCTGGTTGACATAGTTCAACTGGGGTTAGGGGTGTTAAAATAAAAATAAAATAAAAAGACAAAGTTTGGAGTACTACATTCGGGGGAATTGAGTGACTAAGCGGGGGGTATAAGTCTGAAATTGACAATACGTCTTTCGTGAGCACTTTGCTCTTTAAAAAAGGATTGCTTGTCACATTACTTTGAACAAAAATTAAAAGAGTTGAAACAAAACGAAGGGATGGCATGTTCCTCATATAGTAATTTAAAAGGAGTCATTGGGACAAGATCGATTAATTAATTATTACACAACTATTATTATCACGTATACATTACAATGATTATCAAAGTCATTACAACCTTTGTACAAATAATAAATTACATAACTATATATTTATATACGTAACAATGCATGAAACGGGAAAGACAAATCGGTGAATTTCCGTCTTACAAACAAAAAAGGTTAACTAAAGACGCAAATCGGTCAATTCAGGGTGAATTTAATTCTCTTTTACAACACAAAAAAAAGTTGAATTAAATTCTTAACTTACTTTTTTTCTTAAATTAAATTCTCTTAAATTACAAAGGAAAAGTTGAATTCAATTGACTGCATTGAAAACTAACTTGGGACTTCAAAACTAACTTTTTTTCAAAAACTAACTTTTTTTCAAAAACACTTTTTTTTTCAAAAACTAACTTTTTTTTTCAAAAACTAACTTTTTTTTTCAAAACACTTTTTTCAAAACTAACTTTTTTTTTCAAAACTAACTTTTTTTTTCAAAACTAACTTTTTTTTCAAAACTTTTTTTTTCAAAACTTTTTTTTTCAAAACTTTTTTTCAAAACTTTTTTTTTCAAAACTTTTTTTCAAACTAACTTTTTTTTTCAAAACAACTTTTTTTCAAAACTAACTTTTTTTTTCAAAACTAACTTTTTTTTTCAAAACTAATTTTTTTTTCAAAACACTTTTTTTTTCAAAACTTTTTTTCAAAACTTTTTTTTTCAAAACTTTTTTTTTCAAAACTAACTTTTTTTTTCAAAACACTTTTTTTCAAAACTAACTTTTTTTTTTTTTCAAAACTAACTTTTTTTTTCAAAACTAACTTTTTTTTTCAAACTAACTTTTTTTTTTTCAACACTTTTTTTTTCAAAACTAACTTTTTTTTTCAAAACTAACATCTGTAATCTCTGGGGCGGTTGTCCCTCTTAGATGCAACCTTTGACTTGACCTCTTATCAAGTATTCTGAAACTAACTTGAACTCTTATCAAGTATTCTGAAACTAACTTGAACTCTTATCAAGTATTCTGAAACTAACTTGAACTCTTATCAAGTATTCTGAAACTAACTTGAACTCTTATCAAGTATTCTGAAACTAACTTGAACTCTTATCAAGTATTCTGAAACTAACTTGAACTCTTATCAAGTATTCTGAAACTAACTTGAACTCTTATCAAGTATTCTGAAACTAACTTGAACTCTTATCAAGTATTCTGAAACTAACTTGAAATGCTTCAAGTAACTCTCTAACTCTATAAACTCTCTATAACACTCTCTTTCTTAATTTGCAAGTCAATTCAATTCAATAATTTGAAAAAAATTTGCAAACAAAAATATAAAATGTAAACAACATTTCACTCGAATGTACACGAAGGTACGATACTATTATGTTTGATACATAAAATAAAATTATACTATACTAACTAGAATAGTAAAAATAACAAAATAACTGTGAAAATAATTCTGTGACAATATTGTTTTCAATAAAACAAAAATGTATCACTGGTGTCTGAAGTGTTCACTGTGTTTTGTGTTAATTCTGGCTCAATATTAAATATTAACTGTTAATAATAATGACTTTTCAAATGTTTAGAAATTATTTTAAAAAAGAGTTTTGTACTTAACAAGATTCCTACGGCGAAATCCTTAGAGACGTGTCCTGAAGACGTGTCTTGCTGGCCACTTGTTCTTGGATAAAAACTAGGCGTGGAGAACTTGGAGTCGTGACGCACCGGTTCAAGGGTGGATGTGACGAACTAGAAGTCGTGACACGCCGGTCCAAGGGTGGATGTGACGAACTAGAAGTCGTGACACGCCGGTCAACTGGGTGGATGTGACGAACTAGAAGTCGTGACACGCCGGTCAACTGGGTGTTGGTTCTGGTTCCAGAGTCTGGAAGACTGGAAGAATCCTGGAGTCATGAAGATCCTGGTTAAAGGGTCGCCAGTTGTTAAGATCCTCTTCTTCTATGTGTTTATCCTGATGCAGGGTAATTTCGATCTTGGCCAAAGAGTGGCCTCTTCTTAAAATCTTCTTGTTAAAATCTTCTTGTTAAAATCTTCTTTTAAAAATCTTCTTCTAAAAATCTTTTTCTTATCCTGGTAAAGGGTCGCCACAATGTTAACCCCTCCTCTATGGCCCTGGGTTGGTTCGAAGTCGACGGGGGTTCTGGTTAGGAGGCAGCAACGGATCTGTTACTTGCAGTAGTTTCTTCTATACTACTCTCCGAGTTCTTCTTTAGTGGCTCGGAGGATTCTGAGAGGCTAATTAAATTCTTTGAGGTTTCTCTCCGATTCTTCTTGTAGCTTATCGGGAGATTCTAATGACTAAGTTTTCTGAGGAGAGCACGGCTCGAAGGAGAAGATAAAGACTTGTTCTTAGTGTGTTTTACTTCTAAACTGTTACAGGTAATGCTCAGCCTCGTAGTTGGTATCAGAATAAATATGGGAGAAATTTGTGGGGTTTATATACCCCGATTCTACTAACATCATCATTATTAAATGTTGAAGAGGCTGCATTATTTTTTGTACAATATTTGAAAATAAAGTTGGTAAGGTTTAAACGAATAAACAAGATATTTGAAGATGAAGCCATATTTTCATCTTAACTTGCATATTTTCAGATCTGATGTTATCATGATCTGCCAAGTTAACTAAAAGTGGAAATTGAACTATGCATCTTCACACTAAAATATGCATATGAGTAAAAATTAAAGGTTTAAGATTTACAATTAAATGCTTAGGTAAGAGATGACTTCATCTTTTATAACGAAGAAAGAATGTATACAAAACATGACATGGCAAAAGTTACTCAGGATTCATTATTAAGCTAAATCTAAAAAGATGATTATGAGATTTTAAAAAACAACAGGTCATCAATTATTTGGCAAAGTAGAAAGCACATCAAAATTTATGCCAACGGAAAAATAATAATAAAAAAAATAACAACAGTATCGCCGATTCTACATTCCTTATGGCGACATAATGTCGGGTCGGACATTGAGTACATTGTAATTTTGGTCTACTGTAACTATGATTATAATTATCAATTCATTTATTATCGTTAACTACAATTTCATTAAAGTACATTGACTACGTTATTTAGTACATTACATCATTAAGTACAGTTTCATTAAAGTACATTACATTATATTAAGTTAAAAGTATTACAGTTAATTATAATTAAACAGTTACTATAACTTTGTTTTGTTACAGTGTTTCATATTAATAGACAATTAAGATTTTAGAAATATAATATAAAGTACATGGGCACATACGGTATGGATGAATATGGTTGAATAATAATTTATACTACATAACATATAAATAATGACTTCTATAGAGTGTACAGTTTTTATTATGATGTTAAAGAATTTTCATACATTGAATACTAGAGATATGATGAAGGGAAATTAATGACGGGAAAATGTGACGTCATAGTTATTGAATTTGTACGTGTAGTACAAATCATTATTAGGAAGACTTACAAGAACGAATTAGAGACAAAGAGTGGGTATTAATGACTAAGAAGGTCAACTACGGGTTCCAATCCTGTTACATGCAATGTGTATGCATAATCTAGGGTCGAGGGTGAGATGCAAGACAATCATAATTAATTATAATAACTTCTATAACAAAAAATAAAAAATGGAAAATGGATACGATTAAACCATAGAAATGGGAGATCGTAAGGTTATGACACAAACAAAAATAGGAAGCTACAAATAAAATTTTTATATCCAAAACTCGCTTAGGCGATTTTGGTTTCTTATGTAAAAATGAATATGGATTAGTCATTGTTCATTTTTACAGTGTTTCCCCCTCTAAAATGGTATTTATACAATAATCTAATAGGGTACCATTAATACAATATAAATGAGAAAATAACATCCTAACTACTTCAAGTTAGATGACGAATTTTCCTTTACATTACAAATTTTTATACAGAACAAGTGAGTTATTATATAATATAAAAAATTCAAAGATTAATACTTTAATTTAGACAAACAGAATAAAGGATTAATACGTTAATTTAGACAAACAATTAAGTTAGACAAACAATGATATGGTTAAATTTTTTTTACAAAATTTTTATTTTTCTGTAGGAAAAATTACATTCATAATGAATAGGTAAAAGGGAAAAATATAAATTTTAAAGTTCATGGATTTTTCAAGGTTACCATGATAGTACAATTGATAAACTAATTTTATTGACTATTGTAGGTAAAAATAGAATTACGTAATGGATGATGTATAGACCTGTGGTCTAGTGTGTATTTGTGTGTACTAGGTACAAAGTGTGTATCTTATAAGTTTGAGGGACAGATTAGCTGAGAAGATTGTTAAATTAACTGAATAAATGCATGAGCAAGATATATTAGAAAGCAAAATGATTAAGATTAAAATGATGATGTTTGCATACGAGTTTTAATGCAAAAGTGACTGAAGGGACGGAACGTAAATTGAATTCGACTACGACAATTACTCAGTATTAATCGAATAAAAAAATATAAAAAATATAACCATTTAAAATAGGAACCAATTATAAACTATAATGAATTAAACATATACTGTAATATAAAAAAAACAACCTAAATTGAGGTTATGTTCCATCGTACCAAAGAGGAATTAACCATGGTTGAACCATTTCTCTGGTTGACATAGTTCAACTGGGGTTAGGGGTGTTAAAATAAAAATAAAATAAAAAGACAAAGTTTGGAGTACTACATTCGGGGGAATTGAGTGACTAAGCGGGGGGTATAAGTCTGAAATTGACAATACGTCTTTCGTGAGCACTTTGCTCTTTAAAAAAGGATTGCTTGTCACATTACTTTGAACAAAAATTAAAAGAGTTGAAACAAAACGAAGGGATGGCATGTTCCTCATATAGTAATTTAAAAGGAGTCATTGGGACAAGATCGATTAATTAATTATTACACAACTATTATTATCACGTATACATTACAATGATTATCAAAGTCATTACAACCTTTGTACAAATAATAAATTACATAACTATATATTTATATACGTAACAATGCATGAAACGGGAAAGACAAATCGGTGAATTTCCGTCTTACAAACAAAAAAGGTTAACTAAAGACGCAAATCGGTCAATTCAGGGTGAATTTAATTCTCTTTTACAACACAAAAAAAAGGTTGAATTAAATTCTTAACTTACTTTTTTTCTTAAATTAAATTCTCTTAAATTACAAAGGAAAAGTTGAATTCAATTGACTGCATTGAAAACTAACTTGGGACTTCAAAACTAACTTTTTTTCAAAAACTAACTTTTTTTCAAAAAACTTTTTTTTTCAAAAACTAACTTTTTTTTTCAAAAACTAACTTTTTTTTTCAAAAACACTTTTTTCAAAACTAACTTTTTTTTTCAAAACTAACTTTTTTTTTCAAAACTAACTTTTTTTTTCAAAACTAATTTTTTTTTTCAAAACACTTTTTTTTTCAAAACTTTTTTTCAAAACTTTTTTTTCAAAACTTTTTTTTTCAAAACTAACTTTTTTTTCAAACACTTTTTTTCAAAACTAACTTTTTTTTTTTTCAAAACTACTTTTTTTTCAAAACTAACTTTTTTTTTCAAAACTAACTTTTTTTTTTCAACACTTTTTTTTTCAAAACTAACTTTTTTTTTCAAAACTAACATCTGTAATCTCTGGGGCGGTTGTCCCTCTTAGATGCAACCTTTGACTTGACCTCTTATCAAGTATTCTGAAACTAACTTGAACTCTTATCAAGTATTCTGAAACTAACTTGAACTCTTATCAAGTATTCTGAAACTAACTTGAACTCTTATCAAGTATTCTGAAACTAACTTGAACTCTTATCAAGTATTCTGAAACTAACTTGAACTCTTATCAAGTATTCTGAAACTAACTTGAACTCTTATCAAGTATTCTGAAACTAACTTGAACTCTTATCAAGTATTCTGAAACTAACTTGAACTCTTATCAAGTATTCTGAAACTAACTTGAACTCTTATCAAGTATTCTGAAACTAACTTGAAATGCTTCAAGTAACTCTCTAACTCTATAAACTCTCTATAACACTCTCTTTCTTAATTTGCAAGTCAATTCAATTCAATAATTTGAAAAAAATTTGCAAACAAAAATATAAAATGTAAACAACATTTCACTCGAATGTACACGAAGGTACGATACTATTATGTTTGATACATAAAATAAAATTATACTATACTAACTAGAATAGTAAAAATAACAAAATAACTGTGAAAATAATTCTGTGACAATATTGTTTTCAATAAAACAAAAATGTATCACTGGTGTCTGAAGTGTTCACTGTGTTTTGTGTTAATTCTGGCTCAATATTAAATATTAACTGTTAATAATAATGACTTTTCAAATGTTTAGAAATTATTTTAAAAAAGAGTTTTGTACTTAACAAGATTCCTACGGCGAAATCCTTAGAGACGTGTCCTGAAGACGTGTCTTGCTGGCCACTTGTTCTTGGATAAAAACTAGGCGTGGAGAACTTGGAGTCGTGACGCACCGGTTCAAGGGTGGATGTGACGAACTAGAAGTCGTGACACGCCGGTCCAAGGGTGGATGTGACGAACTAGAAGTCGTGACACGCCGGTCAACTGGGTGGATGTGACGAACTAGAAGTCGTGACACGCCGGTCAACTGGGTGTTGGTTCTGGTTCCAGAGTCTGGAAGACTGGAAGAATCCTGGAGTCATGAAGATCCTGGTTAAAGGGTCGCCAGTTGTTAAGATCCTCTTCTTCTATGTGTTTATCCTGATGCAGGGTAATTTCGATCTTGGCCAAAGAGTGGCCTCTTCTTAAAATCTTCTTGTTAAAATCTTCTTGTTAAAATCTTCTTTTAAAAATCTTCTTCTAAAAATCTTTTTCTTATCCTGGTAAAGGGTCGCCACAATGTTAACCCCTCCTCTATGGCCCTGGGTTGGTTCGAAGTCGACGGGGGTTCTGGTTAGGAGGCAGCAACGGATCTGTTACTTGCAGTAGTTTCTTCTATACTACTCTCCGAGTTCTTCTTTAGTGGCTCGGAGGATTCTGAGAGGCTAATTAAATTCTTTGAGGTTTCTCTCCGATTCTTCTTGTAGCTTATCGGGAGATTCTAATGACTAAGTTTTCTGAGGAGAGCACGGCTCGAAGGAGAAGATAAAGACTTGTTCTTAGTGTGTTTTACTTCTAAACTGTTACAGGTAATGCTCAGCCTCGTAGTTGGTATCAGAATAAATATGGGAGAAATTTGTGGGGTTTATATACCCCGATTCTACTAACATCATCATTATTAAATGTTGAAGAGGCTGCATTATTTTTTGTACAATATTTGAAAATAAAGTTGGTAAGGTTTAAACGAATAAACAAGATATTTGAAGATGAAGCCATATTTTCATCTTAACTTGCATATTTTCAGATCTGATGTTATCATGATCTGCCAAGTTAACTAAAAGTGGAAATTGAACTATGCATCTTCACACTAAAATATGCATATGAGTAAAAATTAAAGGTTTAAGATTTACAATTAAATGCTTAGGTAAGAGATGACTTCATCTTTTATAACGAAGAAAGAATGTATACAAAACATGACATGGCAAAAGTTACTCAGGATTCATTATTAAGCTAAATCTAAAAAGATGATTATGAGATTTTAAAAAACAACAGGTCATCAATTATTTGGCAAAGTAGAAAGCACATCAAAATTTATGCCAACGGAAAAATAATAATAAAAAAATAACAACAGTATCGCCGATTCTACATTCCTTATGGCGACATAATGTCGGGTCGGACATTGAGTACATTGTAATTTTGGTCTACTGTAACTATGATTATAATTATCAATTCATTTATTATCGTTAACTACAATTTCATTAAAGTACATTGACTACGTTATTTAGTACATTACATCATTAAGTACAGTTTCATTAAAGTACATTACATTATATTAAGTTAAAAGTATTACAGTTAATTATAATTAAACAGTTACTATAACTTTGTTTTGTTACAGTGTTTCATATTAATAGACAATTAAGATTTTAGAAATATAATATAAAGTACATGGGCACATACGGTATGGATGAATATGGTTGAATAATAATTTTATACTACATAACATATAAATAATGACTTCTATAGAGTGTACAGTTTTTATTATGATGTTAAAGAATTTTCATACATTGAATACTAGAGATATGATGAAGGGAAATTAATGACGGGAAAATGTGACGTCATAGTTATTGAATTTGTACGTGTAGTACAAATCATTATTAGGAAGACTTACAAGAACGAATTAGAGACAAAGAGTGGGTATTAATGACTAAGAAGGTCAACTACGGGTTCCAATCCTGTTACATGCAATGTGTATGCATAATCTAGGGTCGAGGGTGAGATGCAAGACAATCATAATTAATTATAATAACTTCTATAACAAAAAATAAAAAATGGAAAATGGATACGATTAAACCATAGAAATGGGAGATCGTAAGGTTATGACACAAACAAAAATAGGAAGCTACAAATAAAATTTTTATCCAAAACTCGCTTAGGCGATTTTGGTTTCTTATGTAAAAATGAATATGGATTAGTCATTGTTCATTTTTACAGTGTTTCCCCCTCTAAAATGGTATTTATACAATAATCTAATAGGGTACCATTAATACAATATAAATGAGAAAATAACATCCTAACTACTTCAAGTTAGATGACGAATTTTCCTTTACATTACAAATTTTTATACAGAACAAGTGAGTTATTATATAATATAAAAAATTCAAAGATTAATACTTTAATTTAGACAAACAGAATAAAGGATTAATACGTTAATTTAGACAAACAATTAAGTTAGACAAACAATGATATGGTTAAATTTTTTTTACAAAATTTTTATTTTTCTGTAGGAAAAATTACATTCATAATGAATAGGTAAAAGGGAAAAATATAAATTTTAAAGTTCATGGATTTTTCAAGGTTACCATGATAGTACAATTGATAAACTAATTTTATTGACTATTGTAGGTAAAAATAGAATTACGTAATGGATGATGTATAGACCTGTGGTCTAGTGTGTATTTGTGTGTACTAGGTACAAAGTGTGTATCTTATAAGTTTGAGGGACAGATTAGCTGAGAAGATTGTTAAATTAACTGAATAAATGCATGAGCAAGATATATTAGAAAGCAAAAATGATTAAGATTAAAATGATGATGTTTGCATACGAGTTTTAATGCAAAAGTGACTGAAGGGACGGAACGTAAATTGAATTCGACTACGACAATTACTCAGTATTAATCGAATAAAAAATATAAAAAAATATAACCATTTAAAATAGGAACCAATTATAAACTATAATGAATTAAACATATACTGTAATATAAAAAAACAACCTAAATTGAGGTTATGTTCCATCGTACCAAAGAGGAATTAACCATGGTTGAACCATTTCTCTGGTTGACATAGTTCAACTGGGGTTAGGGGTGTTAAAATAAAAATAAAATAAAAAGACAAAGTTTGGAGTACTACATTCGGGGGAATTGAGTGACTAAGCGGGGGGTATAAGTCTGAAATTGACAATACGTCTTTCGTGAGCACTTTGCTCTTTAAAAAAGGATTGCTTGTCACATTACTTTGAACAAAAATTAAAAGAGTTGAAACAAAACGAAGGGATGGCATGTTCCTCATATAGTAATTTAAAAGGAGTCATTGGGACAAGATCGATTAATTAATTATTACACAACTATTATTATCACGTATACATTACAATGATTATCAAAGTCATTACAACCTTTGTACAAATAATAAATTACATAACTATATATTTATATACGTAACAATGCATGAAACGGGAAAGACAAATCGGTGAATTTCCGTCTTACAAACAAAAAGGTTAACTAAAGACGCAAATCGGTCAATTCAGGGTGAATTTAATTCTCTTTTACAACACAAAAAAAAGGTTGAATTAAATTCTTAACTTACTTTTTTTCTTAAATTAAATTCTCTTAAATTACAAAGGAAAAGTTGAATTCAATTGACTGCATTGAAAACTAACTTGGGACTTCAAAACTAACTTTTTTTCAAAAACTAACTTTTTTTCAAAACACTTTTTTTTTTCAAAAACTAACTTTTTTTTCAAAAACTAACTTTTTTTTTCAAAAACACTTTTTTCAAAACTAACTTTTTTTTCAAAACTAACTTTTTTTTTCAAAACTAACTTTTTTTTTAAAACTAATTTTTTTTTTCAAAACACTTTTTTTTTCAAAACTTTTTTAAAACTTTTTTTTTCAAAACTTTTTTTTTCAAAACTAACTTTTTTTTTCAAAACTTTTTTCAAAACTAACTTTTTTTTTTTCAAAACTAACTTTTTTTTTCAAAACTAACTTTTTTTTCAAAACTAACTTTTTTTTTTCAACACTTTTTTTTCAAAACTAACTTTTTTTTTCAAAACTAACATCTGTAATCTCTGGGGCGGTTGTCCCTCTTAGATGCAACCTTTGACTTGACCTCTTATCAAGTATTCTGAAACTAACTTGAACTCTTATCAAGTATTCTGAAACTAACTTGAACTCTTATCAAGTATTCTGAAACTAACTTGAACTCTTATCAAGTATTCTGAAACTAACTTGAACTCTTATCAAGTATTCTGAAACTAACTTGAACTCTTATCAAGTATTCTGAAACTAACTTGAACTCTTATCAAGTATTCTGAAACTAACTTGAACTCTTATCAAGTATTCTGAAACTAACTTGAACTCTTATCAAGTATTCTGAAACTAACTTGAACTCTTATCAAGTATTCTGAAAACTAACTTGAACTCTTATCTACTGAAACTAACTTGAAATGCTTCAAGTAACTCTCTAACTCTATAAACTCTCTATAACACTCTCTTTCTTAATTTGCAAGTCAATTCAATTCAATAATTTGAAAAAATTTGCAAACAAAAATATAAAATGTAAACAACATTTCACTCGAATGTACACGAAGGTACGATACTATTATGTTTGATACATAAAATAAAATTATACTATACTAACTAGAATAGTAAAAATAACAAAATAACTGTGAAAATAATTCTGTGACAATATTGTTTTCAATAAAACAAAAATGTATCACTGGTGTCTGAAGTGTTCACTGTGTTTTGTGTTAATTCTGGCTCAATATTAAATATTAACTGTTAATAATAATGACTTTTCAAATGTTTAGAAATTATTTTAAAAAAGAGTTTTGTACTTAACAAGATTCCTACGGCGAAATCCTTAGAGACGTGTCCTGAAGACGTGTCTTGCTGGCCACTTGTTCTTGGATAAAAACTAGGCGTGGAGAACTTGGAGTCGTGACGCACCGGTTCAAGGGTGGATGTGACGAACTAGAAGTCGTGACACGCCGGTCCAAGGGTGGATGTGACGAACTAGAAGTCGTGACACGCCGGTCAACTGGGTGGATGTGACGAACTAGAAGTCGTGACACGCCGGTCAACTGGGTGTTGGTTCTGGTTCCAGAGTCTGGAAGACTGGAAGAATCCTGGAGTCATGAAGATCCTGGTTAAAGGGTCGCCAGTTGTTAAGATCCTCTTCTTCTATGTGTTTATCCTGATGCAGGGTAATTTCGATCTTGGCCAAAGAGTGGCCTCTTCTTAAAATCTTCTTGTTAAAATCTTCTTGTTAAAATCTTCTTTTAAAAATCTTCTTCTAAAAATCTTTTTCTTATCCTGGTAAAGGGTCGCCACAATGTTAACCCCTCTCTATGGCCCTGGGTTGGTTCGAAGTCGACGGGGGTTCTGGTTAGGAGGCAGCAACGGATCTGTTACTTGCAGTAGTTTCTTCTATACTACTCTCCGAGTTCTTCTTTAGTGGCTCGGAGGATTCTGAGAGGCTAATTAAATTCTTTGAGGTTTCTCTCCGATTCTTCTTGTAGCTTATCGGGAGATTCTAATGACTAAGTTTTCTGAGGAGAGCACGGCTCGAAGGAGAAGATAAAGACTTGTTCTTAGTGTGTTTTACTTCTAAACTGTTACAGGTAATGCTCAGCCTCGTAGTTGGTATCAGAATAAATATGGGAGAAATTTGTGGGGTTTATATACCCCGATTCTACTAACATCATCATTATTAAATGTTGAAGAGGCTGCATTATTTTTTGTACAATATTTGAAAATAAAGTTGGTAAGGTTTAAACGAATAAACAAGATATTTGAAGATGAAGCCATATTTTCATCTTAACTTGCATATTTTCAGATCTGATGTTATCATGATCTGCCAAGTTAACTAAAAGTGGAAATTGAACTATGCATCTTCACACTAAAATATGCATATGAGTAAAAATTAAAGGTTTAAGATTTACAATTAAATGCTTAGGTAAGAGATGACTTCATCTTTATAACGAAGAAAGAATGTATACAAAACATGACATGGCAAAAGTTACTCAGGATTCATTATTAAGCTAAATCTAAAAAGATGATTATGAGATTTTAAAAAACAACAGGTCATCAATTATTTGGCAAAGTAGAAAGCACATCAAAATTTATGCCAACGGAAAAATAATAATAAAAAAAATAACAACAGTATCGCCGATTCTACATTCCTTATGGCGACATAATGTCGGGTCGGACATTGAGTACATTGTAATTTTGGTCTACTGTAACTATGATTATAATTATCAATTCATTTATTATCGTTAACTACAATTTCATTAAAGTACATTGACTACGTTATTTAGTACATTACATCATTAAGTACAGTTTCATTAAAGTACATTACATTATATTAAGTTAAAAGTATTACAGTTAATTATAATTAAACAGTTACTATAACTTTGTTTTGTTACAGTGTTTCATATTAATAGACAATTAAGATTTTAGAAATATAATATAAAGTACATGGGCACATACGGTATGGATGAATATGGTTGAATAATAATTTTATACTACATAACATAAATAATGACTTCTATAGAGTGTACAGTTTTTATTATGATGTTAAAGAATTTTCATACATTGAATACTAGAGATATGATGAAGGGAAATTAATGACGGGAAAATGTGACGTCATAGTTATTGAATTTGTACGTGTAGTACAAATCATTATTAGGAAGACTTACAAGAACGAATTAGAGACAAAGAGTGGGTATTAATGACTAAGAAGGTCAATACGGGTTCCAATCCTGTTACATGCAATGTGTATGCATAATCTAGGGTCGAGGGTGAGATGCAAGACAATCATAATTAATTATAATAACTTCTATAACAAAAAATAAAAAATGGAAAATGGATACGATTAAACCATAGAAATGGGAGATCGTAAGGTTATGACACAAACAAAAATAGGAAGCTACAAATAAAATTTTTATCCAAAACTCGCTTAGGCGATTTTGGTTTCTTATGTAAAAATGAATATGGATTAGTCATTGTTCATTTTTACAGTGTTTCCCCTCTAAAATGGTATTTATACAATAATCTAATAGGGTACCATTAATACAATATAAATGAGAAAATAACATCCTAACTACTTCAAGTTAGATGACGAATTTTCCTTTACATTACAAATTTTTATACAGAACAAGTGAGTTATTATATAATATAAAAAATTCAAAGATTAATACTTTAATTTAGACAAACAGAATAAAGGATTAATACGTTAATTTAGACAAACAATTAAGTTAGACAAACAATGATATGGTTAAATTTTTTTACAAAATTTTTATTTTTCTGTAGGAAAAATTACATTCATAATGAATAGGTAAAAGGGAAAAATATAAATTTTAAAGTTCATGGATTTTTCAAGGTTACCATGATAGTACAATTGATAAACTAATTTTATTGACTATTGTAGGTAAAAATAGAATTACGTAATGGATGATGTATAGACCTGTGGTCTAGTGTGTATTTGTGTGTACTAGGTACAAAGTGTGTATCTTATAAGTTTTAGGGACAGATTAGCTGAGAAGATTGTTAAATTAACTGAATAAATGCATGAGCAAGATATATTAGAAAGCAAAAATGATTAAGATTAAAATGATGATGTTTGCATACGAGTTTTAATGCAAAAGTGACTGAAGGGAAACGTAAATTGAATTCGACTACGACAATTACTCAGTATTATCGAATAAAAAAATATAAAAAAAATATAACCATTTAAAATAGGAACCAATTATAAACTATAATGAATTAAACATATACTGTAATATAAAAAAAACAAACCTAAATTGAGGTTATGTTCCATCGTACCAAAGAGGAATTAACCATGGTTGAACCATTTTCTGGTTGACATAGTTCAACTGGGGTTAGGGGTGTTAAAATAAAAATAAAATAAAAAGACAAAGTTTGGAGTACTACATTCGGGGGAATTGAGTGACTAAGCGGGGGGTATAAGTCTGAAATTGACAATACGTCTTTCGTGAGCACTTTGCTCTTTAAAAAAGGATTGCTTGTCACATTACTTTGAACAAAAATTAAAAGAGTTGAAACAAAAACGAAGGGATGGCATGTTCCTCATATAGTAATTTAAAAGGAGTCATTGGGACAAGATCGATTAATTAATTATTACACAACTATTATTATCACGTATACATTACAATGATTATCAAAGTCATTACAACCTTTGTACAAATAATAAATTACATAACTATATTTAATACGTAACAATGCATGAAACGGGAAAGACAAATCGGTGAATTTCCGTCTTACAAACAAAAAAGGTTAACTAAAGACGCAAATCGGTCAATTCAGGGTGAATTTAATTCTCTTTTACAACACAAAAAAAAGGTTGAATTAAATTCTTAACTTACTTTTTTTCTTAAATTAAATTCTCTTAAATTACAAAGGAAAAGTTGAATTCAATTGACTGCATTGAAAACTAACTTGGGACTAACTTCAAAACTAACTTTTTTACTTTTTTCAAAAACTAACTTTTTTTCAAAAACACTTTTTTTTTCAAAAACACTTTTTCAAAACTAACTTTTTTTTTCAAAACTAACTTTTTTTTCAAAACTAACTTTTTTTTTCAAAAAACTTTTTTTCAAAACACTTTTTTTTTAAAACTCAAAAACTTTTTTTTTCAAAACTAATTTTTTTTTTCAAAACTAACTTTTTTTTTCAAAACTAACTTTTTTTTCAAAACATTTTTTTTTCAAAAACTTTTTTTTCAAAACTTTTTTTTTTTTCAAAACTTTTTTTTTCAAAACAACTTTTTTTTCAAAACACTTTTTTTCAAAACTAACTTTTTTTTTTTTCAAAACTAACTTTTTTTTTCAAAACTAACTTTTTTTTTCAAAAAACTTTTTTTTTTCAACACTTTTTTTTTCAAAACTAACTTTTTTTTCAAAACTAACATCTGTAATCTCTGGGGCGGTTGTCCCTCTTAGATGCAACCTTTGACTTGACCTCTTATCAAGTATTCTGAAACTAACTTGAACTCTTATCAAGTATTCTGAAACTAACTTGAACTCTTATCAAGTATTCTGAAACTAACTTGAACTCTTATCAAGTATTCTGAAACTAACTTGAACTCTTATCAAGTATTCTGAAACTAACTTGAACTCTTATCAAGTATTCTGAAACTAACTTGAACTCTTATCAAGTATTCTGAAACTAACTTGAACTCTTATCAAGTATTCTGAAACTAACTTGAACTCTTATCAAGTATTCTGAAACTAACTTGAAATGCTTCAAGTAACTCTCTAACTCTATAAACTCTCTATAACACTCTCTTTCTTAATTTGCAAGTCAATTCAATTCAATAATTTGAAAAAAATTTGCAAACAAAAATATAAAATGTAAACAACATTTCACTCGAATGTACACGAAGGTACGATACTATTATGTTTGATACATAAAATAAAATTATACTATACTAACTAGAATAGTAAAAATAACAAAATAACTGTGAAAATAATTCTGTGACAATATTGTTTTCAATAAAACAAAAATGTATCACTGGTGTCTGAAGTGTTCACTGTGTTTTGTGTTAATTCTGGCTCAATATTAAATATTAACTGTTAATAATAATGACTTTTCAAATGTTTAGAAATTATTTTAAAAAAGAGTTTTGTACTTAACAAGATTCCTACGGCGAAATCCTTAGAGACGTGTCCTGAAGACGTGTCTTGCTGGCCACTTGTTCTTGGATAAAAACTAGGCGTGGAGAACTTGGAGTCGTGACGCACCGGTTCAAGGGTGGATGTGACGAACTAGAAGTCGTGACACGCCGGTCCAAGGGTGGATGTGACGAACTAGAAGTCGTGACACGCCGGTCAACTGGGTGGATGTGACGAACTAGAAGTCGTGACACGCCGGTCAACTGGGTGTTGGTTCTGGTTCCAGAGTCTGGAAGACTGGAAGAATCCTGGAGTCATGAAGATCCTGGTTAAAGGGTCGCCAGTTGTTAAGATCCTCTTCTTCTATGTGTTTATCCTGATGCAGGGTAATTTCGATCTTGGCCAAAGAGTGGCCTCTTCTTAAAATCTTCTTGTTAAAATCTTCTTGTTAAAATCTTCTTTTAAAAATCTTCTTCTAAAAATCTTTTTCTTATCCTGGTAAAGGGTCGCCACAATGTTAACCCCTCCTCTATGGCCCTGGGTTGGTTCGAAGTCGACGGGGGTTCTGGTTAGGAGGCAGCAACGGATCTGTTACTTGCAGTAGTTTCTTCTATACTACTCTCCGAGTTCTTCTTTAGTGGCTCGGAGGATTCTGAGAGGCTAATTAAATTCTTTGAGGTTTCTCTCCGATTCTTCTTGTAGCTTATCGGGAGATTCTAATGACTAAGTTTTCTGAGGAGAGCACGGCTCGAAGGAGAAGATAAAGACTTGTTCTTAGTGTGTTTTACTTCTAAACTGTTACAGGTAATGCTCAGCCTCGTAGTTGGTATCAGAATAAATATGGGAGAAATTTGTGGGGTTTATATACCCCGATTCTACTAACATCATCATTATTAAATGTTGAAGAGGCTGCATTATTTTTTGTACAATATTTGAAAATAAAGTTGGTAAGGTTTAAACGAATAAACAAGATATTTGAAGATGAAGCCATATTTTCATCTTAACTTGCATATTTTCAGATCTGATGTTATCATGATCTGCCAAGTTAACTAAAAGTGGAAATTGAACTATGCATCTTCACACTAAAATATGCATATGAGTAAAAATTAAAGGTTTAAGATTTACAATTAAATGCTTAGGTAAGAGATGACTTCATCTTTTATAACGAAGAAAGAATGTATACAAAACATGACATGGCAAAAGTTACTCAGGATTCATTATTAAGCTAAATCTAAAAAGATGATTATGAGATTTTAAAAAACAACAGGTCATCAATTATTTGGCAAAGTAGAAAGCACATCAAAATTTATGCCAACGGAAAAATAATAATAAAAAAAATAACAACAGTATCGCCGATTCTACATTCCTTATGGCGACATAATGTCGGGTCGGACATTGAGTACATTGTAATTTTGGTCTACTGTAACTATGATTATAATTATCAATTCATTTATTATCGTTAACTACAATTTCATTAAAGTACATTGACTACGTTATTTAGTACATTACATCATTAAGTACAGTTTCATTAAAGTACATTACATTATATTAAGTTAAAAGTATTACAGTTAATTATAATTAAACAGTTACTATAACTTTGTTTTGTTACAGTGTTTCATATTAATAGACAATTAAGATTTTAGAAATATAATATAAAGTACATGGGCACATACGGTATGGATGAATATGGTTGAATAATAATTTTATACTACATAACATATAAATAATGACTTCTATAGAGTGTACAGTTTTTATTATGATGTTAAAGAATTTTCATACATTGAATACTAGAGATATGATGAAGGGAAATTAATGACGGGAAAATGTGACGTCATAGTTATTGAATTTGTACGTGTAGTACAAATCATTATTAGGAAGACTTACAAGAACGAATTAGAGACAAAGAGTGGGTATTAATGACTAAGAAGGTCAACTACGGGTTCCAATCCTGTTACATGCAATGTGTATGCATAATCTAGGGTCGAGGGTGAGATGCAAGACAATCATAATTAATTATAATAACTTCTATAACAAAAAATAAAAAATGGAAAATGGATACGATTAAACCATAGAAATGGGAGATCGTAAGGTTATGACACAAACAAAAATAGGAAGCTACAAATAAAATTTTTATCCAAAACTCGCTTAGGCGATTTTGGTTTCTTATGTAAAAATGAATATGGATTAGTCATTGTTCATTTTTACAGTGTTTCCCCCTCTAAAATGGTATTTATACAATAATCTAATAGGGTACCATTAATACAATATAAATGAGAAAATAACATCCTAACTACTTCAAGTTAGATGACGAATTTTCCTTTACATTACAAATTTTTATACAGAACAAGTGAGTTATTATATAATATAAAAAATTCAAAGATTAATACTTTAATTTAGACAAACAGAATAAAGGATTAATACGTTAATTTAGACAAACAATTAAGTTAGACAAACAATGATATGGTTAAATTTTTTTTACAAAATTTTTATTTTTCTGTAGGAAAAATTACATTCATAATGAATAGGTAAAAGGGAAAAATATAAATTTTAAAGTTCATGGATTTTTCAAGGTTACCATGATAGTACAATTGATAAACTAATTTTATTGACTATTGTAGGTAAAAATAGAATTACGTAATGGATGATGTATAGACCTGTGGTCTAGTGTGTATTTGTGTGTACTAGGTACAAAGTGTGTATCTTATAAGTTTGAGGGACAGATTAGCTGAGAAGATTGTTAAATTAACTGAATAAATGCATGAGCAAGATATATTAGAAAGCAAAAATGATTAAGATTAAAATGATGATGTTTGCATACGAGTTTTAATGCAAAAGTGACTGAAGGGACGGAACGTAAATTGAATTCGACTACGACAATTACTCAGTATTAATCGAATAAAAAAATATAAAAAAATATAACCATTTAAAATAGGAACCAATTATAAACTATAATGAATTAAACATATACTGTAATATAAAAAAAAACAACCTAAATTGAGGTTATGTTCCATCGTACCAAAGAGGAATTAACCATGGTTGAACCATTTCTCTGGTTGACATAGTTCAACTGGGGTTAGGGGTGTTAAAATAAAAATAAAATAAAAAGACAAAGTTTGGAGTACTACATTCGGGGGAATTGAGTGACTAAGCGGGGGGTATAAGTCTGAAATTGACAATACGTCTTTCGTGAGCACTTTGCTCTTTAAAAAAGGATTGCTTGTCACATTACTTTGAACAAAAATTAAAAGAGTTGAAACAAAACGAAGGGATGGCATGTTCCTCATATAGTAATTTAAAAGGAGTCATTGGGACAAGATCGATTAATTAATTATTACACAACTATTATTATCACGTATACATTACAATGATTATCAAAGTCATTACAACCTTTGTACAAATAATAAATTACATAATATATTATATACGTAACAATGCATGAAACGGGAAAGACAAATCGGTGAATTTCCGTCTTACAAACAAAAAGGTTAACTAAAGACGCAAATCGGTCAATTCAGGGTGAATTTAATTCTCTTTTACAACACAAAAAAAAGGTTGAATTAAATTCTTAACTTACTTTTTTCTTAAATTAAATTCTCTTAAATTACAAAGGAAAAGTTGAATTCAATTGACTGCATTGAAAACTAACTTGGGACTTCAAAACTAACTTTTTTTCAAAAACTAACTTTTTTTCAAAAACACTTTTTTTTCAAAAACTAACTTTTTTTTTCAAAAACTAACTTTTTTTTCAAAAACACTTTTTCAAAACTAACTTTTTTTTTCAAAACTAACTTTTTTTTCAAAACTAACTTTTTTTTTCAAAACTAATTTTTTTTTCAAAACACTTTTTTTTTCAAAACTTTTTTTCAAAACTTTTTTTTTCAAAACTTTTTTTCAAAACTAACTTTTTTTTTCAAAACACTTTTTTTCAAAACTAACTTTTTTTTTTTCAAAACTAACTTTTTTTTTCAAAACTAACTTTTTTTTTCAAAACTAACTTTTTTTTTTTCAAACACTTTTTTTTCAAAACTAACTTTTTTTTTCAAAACTAACATCTGTAATCTCTGGGGCGGTTGTCCCTCTTAGATGCAACCTTTGACTTGACCTCTTATCAAGTATTCTGAACTAACTTGAACTCTTATCAAGTATTCTGAAACTAACTTGAACTCTTATCAAGTATTCTGAACTAACTTGAACTCTTATCAAGTATTCTGAAACTAACTTGAACTCTTATCAAGTATTCTGAAACTAACTTGAACTCTTATCAAGTATTCTGAAACTAACTTGAACTCTTATCAAGTATTCTGAAACTAACTTGAACTCTTATCAAGTATTCTGAAACTAACTTGAACTCTTATCAAGTATTCTGAAACTAACTTGAACTCTTATCAAGTATTCTGAAACTAACTTGAAATGCTTCAAGTAACTCTCTAACTCTATAAACTCTCTATAACACTCTCTTTCTTAATTTGCAAGTCAATTCAATTCAATAATTTGAAAAAAATTTGCAAACAAAAATATAAAATGTAAACAACATTTCACTCGAATGTACACGAAGGTACGATACTATTATGTTTGATACATAAAATAAAATTATACTATACTAACTAGAATAGTAAAAATAACAAAATAACTGTGAAATAATTCTGTGACAATATTGTTTTCAATAAAACAAAAATGTATCACTGGTGTCTGAAGTGTTCACTGTGTTTTGTGTTAATTCTGGCTCAATATTAAATATTAACTGTTAATAATAATGACTTTTCAAATGTTTAGAAATTATTTTAAAAAGAGTTTTGTACTTAACAAGATTCCTACGGCGAAATCCTTAGAGACGGTCCTGAAGACGTGTCTTGCTGGCCACTTTTCTTGGATAAAAACTAGGCGTGGAGAACTTGGAGTCGTGACGCACCGGTTCAAGGGTGGATGTGACGAACTAGAAGTCGTGACACGCCGGTCCAAGGGTGGATGGACGAACTAGAAGTCGTGACACGCCGGTCAACTGGGTGGATGTGACGAACTAGAAGTCGTGACACGCCGGTCAACTGGGTGTTGGTTCTGGTTCCAGAGTCTGGAAGACTGGAAGAATCCTGGAGTCATGAAGATCCTGGTTAAAGGGTCGCCAGTTGTTAAGATCCTCTTTTCTATGTGTTATCCTGATGCAGGGTAATTTCGATCTTGGCCAAAGGTGGCCTCTTCTTAAAATCTTCTTGTTAAAATCTTCTGTTAAAATCTTCTTTTAAAATCTTCTTCTAAAAATCTTTTTCTTATCCTGGTAAAGGGTCGCCACAATGTTAACCCCTCCTCTATGGCCCTGGGTTGGTTCGAAGTCGACGGGGGTTCTGGTTAGGAGGCAGCAACGGATCTGTTACTTGCAGTAGTTTCTTCTATACTACTCTCCGAGTTCTTCTTTAGTGGCTCGGAGGATTCTGAGAGGCTAATTAAATTCTTTGAGGTTTCTCTCCGATTCTTCTTGTAGCTTATCGGGAGATTCTAATGACTAAGTTTTCTGAGGAGAGCACGGCTCGAAGGAGAAGATAAAGACTTGTTCTTAGTGTGTTTTACTTCTAAACTGTTACAGGTAATGCTCAGCCTCGTAGTTGGTATCAGAATAAATATGGGAGAAATTTGTGGGGTTTATATACCCCGATTCTACTAACATCATCATTATTAAATGTTGAAGAGGCTGCATTATTTTTTGTACAATATTTGAAAATAAAGTTGGTAAGGTTTAAACGAATAAACAAGATATTTGAAGATGAAGCCATATTTTCATCTTAACTTGCATATTTTCAGATCTGATGTTATCATGATCTGCCAAGTTAACTAAAAGTGGAAATTGAACTATGCATCTTCACACTAAAATATGCATATGAGTAAAAATTAAAGGTTTAAGATTTACAATTAAATGCTTAGGTAAGAGATGACTTCATCTTTTATAACGAAGAAAGAATGTATACAAAACATGACATGGCAAAAGTTACTCAGGATTCATTATTAAGCTAAATCTAAAAAGATGATTATGAGATTTTAAAAAACAACAGGTCATCAATTATTTGGCAAAGTAGAAAGCACATCAAAATTTATGCCAACGGAAAAATAATAATAAAAAAAATAACAACAGTATCGCCGATTCTACATTCCTTATGGCGACATAATGTCGGGTCGGACATTGAGTACATTGTAATTTTGGTCTACTGTAACTATGATTATAATTATCAATTCATTTATTATCGTTAACTACAATTTCATTAAAGTACATTGACTACGTTATTTAGTACATTACATCATTAAGTACAGTTTCATTAAAGTACATTACATTATATTAAGTTAAAAGTATTACAGTTAATTATAATTAAACAGTTACTATAACTTTGTTTTGTTACAGTGTTTCATATTAATAGACAATTAAGATTTTAGAAATATAATATAAAGTACATGGGCACATACGGTATGGATGAATATGGTTGAATAATAATTTTTATACTACATAACATAAATAATGACTTCTATAGAGTGTACAGTTTTTATTATGATGTTAAAGAATTTTCATACATTGAATACTAGAGATATGATGAAGGGAAATTAATGACGGGAAAATGTGACGTCATAGTTATTGAATTTGTACGTGTAGTACAAATCATTATTAGGAAGACTTACAAGAACGAATTAGAGACAAAGAGTGGGTATTAATGACTAAGAAGGTCAACTACGGGTTCCAATCCTGTTACATGCAATGTGTATGCATAATCTAGGGTCGAGGGTGAGATGCAAGACAATCATAATTAATTATAATAACTTCTATAACAAAAAATAAAAAATGGAAAATGGATACGATTAAACCATAGAAATGGGAGATCGTAAGGTTATGACACAAACAAAAATAGGAAGCTACAAATAAAATTTTTATCCAAAACTCGCTTAGGCGATTTTGGTTTCTTATGTAAAAATGAATATGGATTAGTCATTGTTCATTTTTACAGTGTTTCCCTCTAAAATGGTATTTATACAATAATCTAATAGGGTACCATTAATACATATAAATGAGAAAATAACATCCTAACTACTTCAAGTTAGATGACGAATTTTCCTTTACATTACAAATTTTTATACAGAACAATGAGTGATTATTATATAATATAAAAAATTCAAAGATTAATACTTTAATTTAGACAAACAGAATAAAGGATTAATACGTTAATTTAGACAAACAATTAAGTTAGACAAACAATGATATGGTTAAATTTTTTTTACAAAATTTTTATTTTTCTGTAGGAAAAATTACATTCATAATGAATAGGTAAAAGGGAAAAATATAAATTTTAAAGTTCATGGATTTTTCAAGGTTACCATGATAGTACAATTGATAAACTAATTTTATTGACTATTGTAGGTAAAAATAGAATTACGTAATGGATGATGTATAGACCTGTGGTCTAGTGTGTATTTGTGTGTACTAGGTACAAAGTGTGTATCTTATAAGTTTGAGGGACAGATTAGCTGAGAAGATTGTTAAATTAACTGAATAAATGCATGAGCAAGATATATTAGAAAGCAAAAATGATTAAGATTAAAATGATGATGTTTGCATACGAGTTTTAATGCAAAAGTGACTGAAGGGACGGAACGTAAATTGAATTCGACTACGACAATTACTCAGTATTAATCGAATAAAAAAATATAAAAAAATATAACCATTTAAAATAGGAACCAATTATAAACTATAATGAATTAAACATATACTGTAATATAAAAAAAAAACAACCTAAATTGAGGTTATGTTCCATCGTACCAAAGAGGAATTAACCATGGTTGAACCATTTCTCTGGTTGACATAGTTCAACTGGGTTAGGGGTGTTAAAATAAAAATAAAATAAAAAGACAAAGTTTGGAGTACTACATTCGGGGGAATTGAGTGACTAAGCGGGGGTATAAGTCTGAAATTGACAATACGTCTTTCGTGAGCACTTTGCTCTTTAAAAAAGGATTGCTTGTCACATTACTTTGAACAAAAATTAAAAGAGTTGAAACAAAACGAAGGGATGGCATGTTCCTCATATAGTAATTTAAAAGGAGTCATTGGGACAAGATCGATTAATTAATTATTACACAACTATTATTATCACGTATACATTACAATGATTATCAAAGTCATTACAACCTTTGTACAAATAATAAATTACATAACTATATATTTATATACGTAACAATGCATGAAACGGGAAAGACAAATCGGTGAATTTCCGTCTTACAAACAAAAAAGGTTAACTAAAGACGCAAATCGGTCAATTCAGGGTGAATTTAATTCTCTTTTACAACACAAAAAAAAGGTTGAATTAAATTCTTAACTTACTTTTTTTCTTAAATTAAATTCTCTTAAATTACAAAGGAAAAGTTGAATTCAATTGACTGCATTGAAAACTAACTTGGGACTTCAAAACTAACTTTTTTTCAAAACTAACTTTTTTTCAAAACACTTTTTTTTCAAAAACTAACTTTTTTTTCAAAACTAATTTTTTTTCAAAACACTTTTTTCAAAACTAACTTTTTTTTTCAAAACTAACTTTTTTTTTCAAAACTAACTTTTTTTTTCAAAACTTTTTTTTTCAAAAACATTTTTTTTTCAAAACTTTTTTTCAAAACTTTTTTTTCAAAACTTTTTTTTTTCAAAACTAACTTTTTTTTCAAAACACTTTTTTCAAACTAACTTTTTTTTTCAAAACTAACTTTTTTTTTCAAAACTAATTTTTTTTTTCAAAACACTTTTTTTTCAAAACTTTTTTTCAAAACTTTTTTTTTCAAAACTTTTTTTTCAAAACTAACTTTTTTTTCAAAACACTTTTTTTCAAAACTAACTTTTTTTTTTTTCAAAACTAACTTTTTTTTTCAAAACTAACTTTTTTTTTCAAAACTAACTTTTTTTTTTTCAACACTTTTTTTTCAAAACTAACTTTTTTTTTCAAAACTAACATCTGTAATCTCTGGGGCGGTTGTCCCTCTTAGATGCAACCTTTGACTTGACCTCTTATCAAGTATTCTGAAACTAACTTGAACTCTTATCAAGTATTCTGAAACTAACTTGAACTCTTATCAAGTATTCTGAAACTAACTTGAACTCTTATCAAGTATTCTGAAACTAACTTGAACTCTTATCAAGTATTCTGAAACTAACTTGAACTCTTATCAAGTATTCTGAAACTAACTTGAACTCTTATCAAGTATTCTGAAACTAACTTGAACTCTTATCAAGTATTCTGAAACTAACTTGAACTCTTATCAAGTATTCTGAAACTAACTTGAAATGCTTCAAGTAACTCTCTAACTCTATAAACTCTCTATAACACTCTCTTTCTTAATTTGCAAGTCAATTCAATTCAATAATTTGAAAAAAATTTGCAAACAAAAATATAAAATGTAAACAACATTTCACTCGAATGTACACGAAGGTACGATACTATTATGTTTGATACATAAAATAAAATTATACTATACTAACTAGAATAGTAAAAATAACAAAATAACTGTGAAAATAATTCTGTGACAATATTGTTTTCAATAAAACAAAAATGTATCACTGGTGTCTGAAGTGTTCACTGTGTTTTGTGTTAATTCTGGCTCAATATTAAATATTAACTGTTAATAATAATGACTTTTCAAATGTTTAGAAATTATTTTAAAAAAGAGTTTTGTACTTAACAAGATTCCTACGGCGAAATCCTTAGAGACGTGTCCTGAAGACGTGTCTTGCTGGCCACTTGTTCTTGGATAAAAACTAGGCGTGGAGAACTTGGAGTCGTGACGCACCGGTTCAAGGGTGGATGTGACGAACTAGAAGTCGTGACACGCCGGTCCAAGGGTGGATGTGACGAACTAGAAGTCGTGACACGCCGGTCAACTGGGTGGATGTGACGAACTAGAAGTCGTGACACGCCGGTCAACTGGGTGTTGGTTCTGGTTCCAGAGTCTGGAAGACTGGAAGAATCCTGGAGTCATGAAGATCCTGGTTAAAGGGTCGCCAGTTGTTAAGATCCTCTTCTTCTATGTGTTTATCCTGATGCAGGGTAATTTCGATCTTGGCCAAAGAGTGGCCTCTTCTTAAAATCTTCTTGTTAAAATCTTCTTGTTAAAATCTTCTTTTAAAAATCTTCTTCTAAAAATCTTTTTCTTATCCTGGTAAAGGGTCGCCACAATGTTAACCCCTCCTCTATGGCCCTGGGTTGGTTCGAAGTCGACGGGGGTTCTGGTTAGGAGGCAGCAACGGATCTGTTACTTGCAGTAGTTTCTTCTATACTACTCTCCGAGTTCTTCTTTAGTGGCTCGGAGGATTCTGAGAGGCTAATTAAATTCTTTGAGGTTTCTCTCCGATTCTTCTTGTAGCTTATCGGGAGATTCTAATGACTAAGTTTTCTGAGGAGAGCACGGCTCGAAGGAGAAGATAAAGACTTGTTCTTAGTGTGTTTTACTTCTAAACTGTTACAGGTAATGCTCAGCCTCGTAGTTGGTATCAGAATAAATATGGGAGAAATTTGTGGGGTTTATATACCCCGATTCTACTAACATCATCATTATTAAATGTTGAAGAGGCTGCATTATTTTTTGTACAATATTTGAAAATAAAGTTGGTAAGGTTTAAACGAATAAACAAGATATTTGAAGATGAAGCCATATTTTCATCTTAACTTGCATATTTTCAGATCTGATGTTATCATGATCTGCCAAGTTAACTAAAAGTGGAAATTGAACTATGCATCTTCACACTAAAATATGCATATGAGTAAAAATTAAAGGTTTAAGATTTACAATTAAATGCTTAGGTAAGAGATGACTTCATCTTTTATAACGAAGAAAGAATGTATACAAAACATGACATGGCAAAAGTTACTCAGGATTCATTATTAAGCTAAATCTAAAAAGATGATTATGAGATTTTAAAAAACAACAGGTCATCAATTATTTGGCAAAGTAGAAAGCACATCAAAATTTATGCCAACGGAAAAATAATAATAAAAAAAATAACAACAGTATCGCCGATTCTACATTCCTTATGGCGACATAATGTCGGGTCGGACATTGAGTACATTGTAATTTTGGTCTACTGTAACTATGATTATAATTATCAATTCATTTATTATCGTTAACTACAATTTCATTAAAGTACATTGACTACGTTATTTAGTACATTACATCATTAAGTACAGTTTCATTAAAGTACATTACATTATATTAAGTTAAAAGTATTACAGTTAATTATAATTAAACAGTTACTATAACTTTGTTTTGTTACAGTGTTTCATATTAATAGACAATTAAGATTTTAGAAATATAATATAAAGTACATGGGCACATACGGTATGGATGAATATGGTTGAATAATAATTTATACTACATAACATATAAATAATGACTTCTATAGAGTGTACAGTTTTTATTATGATGTTAAAGAATTTTCATACATTGAATACTAGAGATATGATGAAGGGAAATTAATGACGGGAAAATGTGACGTCATAGTTATTGAATTTGTACGTGTAGTACAAATCATTATTAGGAAGACTTACAAGAACGAATTAGAGACAAAGAGTGGGTATTAATGACTAAGAAGGTCAACTACGGGTTCCAATCCTGTTACATGCAATGTGTATGCATAATCTAGGGTCGAGGGTGAGATGCAAGACAATCATAATTAATTATAATAACTTCTATAACAAAAAATAAAAAATGGAAAATGGATACGATTAAACCATAGAAATGGGAGATCGTAAGGTTATGACACAAACAAAAATAGGAAGCTACAAATAAAATTTTTATCCAAAACTCGCTTAGGCGATTTTGGTTTCTTATGTAAAAATGAATATGGATTAGTCATTGTTCATTTTTACAGTGTTTCCACTTCTAAAATGGTATTTATACAATAATCTAATAGGGTACCATTAATACAATATAAATGAGAAAATAACATCCTAACTACTTCAAGTTAGATGACGAATTTTCCTTTACATTACAAATTTTTATACAGAACAAATGAGTTATTATATAATATAAAAAATTCAAAGATTAATACTTTAATTTAGACAAACAGAATAAAGGATTAATACGTTAATTTAGACAAACAATTAAGTTAGACAAACAATGATATGGTTAAATTTTTTTTACAAAATTTTTATTTTTCTGTAGGAAAAATTACATTCATAATGAATAGGTAAAAGGGAAAAATATAAATTTTAAAGTTCATGGATTTTTCAAGGTTACCATGATAGTACAATTGATAAACTAATTTTATTGACTATTGTAGGTAAAAATAGAATTACGTAATGGATGATGTATAGACCTGTGGTCTAGTGTGTATTTGTGTGTACTAGGTACAAAGTGTGTATCTTATAAGTTTGAGGGACAGATTAGCTGAGAAGATTGTTAAATTAACTGAATAAATGCATGAGCAAGATATATTAGAAAGCAAAAATGATTAAGATTAAAATGATGATGTTGGCATACGAGTTTTAATGCAAAAGTGACTGAAGGGACGGAACGTAAATTGAATTCGACTACGACAATTACTCAGTATTAATCGAATAAAAAAATATAAAAAAATATAACCATTTAAAATAGGAACCAATTATAAACTATAATGAATTAAACATATACTGTAATATAAAAAAAAACAACCTAAATTGAGGTTAGTTCCATCGTACCAAAGAGGAATTAACCATGGTTGAACCATTTCTCTGGTTGACATAGTTCAACTGGGGTTAGGGGTGTTAAAATAAAAATAAAATAAAAAGACAAAGTTTGGAGTACTACATTCGGGGGAATTGAGTGACTAAGCGGGGGGTATAAGTCAATTGACAATACGTCTTTCGTGAGCACTTTGCTCTTTAAAAAAGGATTGCTTGTCACATTACTTTGAACAAAAATTAAAAGAGTTGAAACAAAACGAAGGGATGGCATGTTCCTCATATAGTAATTTAAAAGGAGTCATTGGGACAAGATCGATTAATTAATTATTACACAACTATTATTATCACGTATACATTACAATGATTATCAAAGTCATTACAACCTTTGTACAAATAATAAATTACATAACTATATATTTATATACGTAACAATGCATGAAACGGGAAAGACAAATCGGTGAATTTCCGTCTTACAAACAAAAAAGGTTAACTAAAGACGCAAATCGGTCAATTCAGGGTGAATTTAATTCTCTTTTACACAACAAAAAAAGGTTGAATTAAATTCTTAACTTACTTTTTTTCTTAAATTAAATTCTCTTAAATTACAAAGGAAAAGTTGAATTCAATTGACTGCATTGAAAACTAACTTGGGACTTCAAAACTAACTTTTTTCAAAAACTAACTTTTTTTCAAAACACTTTTTTTTTCAAAACTAACTTTTTTTTTCAAAAACTAACTTTTTTTTTTCAAAAACACTTTTTTCAAAACTAACTTTTTTTTTCAAAACTAATTTTTTTTTCAAAACTAACTTTTTTTTTCAAAACTAATTTTTTTTTTCAAAACACTTTTTTTTTCAAAACTTTTTTTCAAAACTTTTTTTTTCAAAACTTTTTTTTTCAAAACTAACTTTTTTTTTCAAAACACTTTTTTCAAAACTAACTTTTTTTTTTTTCAAAACTAACTTTTTTTTTCAAAACTAACTTTTTTTTTCAAAACTAACTTTTTTTTTTCAACACTTTTTTTTCAAAACTAACTTTTTTTTTCAAAACTAACATCTGTAATCTCTGGGGCGGTTGTCCCTCTTAGATGCAACCTTTGACTTGACCTCTTATCAAGTATTCTGAAACTAACTTGAACTCTTATCAAGTATTCTGAAACTAACTTGAACTCTTATCAAGTATTCTGAAACTAACTTGAACTCTTATCAAGTATTCTGAAACTAACTTGAACTCTTATCAAGTATTCTGAAACTAACTTGAACTCTTATCAAGTATTCTGAAACTAACTTGAACTCTTATCAAGTATTCTGAAACTAACTTGAACTCTTATCAAGTATTCTGAAACTAACTTGAACTCTTATCAAGTATTCTGAAACTAACTTGAACTCTTATCAAGTATTCTGAAACTAACTTGAAATGCTTCAAGTAACTCTCTAACTCTATAAACTCTCTATAACACTCTCTTTCTTAATTTGCAAGTCAATTCAATTCAATAATTTGAAAAAAATTTGCAAACAAAAATATAAAATGTAAACAACATTTCACTCGAATGTACACGAAGGTACGATACTATTATGTTTGATACATAAAATAAAATTATACTATACTAACTAGAATAGTAAAAATAACAAAATAACTGTGAAATAATTCTGTGACAATATTGTTTTCAATAAAACAAAAATGTATCACTGGTGTCTGAAGTGTTCACTGTGTTTTGTGTTAATTCTGGCTCAATATTAAATATTAACTGTTAATAATAATGACTTTTCAAATGTTTAGAAATTATTTTAAAAAAGAGTTTTGTACTTAACAAGATTCCTACGGCGAAATCCTTAGAGACGTGTCCTGAAGACGTGTCTTGCTGGCCACTTGTTCTTGGATAAAAACTAGGCGTGGAGAACTTGGAGTCGTGACGCACCGGTTCAAGGGTGGATGTGACGAACTAGAAGTCGTGACACGCCGGTCCAAGGGTGGATGTGACGAACTAGAAGTCGTGACACGCCGGTCAACTGGGTGGATGTGACGAACTAGAAGTCGTGACACGCCGGTCAACTGGGTGTTGGTTCTGGTTCCAGAGTCTGGAAGACTGGAAGAATCCTGGAGTCATGAAGATCCTGGTTAAAGGGTCGCCAGTTGTTAAGATCCTCTTCTTCTATGTGTTTATCCTGATGCAGGGTAATTTCGATCTTGGCCAAAGAGTGGCCTCTTCTTAAAATCTTCTTGTTAAAATCTTCTTGTTAAAATCTTCTTTTAAAAATCTTCTTCTAAAAATCTTTTTCTTATCCTGGTAAAGGGTCGCCACAATGTTAACCCCTCCTCTATGGCCCTGGGTTGGTTCGAAGTCGACGGGGGTTCTGGTTAGGAGGCAGCAACGGATCTGTTACTTGCAGTAGTTTCTTCTATACTACTCTCCGAGTTCTTCTTTAGTGGCTCGGAGGATTCTGAGAGGCTAATTAAATTCTTTGAGGTTTCTCTCCGATTCTTCTTGTAGCTTATCGGGAGATTCTAATGACTAAGTTTTCTGAGGAGAGCACGGCTCGAAGGAGAAGATAAAGACTTGTTCTTAGTGTGTTTTACTTCTAAACTGTTACAGGTAATGCTCAGCCTCGTAGTTGGTATCAGAATAAATATGGGAGAAATTTGTGGGGTTTATATACCCCGATTCTACTAACATCATCATTATTAAATGTTGAAGAGGCTGCATTATTTTTTGTACAATATTTGAAAATAAAGTTGGTAAGGTTTAAACGAATAAACAAGATATTTGAAGATGAAGCCATATTTTCATCTTAACTTGCATATTTTCAGATCTGATGTTATCATGATCTGCCAAGTTAACTAAAAGTGGAAATTGAACTATGCATCTTCACACTAAAATATGCATATGAGTAAAAATTAAAGGTTTAAGATTTACAATTAAATGCTTAGGTAAGAGATGACTTCATCTTTTATAACGAAGAAAGAATGTATACAAAACATGACATGGCAAAAGTTACTCAGGATTCATTATTAAGCTAAATCTAAAAAGATGATTATGAGATTTTAAAAAACAACAGGTCATCAATTATTTGGCAAAGTAGAAAGCACATCAAAATTTATGCCAACGGAAAAATAATAATAAAAAAAATAACAACAGTATCGCCGATTCTACATTCCTTATGGCGACATAATGTCGGGTCGGACATTGAGTACATTGTAATTTTGGTCTACTGTAACTATGATTATAATTATCAATTCATTTATTATCGTTAACTACAATTTCATTAAAGTACATTGACTACGTTATTTAGTACATTACATCATTAAGTACAGTTTCATTAAAGTACATTACATTATATTAAGTTAAAAGTATTACAGTTAATTATAATTAAACAGTTACTATAACTTTGTTTTGTTACAGTGTTTCATATTAATAGACAATTAAGATTTTAGAAATATAATATAAAGTACATGGGCACATACGGTATGGATGAATATGGTTGAATAATAATTTTTATACTACATAACATAAATAATGACTTCTATAGAGTGTACAGTTTTTATTATGATGTTAAAGAATTTTCATACATTGAATACTAGAGATATGATGAAGGGAAATTAATGACGGGAAAATGTGACGTCATAGTTATTGAATTTGTACGTGTAGTACAAATCATTATTAGGAAGACTTACAAGAACGAATTAGAGACAAAGAGTGGGTATTAATGACTAAGAAGGTCAACTACGGGTTCCAATCCTGTTACATGCAATGTGTATGCATAATCTAGGGTCGAGGGTGAGATGCAAGACAATCATAATTAATTATAATAACTTCTATAACAAAAAATAAAAAATGGAAAATGGATACGATTAAACCATAGAAATGGGAGATCGTAAGGTTATGACACAAACAAAAATAGGAAGCTACAAATAAAATTTTTATCCAAAACTCGCTTAGGCGATTTTGGTTTCTTATGTAAAAATGAATATGGATTAGTCATTGTTCATTTTTACAGTGTTTCCCCCTCTAAAATGGTATTTATACAATAATCTAATAGGGTACCATTAATACAATATAAATGAGAAAATAACATCCTAACTACTTCAAGTTAGATGACGAATTTTCCTTTACATTACAAATTTTTATACAGAACAAGTGAGTTATTATATAATATAAAAAATTCAAAGATTAATACTTTAATTTAGACAAACAGAATAAAGGATTAATACGTTAATTTAGACAAACAATTAAGTTAGACAAACAATGATATGGTTAAATTTTTTTTACAAAATTTTTATTTTTCTGTAGGAAAAATTACATTCATAATGAATAGGTAAAAGGGAAAAATATAAATTTTAAAGTTCATGGATTTTTCAAGGTTACCATGATAGTACAATTGATAAACTAATTTTATTGACTATTGTAGGTAAAAATAGAATTACGTAATGGATGATGTATAGACCTGTGGTCTAGTGTGTATTTGTGTGTACTAGGTACAAAGTGTGTATCTTATAAGTTTGAGGGACAGATTAGCTGAGAAGATTGTTAAATTAACTGAATAAATGCATGAGCAAGATATATTAGAAAGCAAAAATGATTAAGATTAAAATGATGATGTTTGCATACGAGTTTTAATGCAAAAGTGACTGAAGGGACGGAACGTAAATTGAATTCGACTACGACAATTACTCAGTATTAATCGAATAAAAAAATATAAAAAAATATAACCATTTAAAATAGGAACCAATTATAAACTATAATGAATTAAACATATACTGTAATATAAAAAAAACAACCTAAATTGAGGTTATGTTCCATCGTACCAAAGAGGAATTAACCATGGTTGAACCATTTCTCTGGTTGACATAGTTCAACTGGGGTTAGGGGTGTTAAAATAAAAATAAAATAAAAAGACAAAGTTTGGAGTACTACATTCGGGGGAATTGAGTGACTAAGCGGGGGGTATAAGTCTGAAATTGACAATACGTCTTTCGTGAGCACTTTGCTCTTTAAAAAAGGATTGCTTGTCACATTACTTTGAACAAAAATTAAAAGAGTTGAAACAAAACGAAGGGATGGCATGTTCCTCATATAGTAATTTAAAAGGAGTCATTGGGACAAGATCGATTAATTAATTATTACACAACTATTATTATCACGTATACATTACAATGATTATCAAAGTCATTACAACCTTTGTACAAATAATAAATTACATAACTATATATTTATATACGTAACAATGCATGAAACGGGAAAGACAAATCGGTGAATTTCCGTCTTACAAACAAAAAAGGTTAACTAAAGACGCAAATCGGTCAATTCAGGGTGAATTTAATTCTCTTTTACAACACAAAAAAAAGGTTGAATTAAATTCTTAACTTACTTTTTTTCTTAAATTAAATTCTCTTAAATTACAAAGGAAAAGTTGAATTCAATTGACTGCATTGAAAACTAACTTGGGACTTCAAAACTAATTTTTTCAAAAACTAACTTTTTTTCAAAAACACTTTTTTTTCAAAAACTAACTTTTTTTTTCAAAAACTAACTTTTTTTTTCAAAACACTTTTTTCAAAACTAACTTTTTTTTTCAAACTAACTTTTTTTTTCAAAACTAACTTTTTTTTTCAAAACTAATTTTTTTTTCAAAACACTTTTTTTCAAAACTTTTTTTCAAAACTTTTTTTTCAAAACTTTTTTTTTCAAAACTAACTTTTTTTTCAAACACTTTTTTCAAAACTAACTTTTTTTTTTTTCAAAACTAACTTTTTTTTCAAACTAACTTTTTTTTTCAAAACTAACTTTTTTTTTCAACACTTTTTTTTTCAAAACTAACTTTTTTTTCAAAAACTAACATCTGTAATCTCTGGGGCGGTTGTCCCTCTTAGATGCAACTTTGACTTGACCTCTTATCAAGTATTCTGAAACTAACTTGAACTCTTATCAAGTATCTGCTTGGCTCAAATCTTAATGAACTTATCAAGTATTCTGAAACTAACTTGAATCTTATCAAGTATTCTGAAACTAACTTGAACTCTTATCAAGTATTCTGAAACTAACTTGAACTCTTATCAAGTATTCTGAAACTAACTTGAACTCTTATCAAGTATTCTGAAACTAACTTGAACTCTTATCAAGTATTCTGAAACTAACTTGAACTCTTATCAAGTATTCTGAAACTAACTTGAACTCTTATCAAGTATTCTGAAACTAACTTGAAATGCTTCAAGTAACTCTCTAACTCTATAAACTCTCTATAACACTCTCTTTCTTAATTTGCAAGTCAATTCAATTCAATAATTTGAAAAAAATTTGCAAAACAAAATATAAAATGTAAACAACATTTCACTCGAATGTACACGAAGGTACGATACTATTATGTTTGATACATAAAATAAAATTATACTATACTAACTAGAATAGTAAAAAATAACAAAATAACTGTGAAAATAATTCTGTGACAATATTGTTTTCAATAAAACAAAAATGTATCACTGGTGTCTGAAGTGTTCACTGTGTTTTGTGTTAATTCTGGCTCAATATTAAATATTAACTGTTAATAATAATGACTTTTCAAATGTTAGAAATTATTTTAAAAAAGAGTTTTGTACTTAACAAGATTCCTACGGCGAAATCCTTAGAGACGTGTCCTGAAGACGTGTCTTGCTGGCCACTTGTTCTTGGATAAAAACTAGGCGTGGAGAACTTGGAGTCGTGACGCACCGGTTCAAGGGTGGATGTGACGAACTAGAAGTCGTGACACGCCGGTCCAAGGGTGGATGTGACGAACTAGAAGTCGTGACACGCCGGTCAACTGGGGGATGTGACGAACTAGAAGTCGTGACACGCCGGTCAACTGGGTGTTGGTTCTGGTTCCAGAGTCTGGAAGACTGGAAGAATCCTGGAGTCATGAAGATCCTGGTTAAAGGGTCGCCAGTTGTTAAGATCCTCTTCTTCTATGTGTTTATCCTGATGCAGGGTAATTTCGATCTTGGCCAAAGAGTGGCCTCTTCTTAAATCTTCTTGTTAAAATCTTCTGTTAAAATCTTCTTTTAAAAATCTTCTTCTAAAATCTTTTTCTTATCCTGGTAAAGGGTCGCCACAATGTTAACCCCTCCTCTATGGCCCTGGGTTGGTTCGAAGTCGACGGGGGTTCTGGTTAGGAGGCAGCAACGGATCTGTTACTTGCAGTAGTTTCTTCTATACTACTCTCCGAGTTCTTCTTTAGTGGCTCGGAGGATTCTGAGAGGCTAATTAAATTCTTTGAGGGTTTCTCTCCGATCTTCTGTAGCTTATCGGGAGATTCTAATGACTAAGTTTTCTGAGGAGAGCACGGCTCGAAGGAGAAGATAAAGACTTGTTCTTAGTGTGTTTTACTTCTAACTGTTACAGGTAATGCTCAGCCTCGTAGTTGGTATCAGAATAAATATGGGAGAAATTTTGTGGGGTTTATATACCCCGATTCTACTAACATCATCATTATTAAAATGTTGAAGAGGCTGCATTATTTTTTGTACAATATTTGAAAATAAAGTTGGTAAGGTTTAAACGAATAAACAGAGATTTGAAGATGAAGCCATATTTTCATCTTAACTTGCATATTTTCAGATCTGATGTTATCATGATCTGCCAAGTTAACTAAAAGTGGAAATTGAACTATGCATCTTCACACTAAATATGCATATGAGTAAAAATTAAAGGTTTAAGATTTACAATTAAATGCTTAGGTAAGAGATGACTTCATCTTTTATAACGAAGAAAGAATGTATACAAAACATGACATGGCAAAAGTTACTCAGGATTCATTATTAAGCTAAATCTAAAAAGATGATATGAGATTTTAAAAAACAACAGGTCATCAATTATTTGGCAAAGTAGAAAGCACATCAAAATTTATGCCAACGGAAAAATAATAATAAAAAAATAACAACAGTATCGCCGATTCTACATTCCTTATGGCGACATAATGTCGGGTCGGACATTGAGTACATTGTAATTTTGGTCTACTGTAACTATGATTATAATTATCAATTCATTTATTATCGTTAACTACAATTTCATTAAAGTACATTGACTACGTTATTTAGTACATTACATCATTAAGTACAGTTTCATTAAAGTACATTACATTATATTAAGTTAAAAGTATTACAGTTAATTATAATTAAACAGTTACTATAACTTTGTTTTGTTACAGTGTTTCATATTAATAGACAATTAAGATTTTAGAAATATAATATAAAGTACATGGGCACATACGGTATGGATGAATATGGTTGAATAATAATTTTTATACTACATAACATATAAATAATGACTTCTATAGAGTGTACAGTTTTTATTATGATGTTAAAGAATTTTCATACATTGAATACTAGAGATATGATGAAGGGAAATTAATGACGGGAAAATGTGACGTCATAGTTATTGAATTTGTACGTGTAGTACAAATCATTATTAGGAAGACTTACAAGAACGAATTAGAGACAAAGAGTGGGTATTAATGACTAAGAAGGTCAACTACGGGTTCCAATCCTGTTACATGCAATGTGTATGCATAATCTAGGGTCGAGGGTGAGATGCAAGACAATCATAATTAATTATAATAACTTCTATAACAAAAATAAAAAATGGAAAATGGATACGATTAAACCATAGAAATGGGAGATCGTAAGGTTATGACACAAACAAAAATAGGAAGCTACAAATAAAATTTTTATCCAAAACTCGCTTAGGCGATTTTGGTTTCTTATGTAAAAATGAATATGGATTAGTCATTGTTCATTTTTACAGTGTTTCCCCTCTAAAATGGTATTTATACAATAATCTAATAGGGTACCATTAATACAATATAAATGAGAAAATAACATCCTAACTACTTCAAGTTAGATGACGAATTTTCCTTTACATTACAAATTTTTATACAGAACAAGTGAGTTATTATATAATATAAAAAATTCAAAGATTAATACTTTAATTTAGACAAACAGAATAAAGGATTAATACGTTAATTTAGACAAACAATTAAGTTAGACAAACAATGATATGGTTAAATTTTTTTTACAAAATTTTTATTTTTCTGTAGGAAAAATTACATTCATAATGAATAGGTAAAAGGGAAAAATATAAATTTTAAAGTTCATGGATTTTTCAAGGTACCATGATAGTACAATTGATAAACTAATTTTATTGACTATTGTAGGTAAAAATAGAATTACGTAATGGATGATGTATAGACCTGTGGTCTAGTGTGTATTTGTGTGTACTAGGTACAAAGTGTGTATCTTATAAGTTTGAGGGACAGATTAGCTGAGAAGATTGTTAAATTAACTGAATAAATGCATGAGCAAGATATATTAGAAAGCAAAAATGATTAAGATTAAAATGATGATGTTTGCATACGAGTTTTAATGCAAAAGTGACTGAAGGGACGGAACGTAAATTGAATTCGACTACGACAATTACTCAGTATAATCGAATAAAAAAATATAAAAAAATATAACCATTTAAAATAGGAACCAATTATAAACTATAATGAATTAAACATATACTGTACTATAAAAAAAAAAAACCTAAATTGAGGTTATGTTCCATCGTACCAAAGAGGAATTAACCATGGTGAACCATTTCTCTGGTTGACATAGTTCAACTGGGGTTAGGGGTGTTAAAATAAAAATAAAATAAAAAGACAAAGTTTGGAGTACTACATTCGGGGGAATTGAGTGACTAAGCGGGGGGTATAAGTTGAAATTGACAATACTTCTTTCGTGAGCACTTTGCTCTTTAAAAAAGGATTGCTTGTCACATTACTTTGAACAAAAATTAAAAGGTTGAAACAAAACGAAGGATGGCATTCCTCATATAGTAATTTAAAAGGAGTCATTGGGACAAGATCGATTAATTAATTATTACACAACTATTATTATCACGTATACATTACAATGATTATCAAAGTCATTACAACCTTTGTACAAATAATAATTACAAACTATATATTTATATACGTAACAATGCATGAAACGGGAAAGACAAATCGGTGAATTTCCGTCTTACAAACAAAAAAGGTTAACTAAAGACGCAAATCGGTCAATTCAGGGTGAATTTAATTCTCTTTTACAACACAAAAAAAGGTTGAATTAAATTCTTAACTTACTTTTTTTCTTAAATTAAATTCTCTTAAATTACAAAGGAAAAGTTGAATTCAATTGACTGCATTGAAAACTAACTTGGGACTTCAAAACTAACTTTTTTTCAAAAAACTAACTTTTTTTTTCAAAAACTAACTTTTTTTTTCAAAAACTAACTTTTTTTTTCAAAAACACTTTTTCAAAACTAACTTTTTTTTTCAAAACTAACTTTTTTTTTCAAAACTAACTTTTTTTTCAAAACTAATTTTTTTTTTCAAAATAACTTTTTTTTTCAAAACTAACTTTTTTTTTCAAACTAACTTTTTTTTTCAAAACACTTTTTTCAAAACTAACTTTTTTTTTTTCAAAACTAACTTTTTTTTTTTCTCAAAACTAACTTTTTTTTTCAAACTAACTTTTTTTTTCAAAACTAACTTCTGTAATCTCTGGGGCGGTTGTCCCTCTTAGATGCAACCTTTGACTTGACCTCTTATCAAGTATTCTGAAACTAACTTGAACTCTTATCAAGTATTCTGAAACTAACTTGAACTCTTATCAAGTATTCTGAAACTAACTTGAACTCTTATCAAGTATTCTGAAACTAACTTGAAATGCTTCAAGTAACTCTCTAACTCTATAAACTCTCTATAACACTCTCTTTCTTAATTTGCAAGTCAATTCAATTCAATAATTTGAAAAAATTTGCAAACAAAAATATAAAATGTAAACAACATTTCACTCGAATGTACACGAAGGTACGATACTATTATGTTTGATACATAAAATAAAATTATACTATACTAACTAGAATAGTAAAAATAACAAAATAACTGTGAAAATAATTCTGTGACAATATTGTTTTCAATAAAACAAAAATGTATCACTGGTGTCTGAAGTGTTCACTGTGTTTTGTGTTAATTCTGGCTCAATATTAAATATTAACTGTTAATAATAATGACTTTTCAAATGTTTAGAAATTATTTTAAAAAAGAGTTTTGTACTTAACAAGATTCCTACGGCGAAATCCTTAGAGACGTGTCCTGAAGACGTGTCTTGCTGGCCACTTGTTCTTGGATAAAAACTAGGCGTGGAGAACTTGGAGTCGTGACGCACCGGTTCAAGGGTGGATGTGACGAACTAGAAGTCGTGACACGCCGGTCCAAGGGTGGATGTGACGAACTAGAAGTCGTGACACGCGGTCAACTGGGTGGATGTGACGAACTAGAAGTCGTGACACGCCGGTCAACTGGGTGTTGGTTCTGGTTCCAGAGTCTGGAAGACTGGAAGAATCCTGGAGTCATGAAGATCCTGGTTAAAGGGTCGCCAGTTGTTAAGATCCTCTTCTTCTATGTGTTTATCCTGATGCAGGGTAATTTCGATCTTGGCCAAAGAGTGGCCTCTTCTTAAAATCTTCTTGTTAAAATCTTCTTGTTAAAATCTTCTTTTAAAAATCTTCTTCTAAAAATCTTTTTCTTATCCTGGTAAAGGGTCGCCACAATGTTAACCCCTCCTCTATGGCCCTGGGTTGGTTCGAAGTCGACGGGGGTTCTGGTTAGGAGGCAGCAACGGATCTGTTACTTGCAGTAGTTTCTTCTATACTACTCTCCGAGTTCTTCTTTAGTGGCTCGGAGGATTCTGAGAGGCTAATTAAATTCTTTGAGGTTTCTCTCCGATTCTTCTTGTAGCTTATCGGGAGATTCTAATGACTAAGTTTTCTGAGGAGAGCACGGCTCGAAGGAGAAGATAAAGACTTGTTCTTAGTGTGTTTTACTTCTAAACTGTTACAGGTAATGCTCAGCCTCGTAGTTGGTATCAGAATAAATATGGGAGAAATTTGTGGGGTTTATATACCCCGATTCTACTAACATCATCATTATTAAATGTTGAAGAGGCTGCATTATTTTTTGTACAATATTTGAAAATAAAGTTGGTAAGGTTTAAACGAATAAACAAGATATTTGAAGATGAAGCCATATTTTCATCTTAACTTGCATATTTTCAGATCTGATGTTATCATGATCTGCCAAGTTAACTAAAAGTGGAAATTGAACTATGCATCTTCACACTAAAATATGCATATGAGTAAAAATTAAAGGTTTAAGATTTACAATTAAATGCTTAGGTAAGAGATGACTTCATCTTTTATAACGAAGAAAGAATGTATACAAAACATGACATGGCAAAAGTTACTCAGGATTCATTATTAAGCTAAATCTAAAAGATGATTATGAGATTTTAAAAAACAACAGGTCATCAATTATTTGGCAAAGTAGAAAGCACATCAAAATTTATGCCAACGGAAAAATAATAATAAAAAAAATAACAACAGTATCGCCGATTCTACATTCCTTATGGCGACATAATGTCGGGTCGGACATTGAGTACATTGTAATTTTGGTCTACTGTAACTATGATTATAATTATCAATTCATTTATTATCGTTAACTACAATTTCATTAAAGTACATTGACTACGTTATTTAGTACATTACATCATTAAGTACAGTTTCATTAAAGTACATTACATTATATTAAGTTAAAAGTATTACAGTTAATTATAATTAAACAGTTACTATAACTTTGTTTTGTTACAGTGTTCATATTAATAGACAATTAAGATTTTAGAAATATAATATAAAGTACATGGGCACATACGGTATGGATGAATATGGTTGAATAATAATTTTTATACTACATAACATATAAATAATGACTTCTATAGAGTGTACAGTTTTTATTATGATGTTAAAGAATTTTCATACATTGAATACTAGAGATATGATGAAGGGAAATTAATGACGGGAAAATGTGACGTCATAGTTATTGAATTTGTACGTGTAGTACAAATCATTATTAGGAAGACTTACAAGAACGAATTAGAGACAAAGAGTGGGTATTAATGACTAAGAAGGTCAACTACGGGTTCCAATCCTGTTACATGCAATGTGTATGCATAATCTAGGGTCGAGGGTGAGATGCAAGACAATCATAATTAATTATAATAACTTCTATAACAAAAAATAAAAAATGGAAAATGGATACGATTAAACCATAGAAATGGGAGATCGTAAGGTTATGACACAAACAAAAATAGGAAGCTACAAATAAAATTTTTATCCAAAACTCGCTTAGGCGATTTTGGTTTCTTATGTAAAAATGAATATGGATTAGTCATTGTTCATTTTTACAGTGTTTCCCCCTCTAAAATGGTATTTATACAATAATCTAATAGGGTACCATTAATACAATATAAATGAGAAAATAACATCCTAACTACTTCAAGTTAGATGACGAATTTTCCTTTACATTACAAATTTTTATACAGAACAAGTGAGTTATTATATAATATAAAAAATTCAAAGATTAATACTTTAATTTAGACAAACAGAATAAAGGATTAATACGTTAATTTAGACAAACAATTAAGTTAGACAAACAATGATATGGTTAAATTTTTTTTACAAAATTTTTATTTTTCTGTAGGAAAAATTACATTCATAATGAATAGGTAAAAGGGAAAAATATAAATTTTAAAGTTCATGGATTTTTCAAGGTTACCATGATAGTACAATTGATAAACTAATTTTATTGACTATTGTAGGTAAAAATAGAATTACGTAATGGATGATGTATAGACCTGTGGTCTAGTGTGTATTTGTGTGTACTAGGTACAAAGTGTGTATCTTATAAGTTTGAGGGACAGATTAGCTGAGAAGATTGTTAAATTAACTGAATAAATGCATGAGCAAGATATATTAGAAAGCAAAAATGATTAAGATTAAAATGATGATGTTTGCATACGAGTTTTAATGCAAAAGTGACTGAAGGGACGGAACGTAAATTGAATTCGACTACGACAATTACTCAGTATTAATCGAATAAAAAAATATAAAAAAATATAACCATTTAAAATAGGAACCAATTATAAACTATAATGAATTAAACATATACTGTAATAAAAAAAAAAAACCTAAATTGAGGTTATGTTCCATCGTACCAAAGAGGAATTAACCATGGTTGAACCATTTCTCTGGTTGACATAGTTCAACTGGGGTTAGGGGTGTTAAAATAAAAATAAAATAAAAAGACAAAGTTTGGAGTACTACATTCGGGGGAATTGAGTGACTAAGCGGGGGGTATAAGTCTGAAATTGACAATACGTCTTTCGTGAGCACTTTGCTCTTTAAAAAAGGATTGCTTGTCACATTACTTTGAACAAAAATTAAAAGAGTTGAAACAAAACGAAGGGATGGCATGTTCCTCATATAGTAATTTAAAAGGAGTCATTGGGACAAGATCGATTAATTAATTATTACACAACTATTATTATCACGTATACATTACAATGATTATCAAAGTCATTACAACCTTTGTACAAATAATAAATTACATAACTATATATTTATATACGTAACAATGCATGAAACGGGAAAGACAAATCGGTGAATTTCCGTCTTACAAACAAAAAAGGTTAACTAAAGACGCAAATCGGTCAATTCAGGGTGAATTTAATTCTCTTTTACAACACAAAAAAAAGGTTGAATTAAATTCTTAACTTACTTTTTTTCTTAAATTAAATTCTCTTAAATTACAAAGGAAAAGTTGAATTCAATTGACTGCATTGAAAACTAACTTGGGACTTCAAAACTAACTTTTTTTCAAAAACTAACTTTTTTTTTCAAAAACTAACTTTTTTTTCAAAAACTAACTTTTTTTTTCAAAAACACTTTTTTCAAAACTAACTTTTTTTTTCAAAACTAACTTTTTTTTTCAAAACTAACTTTTTTTTTCAAAACTAATTTTTTTTTCAAAATAATTTTTTTTTCAAAACTAACTTTTTTTTTCAAAACAACTTTTTTTTTCAAAACATTTTTTCAAAACTAACTTTTTTTTTTCAAAACTAACTTTTTTTTTTCTCAAAACTAACTTTTTTTTCAAAACTAACTTTTTTTTTCAAAACTAACTTCTGTAATCTCTGGGGCGGTTGTCCCTCTTAGATGCAACCTTTGACTTGACCTCTTATCAAGTATTCTGAAACTAACTTGAACTCTTATCAAGTATTCTGAAACTAACTTGAACTCTTATCAAGTATTCTGAAACTAACTTGAACTCTTATCAAGTATTCTGAAACTAACTTGAAATGCTTCAAGTAACTCTCTAACTCTATAACTCTCTATAACACTCTCTTTCTTAATTTGCAAGTCAATTCAATTCAATAATTTGAAAAAAATTTGCAAACAAAAATATAAAATGTAAACAACATTTCACTCGAATGTACACGAAGGTACGATACTATTATGTTTGATACATAAAATAAAATTATACTATACTAACTAGAATAGTAAAAATAACAAAATAACTGTGAAAATAATTCTGTGACAATATTGTTTTCAATAAAACAAAAATGTATCACTGGTGTCTGAAGTGTTCACTGTGTTTTGTGTTAATTCTGGCTCAATATTAAATATTAACTGTTAATAATAATGACTTTTCAAATGTTTAGAAATTATTTTAAAAAAGAGTTTTGTACTTAACAAGATTCCTACGGCGAAATCCTTAGAGACGTGTCCTGAAGACGTGTCTTGCTGGCCACTTGTTCTTGGAAAAAACTAGGCGTGGAGAACTTGGAGTCGTGACGCACCGGTTCAAGGGTGGATGTGACGAACTAGAAGTCGTGACACGCCGGTCCAAGGGTGGATGTGACGAACTAGAAGTCGTGACACGCCGGTCAACTGGGTGGATGTGACGAACTAGAAGTCGTGACACGCCGGTCAACTGGGTGTTGGTTCTGGTTCCAGAGTCTGGAAGACTGGAAGAATCCTGGAGTCATGAAGATCCTGGTTAAAGGGTCGCCAGTTGTTAAGATCCTCTCTTCTATGTGTTTATCCTGATGCAGGGTAATTTCGATCTTGGCCAAAGAGTGGCCTCTTCTTAAAATCTTCTTGTTAAAATCTTCTTGTTAAAATCTTCTTTTAAAAATCTTCTTCTAAAAATCTTTTTCTTATCCTGGTAAAGGGTCGCCACAATGTTAACCCCTCCTCTATGGCCCTGGGTTGGTTCGAAGTCGACGGGGGTTCTGGTTAGGAGGCAGCAACGGATCTGTTACTTGCAGTAGTTTCTTCTATACTACTCTCCGAGTTCTTCTTTAGTGGCTCGGAGGATTCTGAGAGGCTAATTAAATTCTTTGAGGTTTCTCTCCGATTCTTCTTGTAGCTTATCGGGAGATTCTAATGACTAAGTTTTCTGAGGAGAGCACGGCTCGAAGGAGAAGATAAAGACTTGTTCTTAGTGTGTTTTACTTCTAAACTGTTACAGGTAATGCTCAGCCTCGTAGTTGGTATCAGAATAAATATGGGAGAAATTTGTGGGGTTTATATACCCCGATTCTACTAACATCATCATTATTAAATGTTGAAGAGGCTGCATTATTTTTTGTACAATATTTGAAAATAAAGTTGGTAAGGTTTAAACGAATAAACAAGATATTTGAAGATGAAGCCATATTTTCATCTTAACTTGCATATTTTCAGATCTGATGTTATCATGATCTGCCAAGTTAACTAAAAGTGGAAATTGAACTATGCATCTTCACACTAAAATATGCATATGAGTAAAAATTAAAGGTTTAAGATTTACAATTAAATGCTTAGGTAAGAGATGACTTCATCTTTTATAACGAAGAAAGAATGTATACAAAACATGACATGGCAAAAGTTACTCAGGATTCATTATTAAGCTAAATCTAAAAAGATGATTATGAGATTTTAAAAAACAACAGGTCATCAATTATTTGGCAAAGTAGAAAGCACATCAAAATTTATGCCAACGGAAAAATAATAATAAAAAAAATAACAACAGTATCGCCGATTCTACATTCCTTATGGCGACATAATGTCGGGTCGGACATTGAGTACATTGTAATTTTGGTCTACTGTAACTATGATTATAATTATCAATTCATTTATTATCGTTAACTACAATTTCATTAAAGTACATTGACTACGTTATTTAGTACATTACATCATTAAGTACAGTTTCATTAAAGTACATTACATTATATTAAGTTAAAAGTATTACAGTTAATTATAATTAAACAGTTACTATAACTTTGTTTTGTTACAGTGTTTCATATTAATAGACAATTAAGATTTTAGAAATATAATATAAAGTACATGGGCACATACGGTATGGATGAATATGGTTGAATAATAATTTTTATACTACATAACATATAAATAATGACTTCTATAGAGTGTACAGTTTTTATTATTATGTTAAAGAATTTTCATACATTGAATACTAGAGATATGATGAAGGGAAATTAATGACGGGAAAATGTGACGTCATAGTTATTGAATTTGTACGTGTAGTACAAATCATTATTAGGAAGACTTACAAGAACGAATTAGAGACAAAGAGTGGGTATTAATGACTAAGAAGGTCAACTACGGGTTCCAATCCTGTTACATGCAATGTGTATGCATAATCTAGGGTCGAGGGTGAGATGCAAGACAATCATAATTAATTATAATAACTTCTATAACAAAATAAAAAATGGAAAATGGATACGATTAAACCATAGAAATGGGAGATCGTAAGGTTATGACACAAACAAAAATAGGAAGCTACAAATAAAATTTTTATCCAAAACTCGCTTAGGCGATTTTGGTTTCTTATGTAAAAATGAATATGGATTAGTCATTGTTCATTTTTACAGTGTTTCCCCCTCTAAAATGGTATTTATACAATAATCTAATAGGGTACCATTAATACAATATAAATGAGAAAATAACATCCTAACTACTTCAAGTTAGATGACGAATTTTCCTTTACATTACAAATTTTTATACAGAACAAGTGAGTTATTATATAATATAAAAAATTCAAAGATTAATACTTTAATTTAGACAAACAGAATAAAGGATTAATACGTTAATTTAGACAAACAATTAAGTTAGACAAACAATGATATGGTTAAATTTTTTTTACAAAATTTTTATTTTTCTGTAGGAAAAATTACATTCATAATGAATAGGTAAAAGGGAAAAATATAAATTTTAAAGTTCATGGATTTTTCAAGGTTACCATGATAGTACAATTGATAAACTAATTTTATTGACTATTGTAGGTAAAAATAGAATTACGTAATGGATGATGTATAGACCTGTGGTCTAGTGTGTATTTGTGTGTACTAGGTACAAAGTGTGTATCTTATAAGTTTGAGGGACAGATTAGCTGAGAAGATTGTTAAATTAACTGAATAAATGCATGAGCAAGATATATTAGAAAGCAAAAATGATTAAGATTAAAATGATGATGTTTGCATACGAGTTTTAATGCAAAAGTGACTGAAGGGACGGAACGTAAATTGAATTCGACTACGACAATTACTCAGTATTAATCGAATAAAAAAATATAAAAAATATAACCATTTAAAATAGGAACCAATTATAAACTATAATGAATTAAACATATACTGTACTATAAAAAAAAAACACCTAAATTGAGGTTATGTTCCATCGTACCAAAGAGGAATTAACCATGGTTGAACCATTTCTCTGGTTGACATAGTTCAACTGGGGTTAGGGGTGTTAAAATAAAAATAAAATAAAAAGACAAAGTTTGGAGTACTACATTCGGGGGAATTGAGTGACTAAGCGGGGGGTATAAGTCTGAAATTGACAATACGTCTTTCGTGAGCACTTTGCTCTTTAAAAAAGGATTGCTTGTCACATTACTTTGAACAAAAATTAAAAGAGTTGAAACAAAACGAAGGGATGGCATGTTCCTCATATAGTAATTTAAAAGGAGTCATTGGGACAAGATCGATTAATTAATTATTACACAACTATTATTATCACGTATACATTACAATGATTATCAAAGTCATTACAACCTTTGTACAAATAATAAATTACATAACTATATATTTATATACGTAACAATGCATGAAACGGGAAAGACAAATCGGTGAATTTCCGTCTTACAAACAAAAAAGGTTAACTAAAGACGCAAATCGGTCAATTCAGGGTGAATTTAATTCTCTTTTACAACACAAAAAAAGGTTGAATTAAATTCTTAACTTACTTTTTTTCTTAAATTAAATTCTCTTAAATTACAAAGGAAAAGTTGAATTCAATTGACTGCATTGAAAACTAACTTGGGACTTCAAAACTAACTTTTTTTCAAAAACTAACTTTTTTTCAAAAACACTTTTTTTTTCAAAAACTAAATTTTTTTTTCAAAAACTAACTTTTTTTTTCAAAAACACTTTTTTCAAAACTAACTTTTTTTTTCAAAACTAACTTTTTTTTTCAAAACTAACTTTTTTTTTCAAAACTAATTTTTTTTTTTCAAAACACTTTTTTTTTCAAAACTTTTTTTCAAAACTTTTTTTTTCAAAACTTTTTTTTTCAAAACTAACTTTTTTTATCAAAACACTTTTTTTTCAAAACTTACTTTTTTTTTTTTCAAAACTAACTTTTTTTTTCAAAACTAACTTTTTTTTTCAAAACTAACTTTTTTTTTTTCAACACTTTTTTTTCAAAACTAACATCTGTAATCTCTGGGGCGGTTGTCCCTCTTAGATGCAACCTTTGACTTGACCGCTTATCAAGTATTCTGAAACTAACTTGAACTCTTATCAAGTATTCTGAAACTAACTTGAACTCTTATCAAGTATTCTGAAACTAACTTGAACTCTTATCAAGTATTCTGAAACTAACTTGAACTCTTATCAAGTATTCTGAAACTAACTTGAACTCTTATCAAGTATTCTGAAACTAACTTGAACTCTTATCAAGTATTCTGAAACTAACTTGAAATGCTTCAAGTAACTCTCTAACTCTATAAACTCTCTATAACACTCTCTTTCTTAATTTGCAAGTCAATTCAATTCAATAATTTGAAAAAAATTTGCAAACAAAAATATAAAATGTAAACAACATTTCACTCGAATGTACACGAAGGTACGATACTATTATGTTTGATACATAAAATAAAATTATACTATACTAACTAGAATAGTAAAAATAACAAAATAACTGTGAAAATAATTCTGTGACAATATTGTTTTCAATAAAACAAAAATGTATCACTGGTGTCTGAAGTGTTCACTGTGTTTTGTGTTAATTCTGGCTCAATATTAAATATTAACTGTTAATAATAATGACTTTTCAAATGTTTAGAAATTATTTTAAAAAAGAGTTTTGTACTTAACAAGATTCCTACGGCGAAATCCTTAGAGACGTGTCCTGAAGACGTGTCTTGCTGGCCACTTGTTCTTGGATAAAAACTAGGCGTGGAGAACTTGGAGTCGTGACGCACCGGTTCAAGGGTGGATGTGACGAACTAGAAGTCGTGACACGCCGGTCCAAGGGTGGATGTGACGAACTAGAAGTCGTGACACGCCGGTCAACTGGGTGGATGTGACGAACTAGAAGTCGTGACACGCCGGTCAACTGGGTGTTGGTTCTGGTTCCAGAGTCTGGAAGACTGGAAGAATCTTGGAGTCATGAAGATCCTGGTTAAAGGGTCGCCAGTTGTTAAGATCCTCTTCTTCTATGTGTTTATCCTGATGCAGGGTAATTTCGTTCGATCTTGGCCAAAGAGTGGCCTCTTCTTAAAATCTTCTTGTTAAAATCCTCTTGTTAAAATCTTCTTTTAAAAATCTTCTTCTAAAAATCTTTTTCTTATCCTGGTAAAGGGTCGCCACAATGTTAACCCCTCCTCTATGGCCCTGGGTTGGTTCGAAGTCGACGGGGGTTCTGGTTAGGAGGCAGCAACGGATCTGTTACTTGCAGTAGTTTCTTCTATACTACTCTCCGAGTTCTTCTTTAGTGGCTCGGAGGATTCTGAGAGGCTAATTAAATTCTTTGAGGTTTCTCTCCGATTCTTCTTGTAGCTTATCGGGAGATTCTAATGACTAAGTTTTCTGAGGAGAGCACGGCTCGAAGGAGAAGATAAAGACTTGTTCTTACTGTGTTTTACTTCTAAACTGTTACAGGTAATGCTCAGCCTCGTAGTTGGTATCAGAATAAATATGGGAGAAATTTGTGGGGTTTATATACCCCGATTCTACTAACATCATCATTATTAAATGTTGAAGAGGCTGCATTATTTTTTGTACAATATTTGAAAATAAAGTTGGTAAGGTTTAAACGAATAAACAAGATATTTGAAGATGAAGCCATATTTTCATCTTAACTTGCATATTTTCAGATCTGATGTTATCATGATCTGCCAAGTTAACTAAAAGTGGAAATTGAACTATGCATCTTCACACTAAAATATGCATATGAGTAAAAATTAAAGGTTTAAGATTTACAATTAAATGCTTAGGTAAGAGATGACTTCATCTTTTATAACGAAGAAAGAATGTATACAAAACATGACATGGCAAAAGTTACTCAGGATTCATTATTAAGCTAAATCTAAAAAGATGATTATGAGATTTTAAAAAACAACAGGTCATCAATTATTTGGCAAAGTAGAAAGCACATCAAAATTTATGCCAACGGAAAAATAATAATAAAAAAAATAACAACAGTATCGCCGATTCTACATTCCTTATGGCGACATAATGTCGGGTCGGACATTGAGTACATTGTAATTTTGGTCTACTGTAACTATGATTATAATTATCAATTCATTTATTATCGTTAACTACAATTTCATTAAAGTACATTGACTACGTTATTTAGTACATTACATCATTAAGTACAGTTTCATTAAAGTACATTACATTATATTAAGTTAAAAGTATTACAGTTAATTATAATTAAACAGTTACTATAACTTTGTTTTGTTACAGTGTTTCATATTAATAGACAATTAAGATTTTAGAAATATAATATAAAGTACATGGGCACATACGGTATGGATGAATATGGTTGAATAATAATTTTTATACTACATAACATATAAATAATGACTTCTATAGAGTGTACAGTTTTTATTATGATGTTAAAGAATTTTCATACATTGAATACTAGAGATATGATGAAGGGAAATTAATGACGGGAAAATGTGACGTCATAGTTATTGAATTTGTACGTGTAGTACAAATCATTATTAGGAAGACTTACAAGAACGAATTAGAGACAAAGAGTGGGTATTAATGACTAAGAAGGTCAACTACGGGTTCCAATCCTGTTACATGCAATGTGTATGCATAATCTAGGGTCGAGGGTGAGATGCAAGACAATCATAATTAATTATAATAACTTCTATAATAAAAAAAAAAAATGGAAAATGGATACGATTAAACCATAGAAATGGGAGATCGTAAGGTTATGACAAACAAAAATAGGAAGCTACAAATAAAATTTTTATCCAAAACTCGCTTAGGCGATTTTGGTTTCTTATGTAAAAATGAATATGGATTAGTCATTGTTCATTTTTACACATATGTTCCTCTCAAATAGTGCGCCGGAGTGTGGAGATGTTTAGTAAAACATAAAATGTTCCTAGTTCTTATCCAAACTGTCTGGTGCGTAGGCTGGTAGTGATGAAATGAATTCTTGTACCGAAATATGTACAACAATTCGACTCGCGGTCATACGAACAAGCCCATTCACGTATCATCGAGTCAGCCGCCCGTCGAACCATTCCTGCCTACCTGCGTGCCTCACACGGCTCAGTTATCTCAGAGCTTGAGCCGAGTGGACGTGCGCTCCTCGAATACGATGGAACTTCCTTTGAGCAGCATTCTCAACGCCTCGTACGATGTGTCCGTGACGAAATCGTTGCGCGTGTTCAGGCGTAATTCCGGTACCATTAGCTATGTACTGGAAACGGAATGTAGACCGACAAACAAACGGGTTTATTTAAGTATCGAGGAGATGAATAGAATCTTCGTGATAGTTGAGAAGTGGAGTGAAGATCGTTATAAAATACCTGCTAACGTAGGTACAAGAAGAGAGCAGATTGGTGACGCACCCTCATACGCCGTTGTATGTACGTTGTGTATAAATAACGATCGGCCGTGCATTGATATACGGCTGATGTGGAAGAATGCTTCTGATAATAACGCTCTTGTTCCTACGCGAAACCGTTTCATCCTCGACAGAATGTTTGAAATCGTCGGATTCCGTAAACTGAAACCTATATTAGACGCGCGTGTTACGGACATGCTTTATTTTGATACAGTACTTGAATACGCCTACACCGCTCTGCTCGATGGGTTTACCGAGTGTAGGGCTGGTGAGAATGGTCTAGAGCTGGACGTTTATTTAAAAAGTTTAGACTCTTTGAAATACCATGAACTTTGGTACAAAGCAGGGCCGGATTAACCATTAAGCAAAATAAGCCCGTGCTTAGGGCATCAAGGGAAGGGGGGCACCACAGAAATTTTCCATTGTCGGATTTACCATGGATTTATTATACTATTATAATACCAACAGAACAACTATGCAACAAGGCAGGCTGGATGCCTTATCTCTACTAAGTATAGAAGCAGATGTGTTACGTAAGATTAGTTTTGAGGATCTGATCAAAGACTTTGCAATTAAAAAAAGTAGGAGAAAACTTTTGAAATATAAATGAAGTGGAAGTATACAAAAATAAACATTATTTTCGATCTTACTGTAAGTTTTGTTTCATTTCAAAAAATAAAATTTTATTTTATGGTTTATTTTTGTTTATATTTTGAATTACATATATATGGGGCACCAAAATCTTTTAAGTGCTTAGGGCCTCTAAAGGTCTTAATCCGGCCCTGGTACAAAGCAATTGATCGGTACAAGGCTGAGCTCACCTACACCGTTCACCCTGAAGAACTATTTCTTTATATAACGCGCAGTTGTCGTAACGATTTAGAAGATTATTTCAATTGCCGCTATGTTGAGTGAGTTCACGATTGAAAAGCTCGAGTCGGTAGAAATAAACCCTCGATTGGAAAAGCGTGTTTATAAACTTGTGTTTAATAATGTAGCTAACGATGAACTCTTTGTGCGTGCTTTTGATTGTATTCTAGACGTATTTAAAGATGACTTACCAACCGGTTGTAAAGTGGGAACAAAAATAGTACTGAACGATATGAAAGCCCTTCATATCGAATACAGGTTTCCCTATACTTTAAGCGGTGAAATATTATTAGGCCGCATATACTGCGTAATGCAGAGCAATAATGATGTAATTGTAAACTCGAAAATGTATATTTATTTTATATATATCCATAATTGTGTGTATATATTTCCTGTACTGTTATATGCATATTCCTCAATTGAAATGTATATTTATTTTCTATATATTTATAATAAACAGAATGATGCAATGTTGTTTTACTTAATTGTTACGCCTTCTAAACCTACTACCGGTATTTCTTTTAAGAAATATAATAATGTATACAACGGTATTGCGGTATCTGGCAACTCAAGCCATTTACAGCCAACTGGCTGATTAGGCGTATATAATAATGTATACAATAATACTGCTAAAAAGAGGTATCTGGCAACTCAAGCCATTTACAGCCAACTGGCTGATTAGGAGTCTATAATAATGTATACAATGGTATCTGGCAACTCAGTCTTCGATTAGAATTAAATGAATACATGGCGCTATCTGGCAACTCAAGCCATTTACAGCCAACTGGCTGATTAGGAGCCTATAAAACAACGCCTACTCGGCTGAAGTCTTAATATGCACTTGGCTCCTGCCAGGTGAACACCTCTCCTCCTCCTTTCTCTCCTTTCTCTTGGGGATAACGCCGCCTCCAAGTTTTCCTTGTTGCACCTGCAGCATCCCCCCTTTGGGGTATTTTTTTCTTTTTTTCTTTTTTCTTTCTTTTTTCCTTTTTTCCTTTTTTTATATTTTTTTAATTTTTCTGCAACACCCCCCACCCCCATTTGCAACAACCCCCACCCCCCCCCTTTGCAACATTGCAACATTACGTCATCACTTGCAACATTCTTGCACTCTCCCCTTTTGCGGCTATACTACTGGGTAAAATATACCTTTGATATAATTTACCATGGCTATGAAATAGGGGTTTACACTTATTTCATACCCTCGGTATAATATATCCTTGGTATAATTTACCATAGTTATGAAATAAAGGTAAAATTTATAATTATGAAATAATGAAATAAAGGTGAAATTTGTAAAAGGAATGAGTTTAACATTACTCATGGTTGGATCATTAGGGCAGGGCCGGATTTAGGAGTGGGCAAAGTGGGCAGCTACCCATGGGCCTCCACATCTTGGGGGCCTCCACATATTGACAAGCCATTATCAAAATAGAAAAAACCCAAAACTAGAAAAACCCGATAGATGATCAACAAAAAAACACGCGCATCCAATACCACTGTAGTACATAAACTTTTACCAATTACTATTTGTTGTGTACTGATTATTATTTTGTTTTTATTACTCTTTTAGGCCTTCTCTCACTATAATGGAATACCCGAGTAACCCGAGGCTTTCATTTGTTGCAGAAATGAGTGGAATGGACAGACACAAGAGTGCACGATGTTTTGAAAGTGTATGTATGTTAATTATATTATGAATCTTATGGATGACTTCAATTATGTCTTCCCCTAAGGTAGGGGGGCCTCCACATGGAGGCTGCCCAGGGCCTCCACACGTCTAAATCCGGCTCTGCATTAGGGTGTGTCAATTTTGTCAACTTTTTTCAAATCAATTTTGGTAGTGAAAATATAGTGTCTTTTCATGTCAAAACTTGAAATTGGCTAACCAAAATGAAATAAAATAACCCTTACCTATACCAATTTTACCTTAAAGTTTCAGAAATTGACTCTTTTACTAAATAATAGGACATAAATTGATTAACTATTCATCTGTCACAGAATTATCCCACTGATCGCATATGGAGTGTTTTCAAGGTCATATAGTTGTTGTACAATGTACAAGTCACAACATGACTAGAACTGTCCCTCACTCTCAGTCCTCAGTTGCCTCTTAGATGTCAAAGACGGTGGTTTGCTATTATTGCTCTTGTACCTACTTCATAGTTATTCTACTGGACGAATACTACAGTTTAACTGTAAGTATGGATTATTGATTATTACAATTATTTATTATTATCATATTCTTCTGTCTAATTATGTTGTAATCCCATGAAATATTTTTTTATTGAATTTTAGAACATCGAATGACTAAACTTTGAAACATCGTAATTGATATAAAATACATAAATATTTTTCTTTCTTTTCAGATATTCCTAAGATGCCAAAATTGAAGACAAGAGATCAGTCGTCATGCCACTTGAGCCTGTTAGTCGGTACAGGCAAGGAGCTTCCCGTATCAGAACTACCAACAGTGCGAGACATGCTGAGACTAGGGTTACTCCTTCGTGAACAAAATACAAAGGATAGAAGGAACTACACAGAGAAAGAGCTCATAAGGGACATGATTCCCCCTCTTCTGCATCAGTGGAAAAAAGCTAATGTGTTATTCAAACCACCTGTACTCAATCAGTATAGAACTATTGAGCTAAAATTAACAAAACTGTGGCACAAAGCAGTTGAGACATCACTTGGTAAAGGAAAACTAGCAAAGAAAAATAAATTTCTGCACACACTTGATATTCTTCTTGACATTTTTAACTGCCAGTGTCCCATAGAGTTGTGTTCTGAAGCCAATTGTTCTCCCTCATGCAGAAGAGAACCTCACCCTCACATTGATTGTCGCTGTCCTCGTGAGAAGAAGATCCCTGTTTTGGAGCTGGCTTTCATAAAGGCGCAGAGAACAAAGGCAGGAGGCCATGGAAGTATGCAGATTGGTTCGGCAGATTATTAAGAAACCAAAAAACAGATTGTTATTGCTAAGAAAAAAGAGAAAATCCGAGAGAGGGAAGAAAGGAAGAAAAAGAAGAGTGAAGAAGCCACCCAAAGAGATGAAGAGCTCTATCAAGAGGTTTCTCACTTCTTTGAAAGCTCTTCAGATGAACAGAAAGAAGCAACATCAGATGATAGCTCCAAAATGCCATCTGAACCTTCGCCGAAGAGAATGAAATACAACACTAAAGACATCTCAAACATTGCCCTTGCCAGTATTCGCCACCATACGGGGCTACGAAAGACTTCAGAGATTGCCACTGCCACTTGGATAGATGCAGGCCTCATCAGCCGAGAGGATACATCCTTAGTGATAGATCATAATAAGATAAGAAGAGCACAAGAAAAAATAATGAAGGAAATATCTGATCAGCATGAAAAAGATTTGAAGGAGGAAGGTCTCTCTTGCCTTTTGTTTGATGGAAGAAGAGATGACAAAAGTTCTCCTAGAGGTAGAGGGAATGGACAGAAAGTTTCCCGGTCTCATCAAAGAAGAACACTACTCTGTGTGTTCCGAACCTGGTGGCCGGTATTTGTTTCGTTGTTCCTGAAACAGAAGTAGAAGGCAAGAAACATGCAGAGGCAATTGCTGATCAAATAATATGTTGGCTTCAAGAAAGAAGACTTGACAGTTCACTGCAGGCCGTTGGTGGAGACTCAACTGCGGTGAACACTGGATGGCAGGGCGGTGTTATGACGCATTTAGAGAAAAAACTTGGAAGAAGGCTTGTTTGGATTGTATGTGATTTGCACACAGGGGAACTACCTCTCGTCGTCTCATCCAGGAACTTGATGGTCCTACAAAGAGCAACAACAAGTGGTCAGGCCCCCTTGGCAACATGCTAGATGAAGCAACGGAATTAGAAATAAATACAAAATTTCCAAAGGTCGAAGTAGGCCCTCCCCTTCCAGTGTTGTCTGAAGAAGTTATCAAAGACCTCAGCACGGATCAATCTTACGATTATCGTATTGTTCAAGCAATCAGATCAGGAGAGTTGCTTCAAAATCTGGCTCTCTTGGAGATTGGACCCGTAAGTCACAGTCGTTGGTTAACTACAGCGATTCGTTTCCGCAGGATTTGGGTTTCCAAACATGCACTGAAGGGCAAAATGCTACAGAATTTGATGTTGATTGTTGAATTTATTATTGGGTTTTATCTTCCTCACTGGTTCAATATAAAACTTAATCCAATGTGTATGGAGGGGCCCAACCACATCTTGTTTCAATTACAGCTACTGAGAACCCAAAGGAAAGTAGTGGTGGACATCGTGTTACCTGTGGTGAGAAGGTCCGTTTGGTATGCTAGACCAGAGGCAGTTTTGCAAGCAATACTCTGCAGCCAATGTACCAAAGAGCGAACTGAGGCTGTGGAAATCATTCTAAAGCTTAGAGGAACATCACTAGATGATGACCAGCTGGGAGACTGCTCTGTTCAGACAAGGAAGGTACCTCCGATAAACGTCAATGCCACGAAATTGTCAGAATTAGTTAACTTGAGTTCGGAAGTTTTGGAGCCACCACTGACAACATGTATAACAAACAAAGATTTAACACAACTTAAAGAGGCCCCAATACAAGTGCCAAAGTGGCCTTCTCACACTCAGAGTGTGGAGAGATGTGTGAAAATGGTCACAGAAGCAGCTAGTCAAGTTTACAGTCACGAGAGGCGAGAAGGCTACATCAAAACGCAAGTAGCAAGCCGAATGCTGATGTCAAGGAACCGCAGCAAAAAGGACATGACTGCATTGGTTACTTTCAAATAAAGACTCTGAATGATATCTTATTGCCACTTTAAATGTTGATAGGATGTTTGCGCACATTTGTTATTTTGTTACGAATTTACGAAAAAATGGAATTTTTTAATTAAAATTGATGTAGGTAGGAGTTATTTTTTATTGTTTTTGAAGCAAGGATATTATTTTGTATGCCAAATGATTACATTAAATTGCTACCAAATCACATGATTTTCAATTTAGTCATTTCACCCCCAAAACTGACACCCTATTGGATCATTGTATTTGTACACCTGATGCAAATCAGGCAGTTCTGAGTCTGTATGCAGTGTTGTACTCCTATGTTAGTTCTGACCACATGCCCTTATTAATTGAGTTTGACATTAATTGTTTTCCAATGCTATCACAGATAAATAATACAGGTAAAACGAAGTTAGACTGGTCCAAAGTTGATGATGAGGGCAAACAACAGTATTGTAATAAGTCTGATGTATTGCTAAGTAATATATCTCTCCCTAATGATGCTCTAGCTTGTCGGGATGTAAACTGTAGAATTCAAACACATATTTTGGCATTTAAAAACATGTATGAACAAATTGTTTCCTCTCTCAATAATGCTAGCCAAGAATTAAATACCTTTAGAAGAAAAAATTATACATGTAGACCTGGTTGGAGCGATTATGTAGCTAAACTTCATAATGCATCCAGAGATGCTTTTTTAATGTGGTGTGAACAAGGGCAGCCAAGGCAAGGGCCTCTATTACAACAAAAACAGAGGACTAATGCCAGGTTCAAGTATGCATTAAGGTACATAAAAAAAATCATTAGGATGAGTTAAGCAGGGATGCTCTGGTTAGAGAGCTTGCCAGTAAGAATCCAAGAAACTTTTGGGACGAATTAAAAACAATGAATAATAGTGCAATGTCTCTCCCTGCTAATATTGAAAATGTAACTGGGACTGGGAATATAGTCAAATTATTATGGAAGGAACAATACAGTGAGTTATTCAACTCTGTACATAAGAACAATAATGTTAATTGTGATGCTACCTATAGTCCAGATATAAGAGTTAGTGTATTTGAGACAAAACAGGCCATAAAATGTTTAGATTGTAACAAATCATGTGGTATTGATGGTATTTCTGCTGAGCATCTGAAATTTAGTAGTGACAGATTAGTTAGTGCCTTTGTTAGCTTTGTGCTTTACAGGTTTACTCATACATGGTGTTTTGCCGGATACAATGTTATCCGTTGTTTTGGTGCCAGTACTAAAAGATAAAAAGGGTAAAATCAACAGTAAAGATAACTATAGGCCAATAGCCTTTGCCAGTATTATTATCTAAGGTGTTTGAATATATACTCATTAACAGACTCGAATGTTGCTTGTATACTAGTGATAACCAATTTGGTTTTAAAAAGAAACACAGTACTGATATGTGTGTGTGTGCCCTGAAGGAAATGGTCTGTAAATACCAAACTCTAGATGTATTTTTGTGTTTTCTGGATGCCTCTAAAGCATTTGATCGTGTTAATCATGACAAATTATTCATGAAACTTGTTAATCGTAATGTACCTTGTTACTTGGTCCGTATTTTAATATTCTGGTATAATCACCAGACAATGATTGTAAGATGTGGTGGGGTTAATTCAGAGCCATTCTCTGTGACCAATGGTGTCAGGCAGGAAGGGATACTATCCCTCTACTTATTCAATGTTTATATGGATAATCTATCTGTTGTGCTGAACACCTGTAAAATAGGCTGCTATATTGGTACAATGATTGTTAATCAACTGATGTATGCAGATGAGCTAGTTCTTATTTCTCCGTCTGTAAAAGGGCTCAGCACACTTTTGAAGGTGTGTGAAAGGTATGGGAAGGATAACGACATAAAATATAATCCTGATAAAAGTCATGTTATGATTATGAGGACCAAGGCCTACAAATATATAAAATTTCCTGAATTTCAATTGAATAGTATGGTGCTTTCAGAAGGAACCCAGACTAAGTATCTTGGTCACATACTAACGGATAGTCTTTCAGATGATTGTGATATTCTAAGGCAATGTAGACAATTATATGCTCAGGGAAATACTTTGGTTAGAAAATTTCATGTGTTCATTAGATGTTAAGTTGATGTTGTTCAAAACTTTTTGTACTCCAATGTATGCAGCTCATTTGTGAGGGAACTACAGGACGTATAATTTGAGGAAATTATATGTTGCATATAATAATATTTTTAGTTCACTAAGGACTCCAAGATTTGTAATTGGTGCTCCTTCTAGTGTCGGTATGCTGTTTGTAGTCAATAAGGTGCCTAACTGTGCCAGTGTCATTCGCAATTTTGTATTTAGATTTATCACTATGCTTGGTGAGTCAGTCAGTAAGATAATAGAAGCCATGGTTAGTGGACTGGTCTCCGATGTATTTTATAAATCTCAAATCTGGAAGCATTAGCGTAGGCAATTGTATGTTCATTATATACAGTGATTCAATGGCCTTCTAGGTCAGTGCTCCATACAACTATCTCTTAATCTTCTATATACCTCTTGTATAATGTTTGTACCTGTTGAGTCTGAAATAAAGTGTTTGTTTGTTTGTTTGTTTGTTTGTACTAAAAAGAACAACTTTTTCAACTTTTAATTTGCATTCATATTTTCTTGTTGAAAATGTGTTTCCTTCAGAAAATTCTTTGCTGAAAATTTACATTAGTTTCAACGGATTTCTTGAGAAAAAACAAAAGCTATTTTTGTTTTAATTGTTATTACATTTAATTTAATAAATCAATAAAAACAAAATTTAAACGCATCATGTTTTAGAAACTAATAAAAAATGACCTTACAATTCGTGATATTTCGTAACACATTGAGGTGACGTGTGTGTGTATATACAGTATATGTATATAGTCTAAAGTCACTAAAGGGAAAAATCACTAAAAGAAAGCTGAATGGCAACACGAAGGGATAAACAGAGCATCGCGGCTGTTCGTTGGGTTTTGGCTGGACAAGAGCATGGTTATTCATATCTGACTAAATCGTTGGTGCTAAGTTTAATTTGGTGATGTTTCTAAGGTGACAAATGGGGTAGAAAGTTGTCAGAAAATAATAATAATAGTTAGGGGTAATGTCTATAGCTTCTAAATTACTAAAGTTAGAGAGTTTAAGTAGACTGCTTTGTGGGACGCAGGAAATCTATGGTAGGCCCTAAAGAATATCTAATTCAACGCACCCGTAAGTGCCTTTGTTTGTTGTTTAGAAACCTAGTAACTTAGTGGGGTCACTAACCCCAAGCTATTACATTTGGCGACGAGGATGGGATTCAATTTGGCTCATTGGATTCAATTTGGCTCACTGGAATAAATTTAGTTCATTGGATTTAATTTGGCTCATTGGATTTAATTTGGCTCATTGGATTTAATTTGGCTCAATGGATTTAATTTGGCTTATTGGGTTCAAGTGGTTGTTTAGAAAATTGGATGTAGCCTAGTGGGTCGTCCGATTTGGTTGGCTTGTGTGGGTAAGCTACCGTACTATAGCTTAGGTCCCGCCGGCCTAACTAAAACTAATTCCTACTCAGCCCTAACTCTAAAACTAATTCCTTCTCAGCCCCTAACTCTAATACAATTTACTATTCAGCCCTAACTGGGGAGTAACTAGATCAAATTTAATCCAAATCTAACCTACTTCACGATATTTGGCCTAAATCGGTTTTGTTCTAGCATGTCGGTGATTGGCCATATAAGCCCCTACGAAGACTCTGGGGAGGACTTCGAAGCTTATGCCACTAGGGTGAGGTTGTTTTTCGGAGGCAAATTCCATTCCTGATGCTAAGAAAGTACCTACCTTTTTAACTATAATAGACCCTAAAACACTTGGCTTAGTTATGGACCTAGTTGCTCCTAAAGCACGGGAAACTTGCACCTATAGTGAATTGGTACAGGCCCTAACCGATCAACACAAACCCCGAGTAGTTCTCATCTATGAACGTTTCAAATTTTATTCGAGTCATCAGACGGTGAATGAAAGCATTGCAGAGTTTGTTGCAGGAATAAAAGCCCATAGCCGTATTTGTAAATTTGGGGACAAATTAGACGAAATGCTAAGAGATAGGTTTGTAATGGATCTCAAAGAGGAGTCTATCCAGAGAGCCCTATTAGCTATACAGGACCTAACTTTTAGTCAGGCTGTAGAAATAGCTGCGGCTAGAGAAGCAGCTGCTAAGGATGTTAGAGCTTTTGGCAGTCACAGTAGTAAAGCCCAACACGTAAATAGCTTTAAATCTTCTAGGCCTGGCAGACCTAATGAGCCTACTAGACAGACAAATAAAAGGTATGCGGCAAATACGACTAAACCTACTAATTCAAACGCTAAACAGGAGGAAAAGCCTTCCAAGCCATGTACTGGGTGTGGAAAACACCCGTGGAAGAAGGACTGCCCTTTTAAAGAAGCAGTTTGCCGAAACTGTAGTAAAATAGGCCACATAGCTAAAGTTTGTTTTTCAAAGAAAACAAGGGGTGAAAATTCTAATTATAACATTTCTAGTGTAAATCCTCAAAACGGAACTACTTCGAACATTGGAGTGGAGTACCTATTTTGTGAGCAGCAAAGTGGTGATAATACAGGCCCATATATTGTAGAGGTAGGCCTAAATGAAATTACAGTTCCTCTAGAACTAGATACAGGTGCTGCCCGAACTGTCATGCCCAAAACAGTTTTTGACAAAACTTTCAAAAATGCACCTAAACTACATGCATCTAAAACAATACTGAAAAAGTATGGGGACATACAAATACCTATTTGTGGAGAAGCATCCATCACAGTTACACTCAACAAGAAAACTTTATCTCATCCCTTAACTCTTTTAGTGGTGGATGAGCAAGGGCCTACTCTACTAGGCCGTGATTGGATTGATGCTTTGAAAATGCCTATTGACAAAATTTTGCCAAAGGGTCAGGCAGATGTGCATACACTCTCATATCCGTCTGACATAGACTCATTGTTAAGGGAGTTTTCTTCTGTTTTTGGGCCTGAAGTAGGCAACCTAAAAGGCCATCAGGTCTGTATAGAAGTAGATCCTAATGTAACTCCGAAATTTTGTAAGGCCCGTTCAATTGCGCATGCACTGCGGGAGAAGGTAGATTTAGAAATTGACAGGCTGCTCAAAGATAAAATTATCGAACCAGTCACACACGCTAAGTGGGCTGCCCCAGTAGTTCCTGTACTAAAACCTGACAAGTCCGTGCGGTTATGTGGGGATTACCGTTTAACAGCAAATAGAGCAGTCCTTCTAGATTGCTACCCTATACCCAAGCCTGATGAATTATTTAGCTCTCTTGCTGGGGGTAAATATTTCATAAAACTAGATATGTCCCAAGCCTATGCTCAACTAAGTTTAGATGAAAATTCTAAAAAACTAACTATCATAAATACGCACCGAGGCCTATATAAGTACAATAGGCTATGCTATGGAATAGCATCGCCTTCGGGTATTTTTCAGAGGACAATGGACCAAGTTCTAGGTCACATTCCGGGGGTACTTTGTTTTCTAGATGATGTCCTCATTTCAAGTTCGTCTAAAAAAGAACACCTAACTAGATTAACCACAGTTCTAAAAAGACTCCGGGATGCCGGACTTAAGCTAAAGAAAGAAAAGTGTTCGTGGGTCACTAACGAGGTTTCATATTTAGAATTCCGCATAGATGCCTCAGGCATTCATCCAACGGTGGATAAACTAGAAGCAATAAAAATTGCACCACCTCCACAAAACATCACACAGTTACAAGCTTATTTAGGTCTCCTAAACTTTTATAGGAAATTTTTGCCTAATGCATCGACTTTCCTTGAACCCCTAAATAAGCTATTACGATCTGGGGAACAGTGGAGATGGGAGAAAACCCAAACGGAAGCATTTGAGGCTTCCAAGGACGTACTACTAAAGTCCACTCTCCTAGTGCATTATGATCTTAAACTTCCTCTCATAGTTTCAGCAGATAGCAGTTCTTATGGAATTGAGGCAGTGTTATCTCACCACATTGATGGTGTAGACAGAGCTGGGCAATAAATACATTGAATGTATTTAAATACTAAATACTAAATACATGGGAGAAATGTATTTAAATACTAAATACTAAATACATTTTACGAATGTATTTAGATACTAAATACAAAATACATCAATTGTATTTAAATACATTTGTAAATACATTTTAAATACATACAAATTTTAACATATGCATTCACTAATTCATGTTTTGATAAATTTCTACTTTAGGGGACACGGTGAATGTCGAAATAAATACACCACTCGATAGATCAGACGATTTTAAAAGCTTTTTCATCAATGAATTTTCCATCGCAAATTGGATTGATTGCAACGAGTTAGTTACACAGGCCCACTTAAGGCAGGGCCGTTTTGTACGATTATTCGGTCAATTTCAAGATATTTTTTGATGTCTAAAAAACACTTACCTTCAGATGAGTGTACAGATTCGTTGTAGCATTGCTTGCAGCAGAGACTTCGTGTTTACACAGCAAGCAGGTGCACTTTACCTTATTACCGTCTTTAGATTTAATTTTAAAGTATTTTCCATCAAACAGAGGGTGCATTAAATTGTTATCTGCAGATATATCACTGTTTGATTCACCGGATTTGCTTGTTGAAGCCATGACACGCACACGATAAAGAAATCAACCGCTTTCGACTAAGAGTGGCACACAACTGATTGAACTGACACGTTGAAACATGAACCATGCTGTACTACACTATCGACGCGTCGTACTGTGCTAGTACAGAACGTGTATTAAACCAGTAAAAGTATTTACATTTTTATATTTTGAGTATTTAAATACATTGTATTTAAATACTCACTAAAGTATTTAAATACTATATTTAAATACATGAAAAACAATGTATTTATAAATACAGTTCTAAATACACAAATGTATTTAAATATGTATTTAAAAATGTATTTAAATACTTCCCAGCTCTGCTCACAGGCGACTCTGTATATGTGGCAACGCCACAGTGAGAGTCAAGGTACCCCAACTGGGGGTTAGATAAGGTGGAGGTGGGACAACCGAGTCCAACATATAACACAGACATACATATTTAAAGGACAATTGAATGTGCAGTCATTGACATACAGGTAATTATAATGTAATGTCTGTGTTCATAAAGATAAGCAATTAATATGATCGTGAACTGCTTTGAACTCCATATAGTTTACTAGTCTTATATAGTAATAAGGTTCCATTATGATTACTGCAAGTCTATATGCAGAGCCCGTATTTAGACTACTTGAGGCCCAAGACGCAAAAGCAGACTGAGTGTCTGAGGCCCCTTTGGCTTTAGCCATGAAAGAAAATTGTAAAAAAAAAAATAGAAGCAACCGATTTTTAATTTATTTCACACCATACAAGTACGATAAAAATAGTAAATTACCAAAATTGAAAAATTACTCAAAACGAGTTTTATATATATATATATATATATATATATATATATATATATATATATATATATATATATATAGTTGATGCAACTCACAAGGAAAGCGAAAAGTGATTCCAAGGTCTTTCGTGTATTCAGAAGTACACCTCGTCAGGGAATGAAGGGCGAAGGCGAGACAACCAAAATATATACAGCGGGACGGAAAAACAAAAAGATTAGCACATGATTAACAAGAGTTAATGAGGCAAAAGGAATTTTAACAACATATTGCATCATTCATTCATTTCACATGTTTAATTGTGAAATTCATTCCATATATATATATATATATATATATATATATATATATATATAAATAAAGTGGTTTTTTTTCTTGGTTTTCATTTCGGGAAAGAATCAATAACATCATCATAATTTATGGGTTTTTTTATCTGATTCAATAAATAAGAGAGATAGATTCGACAGTTTTGTTTGCAATAAACTATTTCTTAAGTGATACTTAATTCTTTTTAGAACTGAAAAGGACCCTTCACCACTTGCGTTTGTTACAGGCATCGTTACCAAATTTTTAAGAATGGTTTCTACATTTGAAAACGTCGATTTGAGTCCATCAAGAATAATATTATACATATCAACTGGATTTATCGCTTTTCCTTCTTTCATATGTTTTAGAAAGTGTAGTACTTCGTCTTTAAGTTGATCAACATCAATGTCCTCTTTGTAAACATCCGAAAGTTTATCAATACATATGTTTACTTCATTTGAACTCATATTGTTTTTAAAAAACACGTTAAACATATGTAATATGTCGTTCTACACTATTATTCTACACTATTTGTTCGTCGGTTTATCTCCCCATTAAGCGTATCGCAAATTACATTAAATGTATTAACTACAAATAAATCCCTGCCATGCAAAATGACATCAGTTTCGCGTATTTCATCAGGCATAAATGTTTCGTTTTTTAATTCGGCATTGCTCATCTGTGTACTGCGTTTTATTAGTTAGAAGTTTAGCTTCTTCTTCGATACCGTTAAAGTTGTTTCTGATTTCTACATAAATTCTGTCACTGATTTTAAGATATTAACAACTTTTAGCATATTTATCGTTGGATCCTGCAACGATTTACTAGTTGAATTAAGTCTTTGTAAAATTCTGCCCAGATTTACGGTTAATAAAGCTGTCTCAAATTTACAAAATTTGTTTTATAAATTTCTGGCCTCTAAACGACAGACAGGCTTTTCGTGTCCACACAGAGATAGGTTAATTAAAGCACTTTTGATGTTTCTGTATCCTTTTCTTAACGCTGATCCGGCGCCATATTTTGCGCATGCGCAAAACAAAGCACAATGTATAATTCAGTTATCTACTTGCCAAGTTGCCAGCGCTACCAAGTTTGACGTTTTAAGAATGGATTATTTTTGTTTTTCAGGTTTAGAATCTAGCGATAAATTCTGCCCATGAGGCCCCATTTTGGTCGAGGCCCACAGCTAGCGCCTCATGCGCCTGTGCATAAATCCGGCTCTGTCTATACAGTATGTATTGTTACATAATGATTTAGTATACGCGAGACTGATGGGTGGGGAGGTTGGTTTTGTAATGTCTATTTTTGTTCAAATTCACTAGTATATTAAAAGTTGTATTGTGGTAGCTGTTCATATAGATTTGCAGTAATCACAATGGAACCTTATTACAGTATAAGACTAGTAAACATGGAGTTCAACGCTGTTCACGATCATATTAATTCAAATTTAATTGTTTATCTTTATGAACACAGATATTACATTATAATTACCTGTATGTCAATGTTATATGTTGTTGCTGTTTAGCTGATCAGCCCACCCTGATCGAGCAAGCCGGCGGCACGCAGGTAACCGATCGCCCTCTCCGGAGTGGACCAGAGGTTCAGCGCAGTAGTGATGTTGTGTTGTGTTCGTTGTTGTGCTAGAGCGGTACAGTCTGTCATAATGTGTTCAATTGTTTGTGGTGTGTCCTGGCACAGGTTGCAGGTGTCGTCTGTGGAGTTGTCTAGTCTGTGTTTATATGTCCGTAAGTTGGGGTGATGTCCACATCGGAATCGTGCTAAGTTAACTCGATCCGATCTGCTCAGGCTGATCTCTGACCTGTTAATGGGTGGCGGCTTCGCACCTAGGACCGCATTCGGACCGAGCCGTGTCAGTGCTTTGTGGGTTAGGTGTGTGTGTGTGTGTGTGTGTGTGTGTGTGTGTGCATGTGTTTTCTGTACTGTGTGATGTCTGTGGGGGCGTAGTATGGAAAGGAGTATTTGGTTATAATGGCTCTCTGGTGTTACCTTAATGGTGCGAGGTGTCGGTGCATGATTGTACATGTAGTGGCAAGGGTGTTATGGGTTAGTTGTCGCTGCTGCCATGAATTGTGTTCCCCTCATGTCTAAATGTTCCTTAACGTTCAGTATTTTTGTTTCTGTGTGCAGGTGTTCTATTGGTGTTGTTTGAGTGCATCCTGCAATGATACGAAGTGCGTTGTTTTGTATTGTCTGTAAGATGTTTATGTGTGTGTTTGAAATAATGGGTGCCCAGCATGGGCTAACATAGTCCATAACTGAGCGAATATATTGTTTGTATATGAGTGATGTTGTTTTCTGCTGGTGTCCAAAGTTTGTGCCTGTTAGTACCCTAAGCGTGTTAAGTCTTGACGTACATTTGGTTTTAATGTGCTGAATGTGGCTTGCAAAAGATAATGATGTTTTGTATGTGACCCCAAGTATTTTGGTTCTGTGAGTGTGTGGAATGTTGGTGTTGTTTAGTGTAAGCTGTGGCCTGTGGAGTTTGTTATTTATTTATTTGTTGGGTTCAAAATCCCAGCTGAGCCGTGAACGGCCAAGTTCTAAAGGGCCAGTTCAACCTACAGCCCAAGTTAGGCTAAAATTAAAACTTACTTTTTGAGATCCTATTAGGTCCTACCTCAGGGTTGCTGACTCGATGTGGGCCTACCTTAGGTCTCAGTTGTATGAATTTAAGATAAAAACAAAAGGGGCACTATTTATGGTCTTCTTTCTCAACCTTGCAACAACAGCACAACCTGGACTATTGCACGATGCAACAATCTTGTATCTAAACAACCAAACTGAATTGCAAGAGAGCTCTCTATAAGACCACACCCTGTAAGTACGACGTTCCACAAACGAGTAGAAAGGACGCGCAGCGCCCCAAAATGATGCCACCAGAGTGGCCAAACAATGATGCCACAAGAGCCCAAAAATGCTAGCTCTAAATTAAGTTAATTTTTCACTAACCTTACAATTATGAGATGGATATATATACACACCTTAACTTAATATATACAAGCAATGCTGCATCAATCAGCTTAGTCATCATATCGCCTTGGGACAACAATGGTTCTTCCTCTTCTAGATTTTCTAACACTCCCCACCGAAGAGGCATTGTTGTCATTACCTTCTGCAAGGTTAGCCAAGCCTTCTCCATGAGGCTGTAACTCAAATGTTCATCTTGACTATCTGTGTTTTTGCTGATTTCTAAAGCATAGAGTTTTTGTATAGGTCTCTTTAACTTTCCTCCGGAAGTCTTTACCAGTGCAGACCTAACTAAATTGTCTTTGCCAACAAACAACTCTTCAATTATGCCAAGCTTCCAGCATTGCCTTGGTCTTTCATCCCCAATCATTACCACTTCTCCCACCTTGATACAATTTGCATTGGAGCCCTTTACCTTGCCTGATGGGTAATAATTGAGTTCTGGCAAGTATTCCATCTGCCACCTCTTCCATAACTGATCTTGGAGCTCTTCAAGGTACCTCAGCCGTCTGGTTAACTCTCCTTGAGTGCTCTGGATAGGCTGCAAGTCTTCTGGCACACTGGGACTTGATGTTAATCGTTTACCACAAAGAAAATGATTTGGTGTCAATGGCTCCGCATCCTGCATACTGTTATAAACAAAAGTGATAGGCCTACTGTTCACCATTGCTTCTACTTCACATAAACAGTGCAGAATTCTTCTTTGCTCAAATGAGCATTAGCTAAAAGTTTCTTTAATGGACACTTTACACTTCTCACTAGCCTTTCCCAAAATCCTCCCCACCATGGTCCTCTCAACAATAAACTCCCACTGTACCCCTTGGTGTGAAAAGTAGGATTGGAATCCTTCCTCTTTTAGCAAGGACCAAATTTCTTGGAGTTCCTTTGCAGCCTTTTGAAGGTTTTTGCATTATCCGATATGATTTTATTTGGGAAACCCCTTCTGTTCACAAACCTTTTAAAGGCCAAAAGAAATACATCACTACTTAAGTTGCTTACCAACTCCAAATGGATTGCTCTGGTGGTAGCCAGAGATGGGCACGATCTTGATCTTCAAGATCAGATCGTGATCTTGAAGATCAAGATCGTGATCTGATCTTGATCTTGAAGATCACTTTTATTATGGTGATCTTGATCTTGATCTAAGATCACTTTATTTCTTGTGATCTTGATCTTGAAGATCACTTTAGACTTCAAGATCACTTTTAATTTCAGATTCTTAAATATGCCGCTATGCGAATGTCATTTGTTTTTTGTCCAAGCGACATCTGGTGGCAACTTTGTTCAACACCGACTGTTTATGTTTTCTGTTAGTTGGGTGACTTGCGTCATGCGTGGGCTCATGGAAGGTGTAGTTGCTGTGGAATTTAGGCTCGTAAAAAGTGTAATTTCTGTGCAATTATGTTAAAAGTGTTCTATTAATATATTATTATATATAGGCATAAAATATAGCCTATAGGTCCGTATTCATAATAAATTAATTCTAAACATATTTTATTTACAGATTGAATTTTTTAATAATGAGTGCAATTTTACAACTTCAACAGGCTCCCAAGGGAACCAAATATTCTAGGTTGTCACCAGAACAGTATTCAATATATTTAGATAACAATGTTGGTAATAAGGATCAATCTGTGCTATTGAACGGAAAATATTTTCAAATTGTCGAAAAAACTGGAAACAGTATCAAAGTTATTTGTAGGCAGTGTACAAAGAAAACTACAATTCTGTCTGCTGGCCTCGACTCAACAAGCAATCTTCTGAGGCACCTCAGGGTTAGTACTACTTAGTAACTAAGTAGTAAGTAGCAACATTAACATAATGGTTCAAGTCATATTTTAAGTGACTGGTGCCATACAAGACTAATGCTACATTTACATAGACGTCCATTTGAATATATTGTGCACTTCAGATATTAATAGATTATGGACTAGTAACTACATTAAAAACTGCCGATATCCAACTATAATAAAACGCAGGTGTATCTGTCTTTCTCTCTGTCTGATCCATGTCTGTAATTTCTCCTATTTAGTTACTGAAGGACGAAATTCGGCTTTCAATTTAACATAGGATAAAAATGCACTGATCATGGTGAAAATAATTTTAGTTAAAGATAACAAAATTTTAGAATCTTGTTAAGTATTAATTTCAACTAGAAGTTTGATACTCTGATAAATATTATACAGGGTGTTCAAGAAGTCTCTCCGCATGATAATAATTTATTTTCTTGTGCAGAAACTACATTCGGATCTTTTGGGTGAATATGAATCGGAGAAGAAATCTCGCAAGCGTCCAGCTAAAGAAGAAGATGCCAGCGGCAGCAATGCTGGCCCTGCCAAAATTGCCAAGCAGTCAACACTAAGCATGTTCCACATTTCCAAGCAAAAACCAGGACCACCAATATGCAAGGATATCCTTGAAAAGAAGATTCTCTCGCTTGTGGCTAATGGGCTCCTACCATTGAGCCTAGTTGAACTACATGAATTTAAGGATCTTCTTTCATGTTAGTATAACTCAAATATTTTGCTATTTTTTCCATAGCTAATATCTGATTAAAATAATTAATCATATTATTTGTATGAACATTAGACTATCGCTAGCCTAGCTAAATATTTTGATATTTTTTCCATAGCTAATCTATTGTATTTGTTTTAATTTTTAAATTTTTTTCAACGTCAACCCGGCTGTTCAGGTGCCATCTAGACGCACCCTGGCTAGATCTCTTGCAACAACAACCAGTACAATGAAGGAAGACATACAAGCAAAACTGGCAGCAGTTGACCATGTGTGTGTTACATGCGACATATGGTCAACTAATCACCGCAGTTTCATGGGAGTCACTGCGCATTGGGTATGCTATTGATTTAGTGTATTATTTTTATATAATTGATAAATTGACCATTGGTGATAGACTGATAGCTGATAGACTTATAGTATAATCTTTTCAATTATTCGACATGTGTTCCTCATTCATTAATTTGGTGAGTCTTCATTTTGCTGTGATTCACAGTAATTTCACACTAATTCACTGATTCTGTCATCTGTCATTGTGTCTGATTCACAGCAAAATGTGGAAGAGTCCATATTCACAGGCTGTGAATATGGACTCTTCCACATTTTGCTCTTATGGGATGGGTCACTGATGTGGTGGTATGGTAGGCGACTCATCGCTGAATTGCCTCCTTTATATCACATAGTTCTTCTCTTCAATGTTTGGTGGCGCAGTTTAGCTGGTGCGTGTCTAACCAATATTATTAAATTAAGCTTAAAAAAATGTTCATACAAACATTGATTTTATATTCTTACATTACAGATCATGATGACTTGTCGCGAGGATCAGCTGCACTGGCATGCCGAAGATTTCGTGGAACACATAGCTTTGATAAAATTGCTGGAATATTGGACAGGATCAACTCGGAGCATGGTTTATCTTATAGAAAAGTTGTATCTACAGTCACCGACAATGCATCGAACATGGTGAAATGCTTTAAAGAGTTCGGTGTTCGTGTTCAGAATCGTACTGACGACATTGATGAAGATGATGCAGATGAAGATGATGATGAAAAAGATTCAGATGAAGAGGTTATCATCAGCAACTTTCCTGAACATTCAGGAGAGCATGGAGAGGAGTCAGTGAAACTATCATCCCATATTCGATGTGCCTCCCACACATTGAACTTGGTAGCAACAACTGATGCAGATAAAGGACTGAATTCACCTGGACTAAAGAAGATAAAGCATTCTGCAATGGGAAAATGTTCGGCGCTGTGGAATGCTGCTGGTAAACCCAAGTCAGCAGAAAAAATACAGGAAATAACTGGCGTCCAATTTAGGTACCCATGCGTCACCCGATGGAACTCAATGTACGACTCATTAAGCCAAATATATAAACATAAGAACGACGTGAATGTAGCTCTTGAAGAACTGAATCTACCCATCCTCAAAGACAATGAATTGGAATTTATTCAGAATATTTGTCTGTTCTAAAACCAATTGCAGCAGCCCTCAACAAATTACAGGCAGAGAAAGAATGCTACTACGGTTGTCTTCTTCCAACAGTCCTAGTGACTCAAGATGCCCTCGCAAGATTGGAGCCTATCCAACCAAACGACCTGCGCTTGAGACACTGCATGCCATTACTGGCAGCAGTCGTCTCTGGCTTCAATGCCAGATTTGGTCATTTTTTGTCGTTGAGCCCGAGGTAACTGATGCCGTTTTGGCCTCAGTATCTCATCCGTATTTCAAACTTAGATGGATATCATTGTTGCAAGGGCCTAATTTCGGCGATCATGAAGCAATCAAGTCTCAAGTAAAAGACAAGCTGCAAATGGCTGTAAGAAATTGTAATTCTGACAGCAGTGGTAATAGTTCGGTGAACTCAGACTCATCATCTGAAGACGATTTCTTCAGAACTATGGACGGCTCATTCTCTGCTCCTAACAACAAGGAAGACTTGGAAGTCCTCAATTATTTGCAGGACACCAGTAAGGCACTCGACTCTTTAGATAGGTATCCTGCTATAAAGAAGATCTTCAAGAGGTATAACACCACGCTACCTTCCTCTGCACAGTGGAACGGTTGTTTTCGTTTGCTGGCATGGTTCATAGCCCAAACGAAGTCGTCTCTCGGATGGTAACTTTGAACAATTGGTTTTGCTGAAAGCAAATGTTTACAGCGGTTGAACATTAAATTAACACTCTTAACTTGCGGTTTTTACCCTTATATTGTCAGTAATTGCGTACTGCAGTAAAACTGTAAAATTAAATTCTATGTAAAAAATGTTTACTTATATATGCTGACCATTCATTGATATGGGTTATGGACCTGGTGAAATGAGAATTGAGAAAAATAGAACTAAAAACTATATGTAGGTCATTTAATAGTTTTTTCTTTGCTGATAAGTTATGATAATACTAAGTTTTAAGTTTACCACCTGAAAAACTGAAAGGGGAATCGTCAATCCCCGTGGTTTAGATCAGGTGACATGGGTAGGATGCGATGCTTGTATTGCCTCAGCCCTCAGGGGAGTATTAGGAGTGATACTTTTCAGGAGTGATTAACAAAATAATTTGTTTTTGTTTACTCTACAAGAGTACAACTTTTTTCAATTCATATAAAAGTGATCTTAAAAAGTGATCTTGAAAAGTGATCTTCAAGATCACGATCTTGATCTGGATCTTCAAGATCACATTTTTCTGGTGATCTGATCTTGATCTTCAAGATCACATTTTTCTGGTGATCTGATCTTGATCTTCAAGATCACCAAAGTTGGTGATCTTGCCCATCTCTGGTGGTAGCACATGTGAAAAAACATATATAACCTTTGTTAGACTCCCCTCTCTCATACACATAGACTGGACCTGCAAAGTCTACTCCCACTACATCAAATGGGGCAGTATACACACACCGTTCTCTTGGAAGTGGAGCCACCTTTTCATAATAAGGCTTTGCACTCCAACGCTTGCAAACCACACATTTATGCAAGACCTTTTTTACTACTTGTCTAATTTTGGGAATCCAAAACTGTTGTCTGATCTCTATTGTCACTTCTCTAACTCCAGCATGTAACAGCTTATGATGAGTATCCAGGATCAAAAGGTCCACAAATGCCCCCAGAAGGTAGCAAAATTGGATGTCTTTTCTCCTCTGGAAGCCCAGAAAACTGTAGTCTACCTCCTACTCTCAATAAATCCTGATCCAAAAACACATCCAAACCCTTGAGAGCAGAATGTGTTGGTAGAACCTGTAATGGATGGCTGGTGAGCAATTCCCTCTTCACCAAATTTTTCCTTCTGCACATATACCACCCAGTATTTCCTGGCTTGCTGAATCTCCTTACTGTTCAGAATTCCTTCCCTTCTTGTTTCTCCCCTTAATATTGTTGGTAAATCTATATACCCATGCTGTCACTCTTAACAATCTTTTCAGACTGCTAATGTCCTCAAGCCTCAATATGGGGTCCTGCTGCATAACTTGACAACTGTTCACAGCGCATTTTCTCACCTCACTCACCCATGCTTCTTCAGCCTGGCATTCTCCTACAATAGGCTGATTAGAAGGCCAGTTTTCACTTCCAAGTTTTAGCCACTCTGGCCCATTCCACCACAAACTTGACTGTGCAAGATCTTTCACTGAAATTCCTCGTGTTGGTAAATCAGCGGGGTTTTGGGTGCCTGGACAATGCTTCCATTGCTTGGGATCTGTGTGCGCTTGAATTTCCTCCACCCTATTGGCAACAAATGGTTTCCATTTCCTTGCCTGACTTCTTAACCAGTGCCAAACTATAGTGGAGTCTGTCCAATAATAGCTTGGAATTTCATAGAGGGCCAAAGACTTTTGCACTGTAACTGCAAGCCGACTAGCAATAACTGCACCCATCAATTCCAACCTTGGAACAGAAAGCCTTTTCAAAGGTGCTAATCTGCTCTTTGCAGCAACCAACTTGCAACTTACTTCCTCTTGCAATGCGCCTCTTATATAAATACAAGTTGCATAGGCTTCCTCACTTGCATCACAAAAGATGTGCAGCTCAAAATTGTCTGGACTATTGTTCAACTCTCCAAAGTACCATCTTGGGATTTCAATGTCTCCAAGATGTGCCAATTCTTTGAACCAATATTTCCACCTTACCACCATATGGTCAGGTAACTCTTGGTCCCAACTAAGTCCAATTTCCCAGAGGCTCTGAAACAAATTTTTGACTTTATCACAAATGGAGCCAGGAATCCAAGAGGATCAAAGACCTTTGAAGCCAAACTAAGAGCTGTACGTTTTGTCCACCTTGTCTCATTCTCAGCCAGCTCTACTAAAGATTTCCCATTGAAGGTAAACAAATCATCGCCTTGCTGCCAAACAATGCCTAGCACATTTGCGTCTATTGCCCACAACTCCTTAATACCAGAATCCTCAATACTTTCTGCTGCATCAGGTACTACACAGGACTGACTCATAAACTCTTGTAATTGAGAATGATTGGTCTGCCATTTTCGAAGCTCCATGCCAGCCTCCCTCATTATAGCTCTAGCCTCCATGAATATCTGTTTAGCCATTTCTGTATTATTTCTGTATTTTCCTTATGTGTTCAATAGTATTAGGATAGACTTCAGAATATTTTTTAAAATGGTACTGCATAGTAGCTGCCAACAGAAATGGACTAGAGCTGAGGCCAAACAACACTGATTTCATTCTATATCCTTGAACCTTAGGTTCATTTTCCAACAAGTCTTTCGTATCCACCCACAGATACCTTACTGCATCTCTGTCCTCTGGTTTTAACTTTATCCGCAAAAAGGCTTGCTTCACATCTGCAGTCAATGCTACTCTACCAAACCTGAATCTCAGTAACAAGGAAAATAAATCTGCATTTAAATTTGGCCCAGCATCCAAACAGTCATTCAAGGACACACCACCTATGGAAAACTGATGAGTGGGTAGTTGGGAGGTAACGAAAATGGTTCACTGAGTAGGTAGGTAGTTAATCTAACAATTATTAAATTCCTTTTATGTCAATAACTGGGTGGATGAAACCAATTGGTTGCTCACCAGAGTTATTCTCCACACTAGTATTTATATACTGTGTGACAAGAGCGTGCTCGGTAATAGATATACATTACCGATCAACCAACCAAAAAAAGACCAAGAGGACGCTGGTGGAAAAAGCCCCGCGAAAAAGAGAACAAGGGAGAACGAAAACGAGGAACGGGGCGAGAGGACGGAACGAGAGAAAGGAGAGAAGAGACACCGAAAAAAGTCCCCACCAGCAAGTACGCTCTCGACAATTATACAGGGGAGAAAAGAGACTCTCTAATAACTAGCAGTAAGTGACTAATTGTGTTTTAACCCAGTTAGAAGTAAACTCATTAAATTAAGCTGGGTCAGACAACTTAGGCCTACATTGTGGCCTAAGACCTAGCATCAACTCATAGCTTAACAAAGGTGAAGGTAGATTGCCCTAACCTAATTTGGTGAGGAATCCTACTGTGGACCTCAATTTATCTGCCCTCTCTGGACCATTTCCGGAATCTCTAGGCTGACTCTTACAAGGCTAGACTTAATCTACTCTATAGTTAGACTGGAGATATTAGGGGTGGGTTAATTGGGGACCAATTCATACAGAGCATTTTTCACATTGGTGGTCCGTGTGTGGGGAATTTACAAACCTTAACCTTACTTAACAAAAATTGCAGAATTAGGCTAAATGGTCTAGCCTAAGCCTAACCTAATCAAGCCTAATTAGGTCTACAACCTAGGGCCTAACTAGGAAACATTTACATTTAAGGAGTCTCATTCTCTTATAAGCTTAGACCTGAGTGACACACAAGTACTTGGGGGGATTAAACCAAATTTAAAACTTGACTGTTTTGTCTGTGATCTCTCTTCTCTAGTAATTTCTTCTTGTCCTCTATTTCATTACGATCCCCAGTTAAACAATTTTGACTTAAACATGGACAGTGAGGAATTGAAAAAGTTAAAAAAGAAAAGGGGGGGGAAATTGGGTGCTGTTACAAAGGCCGTGAACACTTTTAACAATATTACACAACCAGGTAAGGAAGATTTAGAGTGTGTAATTCTTAAATTGGAAACTAAAAAGAAGGAAATAATAGCCATTGATGAGAGTATTTCAGAGTTAGTTGAATCCGAAATGGCTGAAGAACAATTGATAGACCTTTACGCTGATAATGATGTTCAGGTAATCTCAATTGAACAGCAAATAAGGAGACTACAGTCTCGTTTGACTGACTTAACACCACATAAACCTACTTCTGATTTTAATCAAAGGAGAGCTAACTTTCAACCAAATTTAAGTGGCATGCCAAATCCTGAGTCACAAGAATCTAGGGCTACGTTACCCACTTTGCTAGTACCAACATTTGAAGGGGACACGGTACAATTCCCATCTTTCATTGACAAATTTGAGAGTTTAATAGGTAATAAACCTTATATTTCAACTGTTGATAAGTTTAGCTACTTAACTAGTTTCCTTAAAGGCCCAGCCTATAACCTGATAGCCTATTTACCAGCCATAGGGAATTCATATGAAGTAGCTATTGATCTCTTAAAACGTAATTACATTAATAAAGATGAGATTGTATTTGAATTATCTCAACAAATTATTGATTTTGCACCCATAAAAGATAACCATAGTGATACGGAAAAATTTTATTCAAAATTAGAAGCTATTATAGGACAACTGGTTAGCAATGAGATAGATGTTAAAGCTTCATCTTGGATTATACAAGGCATAATTCTTAGGTGCCTTCCTTTGAGGGTTAAAGATGTTTTAGTTCTAAAGACGGGAGAAAATTATCCTACTCTTGAAAATATCTGAAAACACTTTCCAACTCTCCTAACTAATTACAAATTGAGAAATATTCCAACACCAAATAAGACCCAGACTATGGATAAACCAAAGACTGTTCCCAGAGACCAACTAGCTACAGCCAAACAGACAAAACTTGATACTGTAGAATCAAATGTGACCAACTGGAATACACGAACACCTACATTACAGAACTTTAATGTAACTGCTGCCTCAACTTACACACTATATTGCAAATTTTGTGCAAGTGATGAACACAGTAGTACTGGGTGTGACAAATATTCAGACTTTAACTCAAGAGCTAAAAGATGTGAACAGTTGAACCTATGTAAAAAGTGTACTGGCCAGGGACATTATAAGAAAGACTGTAAATCTAGGTTAAGATTCAAGTGTAAGTTTTGTAAAAGTTTACGACATGTCTCATCAATGTGTGATTCACCTAAGTGTCCAAACAATAGTACTCAAACTCAAAAGATACCTCCACCAAACAAAGGTAATCAAGAAAATGCCACTTTCATGGGACATTCTGTTTGTTCAAACAGCGTAACAAGAAACACTGAGATTCTTTTACCAACTATTACTTTGGACTTAGTGAATAGTGAGGGTAGCACCACTCCAGTGAGATGTCTTATAGACTGTTGTTCTCAACAAACATTTGTTTCGCAAAATGTAGTTAATAAATTGGGTTTGACACCAAACCCGAATGAACAAAAACTCAATATTGCATCCTTTGTTAAGGATAACTCGGACAAAAATAGCTATAAGACAATTGACCTGGAACTACATTTAGAAAATAAATTAGAGAAAATTGAAGCAGTTATTATTTCTAAAGTAGGACAAAACAAACTGGTTATACCCAAACTAGAACAAACCATAAATCATTTGGGAAAACACTACAAAATAGCTGATAGACATATCACAAACAACACAGTAGCTAACATTGAAATGTTAAAAGGGGCAGATTATATTAATCTTATTCATAAGGGCATAGTAAAGATGGGTAATGGTATAGCTTATCAGACTATATCAGGGATAGCCCCTTTGGGTGACCTATCCAAATACAACCTAGACCTAAACCAAAATAGTTCATGACTAACAAATACTATGTGCCTCAACTCAGTCCTACATAACACCTGTAAGAATAGCAACACTTTGAATAATATTATATCAACTGAGAACATTAATTCATCACTATCAAATGAAACTCTGGATGAGGCAATTCAAACTTTATGGTTGCTAGAATCTGTGGGTATACATGACACAAATCAAACTTCAGAAGATCAGTTAATGGTAGAAAGATTTGAAGACACCATTCAGTGCAAAGACAATAGTTATTTTGTTGAGTTACCTTGGAAAATAAATTGTCCAACTTTAAGAGATAATCTTAAAGTAGCTAAAGGACATTTATATAAAGTAATGAAAAAACTCAAACAAGATAATAATATTCAAATGTACAGTGATGTCTTCAAAGAACAGCTACAGAAAGGCTTCATTGAAGAAGTAACAAATAACCCTTTTAAAAAAGATGGTTGTCATTATTTAACCCACAGGGGGTTTATCGACAAGATGCCCCAACAACAAAACTCAGAGTAGTATATAACTGTAGCCTCAAAGACAGTGATAAACACAGTTTGAATGATTGCCTGATTGAGGGTCCTAATCTCATTTCTGACCTTATGAAGATCTTACTGAGGTTCAGGTTAGATAAATATGCCGTACAAAGTGACATTTCAAAGGCATTTTTGAGAATAAAACTTAAAAGTGAATATGATAAGAACCAACTTAGGTTCTTATGGTTCAAGGATCCATTTGATTTGAATAAAGGGTTCATAACCTATAGATTTAATGTTGTGTTGTTTGGAGCCAATTGCTCACCTAGCCTATTAGCATTGACAATTAGACGACATTTGAACCAGTTTAATAACTCTTTAACATTGAACTTCCTTAAGGAACATTTTTACGTAGACAATCTAATAGGCTCAACAACAACAAAATCTGAATTATCTGAAGTCTATGAACACTCTCAAAACATTATGCAACAAGGTAACTTTGAACTTAGAGAGTGGATTTCAAATGATGAGGATTTAAACAAAAAAGATTTTAAAGGATAATAATGGTCTTACTGAGCCATCAGACAGAGTTAAAACTTTAGGTATGAACTGGTATTTGGATGCAACTTCTAACAGTCATGATTCAATCTGTACTAAAGGTTTTAAACTTGATGAGGAAGCAAATACTAAAAGACAAATATTATCAGAGGCTTCCAAAATTTTTGATTCCATGGGTCTATTCCTGCCTTCAACAATAAAATCAAAGATTCTCCTCCAAGAAATTTGGAGGACAAATGTTGGGTGGGATGATCCAATAACAAATGAAGATAAAAAATCTTGGAAGAAGTTAGCTGCTGATTTAACAAAAGTGCAGAACATTAAAATTCAAAGGTGCTGTGGGTTTAGGGATAAGCCCCAGAGACTTCATGTGTTTTGCTGATGCAAGCACACAAGCTTATGGGTGCTGTGCGTATCTTGTAAGTCCTACAGAAAGTCATCTAATTTATGCAAAAGGGAAAGTTGCACCTCTCAAACCTACCCGAACCATACCTCAATTGGAACTATTGGCTGCTGCATTAGCCATTAAAACCATTTCATTGCTTAAGGATGCTTACCATGATGTGAACATAACTGATATCCACATCTGGCTTGACAGTCAGATTTGTCTTGCCTGGATACGGAATGATAGCATTAATAGTAAGAATATCTTTGTAAGAAATAGGCTAAAAGAAATAGCTGAAGTCTAATGAAAGCCTACAAGTAAACTTTCACTATGTTCCAACTAAACAAAATCCAGCAGACTTTCTGACCAGAGGTTTATCCTACAAGTTGTTGAAGTCAAACAAAACTTGGTTCATGGGACCTAAGTGGCTCTGTAATACAGACCAATGGCCTGTGGAACAAATTAACTTGACATTAAATTTAATCTTTTCAAATGAAAAGGTTGAACCAATCACTAATTATGAACGTTAGTCTGATTTCAGTAAACTTGTCAGGGTCACAGCCTACTGTTTGAGGTTTGCTCACAACTGTTTAACTACAATAAACAAACAGCTAAATAAAAACAATCATAATTATACAGAAGTTGCAACCAAGTACTGGATAGGGCATGCACAACAAAAAGAGTACAATAAAGAGTTAGAATTCTTGACTAATGGGAAACAAACAAAAGAACCTGTACCATCAGTAGTTGTGGATCTAAATTTGTTCAGAGACGAGGAAGGCCTTCTAGGGTGTAAGGGAGATTAGACAAATCAAAACTGTCTACAAAAGCAAACATCCAATCCTTTTACCTAGATTTAGCTATTTGACAACATTAATCATCAGAAAAACACATAATGATGTACATCATATGGGGTACCACAGACACTAACTACTACATTAAGAAAAACTTATTGGATACCCAAGGGAAGGATCACTATTAAAACAGTCCTGAGTGAGTGTGTCACATGTAGGCGTATTCATGCTAGGCCCTATAGGAAACCAAATCCTCCTGCTTTGCCAGAGGAGAGAGTTACTCTCAACAGACCCTTTGAGACTGTAGGCATTGACTATACAGGAGCATTGACTGTAGGGGTGGTTGACACTGAACAAAAAATGTACATTGTACTGTTTACATGTGCTGCCACACGAGCTGTTTTCGGATGTTGTGGAGGACCTTACAGCAGAATCTTTTGTTGCTGTCTTTAAGAGATTCTGTGCACGACATTCAGTACCCAAGACAGTTTGGACTGACAATGCTACATATTCAAGGCTGGTGAACAAGTCATCAACGACTTGTTAAGCAACGAACTTACACAATTATATATACAAAATTCAAACATAAAGTGGAAGTATATTCCGGTTGCCTCTCCTTGGTATGGTTCTATCTGGGAGAGGAATATACAAACAGTAAAGAATTGCTTGAAGAAAGCAATTGGTAAAAAACAGATACACTTATTTGAGTTGCTCACTCTCCTGGCTGAGATTGAGAACATCATCAACAATAGACCACTCACTTATGTGAGTGACAACATTAATGACCCGGAACCATTAACACCAAATCATTTGATTCGGGGAGAACAAGTTAGTCTCCTGCCGGACTACAATATAGACTCTTCAGAAGACCCAAACTGGACTCAACGACACGATGAACTCCAGACTAAGTTACAACACTTAACTAGAGTTAAAGCTCATTTTATTAAACAGTGGAAAACTGAGTACTTGATGGGTCTAAGGGAGAGACATAAACAAATGACTAAGAAGGATTGGTCTGACACAATTAAGGTAGGGGACCTTGTTCTCATACATGATAGTACTCCAAGACAATACTGGCCTCTGGCTAGAGTTTTAGAACTCAGACCAGGGCAGACGGGGTAACAAGAATGGTCAAATTAAGGACTTCAACGGGTGACACAACAAGAGACATTTCTCTTTTGTACCCTTTAGAGTCTGGACCCAAAACAACGGACTTTGGAGAACCTTCTCCACTGACAGTAACAACTGGAGACACTGAACTTCCAGTAACTATTCCTTTGACAGTAGGAGTGGTAACGCATCCTACTACAACATTGACAGACACAAGACCTCAGCGACAAACAGCATTAAAGGCGCGACTAGTTTTACAACAAAAAATAGATGCTGGGGAATTGTAATTTTATCTTCTAACTTTCACTTTTTCTTTTCTTATGGTAAAGACCATAGACAGTTTCATCCTATGGATGTATATTTCTCTTCTAATTAAATGCTACACCTTCTCCATGAGAAGGTGAGGATAGTCACTGTTAATCAGATTAACAGGCATTTACAGACAAAAAGTTAGCTAGTCTACACTCAGACATAAAAATTGGTGACAATGACACCAAAATTTTTATCTCCCGGGGCCCCCAGTATATGGAAAAACTGATGAGTGGGTAGTTGGGAGGTAACGAAAATGGTTCACTGAGTAGGTAGGTAGTTAATCTAACAATTATTAAATTCCTTTTCTGTCAATAACTGGGTGGATGAAACCAATTGGTTGCTCACCAGAGTTATTCTCCACACTAGTATTTATATACTGTGTGACAAGAGCGTGCTCGGTAATAGATATACATTACCGATCAACCAACCAAAAAAAGACCAAGAGGACGCTGGTGGAAAAAGCCCGCGAAAAAAGAGAACAAGGGAGAGAAAACGAGGAACGAGAACGGAACGAAGAAGGAGAAGGAACAGACACCGAAAAAAGATCCCCACCAGCAAGTACGCTCTCGACAATTATACAGGAAGGAGAAAAGAGACTCTCTAATAACTAGCAGTAAGTGACTAATTGTGTTTTAACCCAGTTAGAAGTAAACTCATTAAATTAAGCTGGGTCAGACAACTTAGGCCTACATTGTGGCCTAAGACCTAGCATCAACTCATAGCTTAACAAAGGTGAAGGTAGATTGCCCTAACCTAATTTGGTGAGGAATCCTACTGTGGACCTCAATTTATCTGCCCGCTCTGGACCATTTCCGGAATCTCTAGGCTGACCCTTACAAGGCTAGACTTAATCTACTCTATAGTTAGACTGGAGATATTAGGGGTGGGTTAATTGGGGACCAATTCATACAGAGCATTTTTCACACCACCTTTGTCCTTGGCTGAGCCATCAAAAACTACCCTCAGTTTGGTGGTAGTTTTGTCTCGCCGTATCACTGCATGGTGTGGCAGATAATGTGCCTCCTGGTTCACCAGCTCACCTTGCACCCTTTCAGCATAGCCCTCCCTTACATAGCTTAGGATAGCCTCATTGTATTCAATTAACAACTCCTCATTCTTTCTTAGCCTGTACAATGAAGTCTCCAACCTCCGATTAGCTAGCTGAAGGTTTGCACCAGGTTTGCAAGAATCCTTCCAAGGGAGGCCAACTTCATAGCAACCATCTCTAAACCCAATCCCTTTTTCAAATTGCTCTAAAACATCATTGTTCACTGTACTTGCCTGTTTGTCCTTTATGCCAATGGATTCAAGTTCCCAAAACGCTTTCAAATGCCTTTCCAAACCATGGCTGCTCTCCTCAATCTTAACAAAAAGAGCCTTAACTTCCATTTCATTGCAATAGCTACCATGTAGCATCCAGCCTAGCTTACTTTCAATAGCTACTGGGCCTTGAGATGTGCGGACAATATTACCAGTGATGAAGTCCCAATAATAGTCAGCTCCAATCAAAAGACTAATATCTTCTGTTCCTTCAAACTTATTATTGCCCAAATTAATTCCTTTAACTTGCAATTCTTGGACACATGCCATATCTAAACAAGTAGTGACTGAAGCACAAAGTTCCTCAATCTCTACAGCTTGGACCTTGATAGTGGGACTTTGTGGTAACAACCCCTTAACCAGAACTTCTACCTTCTTAAATTTGGTTCGGTTTTGAATGGAACCCCCAAACCCAGAAATTCTTAAATTTCCCTCTTAAGTTCTTTAAACTCAATTTTCTGGAAATTCTGGTCTTAACAAAGCTACACTGGCTACCACTATCAAACAACACTCTTACAGTAGCTTCTCCATCATTCCCAATTAATAAGGCTGCAGTTGTTTGCAATAATCCCCCTTTACTTTTACTCCCTTGCATAGCAGTGGCATGTGCCACTGATGTCTCTACTTCTCGGGTAGGCCTACTAGGAGTGTTTTCACACAATAATGGCTGATGCCTGCCATGACATTTTTTGCACAAAATTTTAAACTTACAAAACCTTGCTCTGTGACCTTTCAAAAAACATTTAAAACATGCTGTGGACTTAGTTACCCTGTCCTTTCTCTCCTCAAAAGGTAAAGCCTCAGCCACCTCACATTTATATGACTTGTGGTTGCCTTCGCAAAATATACATTCCTTGATTCCCTTTAATTTATTCTCAGAGGATGCATGTAGAGCTGACACTGTACCTGGGCTATTCCTTTTTATAGAAACCTTGGTGCTGTGCCTGCCTTTGTCCCCTTGTTTAACATCCCACTGTGCAAACTCAGTTCCCTCTCGTCTTGCTAATTCTGTACCTAAAAGACTTAACATCTGCTGAAGGGGGATGTACACATGTTCTGTAGAGTGTCCCCTACTTAATTCAAGCAAAATTGAGCTAGGCAATTTAGACTCCAGTATAATAACCAACATTATACCATACCTTTCCATTCCTACACCCAAGTTGTCCAGGGACCTAGTTCTAACTTCAAATTCATCATATAACTGCCGTAACTCCTTGACACTATTAGGATTATTAACAGGAGGTATAGCTAAAAGTTCACAGAGGTGGCTTTTAATTAAGATCTCTGGCTTACCAAACCGTTTATTTAATATATCCCAAGCCACATTATAATTAGCCTCTGTTAATGCTAATCCTGCTATTGTCTTTGCTGCCTCCCCTTCCAAGAGGGACTGCAAATAATTAAACTTCTCCACCGCACTTAACACTTGACTAGAATGAACTGCTGATTGAAAACTGTCTGCCCATCCTTGCCATTCCTGAATACTCCCAGAAAATGTTTTGAGTACAAGCCTCGGTAATTGAACTGCAGATCTGTTAACCTTAACTTCACAAACATCATTTGTTGAGTGTTGTGTTTCATTATTAGACCTGGTCTCTAACTGTAATGAGCTGCTAAACTCTTTTGCTCGGTGGCCTACTTTAATTATATCATCAATAACCTCTTCAAAATAAATTGTTATTTTCTATTTCATCCTCTTCTATAAGAGCCTCAATTTTAACATTTACTTCACTTAGAGCAACCTTTTTAGTTTCTAATATGGAAAGCTGCGCAGTCACTAATCTTAAATCCTCTTGCTCTATGGCAGAATCTATAGTGGCAATGACCTTGTAATTAGACCTTTGTAGGCGCTTCTCCTTTTTTTAAACTTGTTCAATTCAGATGCACTCATCTTCAATGCAAACAACAATTGGGCTCAATGCCAAATGAGCTGAATTGGCAGAAATACTTTGTGGGGCCGCGCAGTTAATTTTCCGACGTTTCTCTTGATGGTGAGGAAGATCTTGAATTTGGGCGTGACGAGGGGAGCAGCTTGGCGTCATCTTTATTTGGCCACTTGCACCATGGCCTGCAGGTCCTTGCTTGGGGGCCATAATAAAGGTGCGCGCGGCACACCACCGGCCGCTGATTCTCGCTGAAGGGTTTTAAGCCGATGGGGATATTCGTTCTTGGGCTTGTATTGGCTCGAGTTGACGTTGGCGCCACGTAGCAGCTTTGTTGAGCGAACGGTATTAACTCATCGGCTAGTTTGCCGAGTTGAGTTAGCGTCAGCTCCTTTTGTGCTGCTACGACGGGCGCTATTGAGGATGGGAGCGCCTGATGAATTTATGCTTCACCAAATCATCGCTGACGCCCACCTTCAGTGCCGTTTGGTGAATATCTTGAAGGAATTGGGAGGGCTTTCCAGTGAGAGGAGTGTTGGAGATGAGTCGTTCAAAGAGTTCTGGCTTCGTCTTTTCGTAATGACTCACGATTCTTCTTTTAAATCGGTGTACGACTTGTTGGAGAGAGTTGCTGCTGAAATTCGTGAGACGACTTCGGGGGGTAACGAGGCTAGAACATGGAAAAATTTGGTCTCTTCGGATGTTATTCTGGAAATGTGGAATTGTGCCTCCATGATGGAGAACCATCCTGCGGCCGACGCTTCAGAGAACGTGGGGGCTTGATGGTGACATGGTGCACTCCTGATTCAACAGATTCCATCTTGCGGGAATGTAATTCGGGTCTGCTGCTGCTTTGGTTCCGACCGGCTACTACGGGTGGGCGGCGAAGAGGCGTGGCGTCGATTTGTTCCGCCCGGCGACTGAAGGATGCTGCTTCCGCTGGCTGCTTCGGGTCACTCCGGGGTCACCAATTGTAGCTGGTTCCTTCTTGGTTCTACTTGTAGTTGCCGGGAAGAATGAAGGATACGAGAGGCAAGCTATCGCTTTGTTGGGTATCTCTTTTAGGGGCCTCTCGTGTCCTCTTCTCTCCCTGTCGTTTGGGGGGTTGGCGTCTTGAAGGAAAAGCCGGTCGTTTTCAGAGTTTATTGAGTTCTTGGTTGGCTGAGGTTATTTTACAGAAGATTTTGTTATTCTATATACAGCTGAATTAATTAAATATATATATATAAATTTATGTACAATACTTATTTATAAAGATTATATATGATTCTTAAAATTACACAATGATAAAATATATACAATTTTGTACGCGCAAAATTGGTTTGTCGGTAACTAATATAAAAATAATATAAATGCGGAAAATTAACTGCGCGGCCCCACAACTTAACCAAACTGATCAAACGTAAATTTAGCTTTTTTCAAATAAACTTAATTGCTAGGTGGGGTACTAACCAACCACCAGTATGGAATACCAATTTTTCCACCCAAGTAACTGGTGCAACGAAGTCTGCAACCTTCGCCTACGAATAATAAACCAAATTTAACCAAACAGGTAAAATGTAGGCCAAAAACAACGACAGACGAGTGGCCAAGTTTCGCAATTGGGCGACCAAACTTTCTACCCTGGGACCTTAATTCAATAATAAACCAAAATTAACCAAACCGGTAAAAATGTAGGCCAAAAACAACGACAGACGAGTGGCCAAGTTTCGCAATTGGGCGACCAAACTTTCTACCCTGGGACCTTAACTCAATAATGCTCAACCCGTCTAGGCCTAACTTGGGCTACAATTTGCACAATCAGAACTTTGCCGAAAAATAGTCACTGACTCAGCCTTGGGCGAGAATCCGGTTCTGAAGGACCAAGTTATTTATTTATTTGTTGGGTTCAAAATCTCAGTTGAGCCGTGAACGGCCAAGTTCTGAAGGGCCAGTTCAACGTACAGCCCAAGATAGGCTAAAATTAAAAACTTACGGATTTGAGATCCTATTAGGTCCTACCTCAGGGTTGCTGACTCGATGTGGGCCTACCTTAGGCCTCAGTTGTATGAATTTAAGATAAAAACAAAAGGGGCACTATTTATGGTCTTCTTTCTCAACCTTGCAACAACAGCACAACCTGGACTATTGCACGATGCAACAATCTTGTATCTAAACAACCAAACTGAATTGCAAGAGAGCTCTCGATAAGACCACACCCTGTAAGTACGACGTTCCACAAACGAGTAGAAAGGACGCGCAGCGCCCCAAAATGATGTCACCAGAGTGGCCAAACAATGATGCCACAAGAGCCCAAAAATGCTAGCTCTAAATTAAGTTAATTTTTCACTAACCTTACAATTATGAGATGGATATATATACACCTTAACTTAATATATACAAGCAATGCTGCATCAATCAGCTTAGTCATCATATCGCCTTGGGACAACAATGGTTCTTCCTCTTCTAGATTTTCTAACAGTTATCTGGTGTTCTTTTGTATTGCTTGTAAGCAAGGTGATGGTTGATTTTGTTGGCGCTACTTTGAGTCTATTGTGTGTAAGCCAGTCTTGTATACTGTTTATGTATGTTTGTAGGTTATTTGTAGCGGTGTCGATGTTGTTGTGGGTGGATGTTAGAGTGATGACATCTACATATGATGATAAGGTAAGCTTCTTATCTATGGGTGTTGGAATGTCATGCATGTATAAGTTGAACAGTGTTGGTGAGAGAACAGAGCCTTGAGGGACCCCGTTCGGAAAAAGCTTGTTTTTGGATGACTTGCCATTAAATGTGACATGTGAGTATCTTCCTGAAAGATAGTTGCTCAGCCATCTTTTAGTGTTATTGTGCATGTTTGTGTTGAGTATTTTGTTTATGAGAGGGAAGCGTGGGATAGCATCAAATGCTTTACTAATGTCTATTGTTGCTAATAGTGTGCGTTGAGCTGGTCGTCTGGAGTTGATGCCATCCATGATGTGCTGCGTGAGGTTAGTGAGTAATGTCGTGGTTGAGTGGTGAGGTCTGAATCCATGTTGAGTAGGCGATAGTGGTATGTGTGGGTTGGTGATTTGTAAGATTAGTCTTTCTGTTACTTTGGAAGGTGTGCATAGTAAAGTAATGGGTCTATAGGAAGCTGGTTCTGTTGGATTTTTGTTGGGTTTGAGTAGTGTAATAATTTTACTTTGTTTCCATATGTCAGGAATAATACAGTGTTGGTATGAATATGTCGGCTGATATTTGTGACAGCTAGTATTCCCTGTGGGCCCAAGTGTTTAAGGTGTATGTTAGATATGTTGTCTGGTCCAGTAGCCTTCGAATTCTTAATGTTTTTGATGATCTTGGTGGTCTGGTCTGTATTGAAGGGTGTAATGGTCGTGTCGAGTCTGTAGGTTTTCTTGTGCCTGGCTATTTGTCTGTCTGCGTGTTTTGGTTGTTGTCTCTGTTTAAGTGATTTATCTTTGTGTAGTGATTAACTAGAATGTTAGCTTGTGTATATGTTGGGATATTTTTTGGCTGCGACAGATAGCCGCGTGTGAGGTGTAAATGCCGCTGTTAGAGTGGGTAATGCTGTTTATAGTCTTGTATAGCCTGGATGTATCTGTGGAGTGGTTTAATGTTGTTATAAATTCCCTAAATGTTTCTGTTTGTTTTTCTTTGAGTTTGTTGTTTATTTCTGTGTTGAGGTGTTGTATCTGCTGTTTTATGGTTTCTGTGTGTGGTGTTTGTGTGTTATGTTTGAGGTTGTTATGTTGCCTTATGAGGTGGGCTATTTCTCTAGTGTAATTTGGGTTGTATTTCCTAATGTTGCCCTTGGGTATGTATTTGTTTGCATTATTGATGATCTGATTAAATGTCTTGAGTGTTGTATTGATGTTTATGATGGGTGTGCTGTTTAATGTGGTGAATTGTTTCTCAGTCTGTATTTTGAACTGTTCCCAATCAGCTTTCTTGTAATTTCTGTAAGTGTGCCTAAGGCTGTTGAGGCAGAGTGTAGAACGTGTTGTAATGATGATGGGAAGGTGGTCTGATGACATTTGTTTTTCTGTTCTCCAGTGTGTATGTGTTGCTAGTGAGGGGGAACAGAACGTTATGTCTGGGGAGGAGTTTGAGTATCCTGCTTGATGTGGTGTGTGTATGTTCTTCTGTATTGTTAAGAATGAAGAGGCTGTTTAGTTGTGTGGCTATGTTGGTGCCTCTGGTGTTGCTTTGGTTGTGCAGGTACCAACTAGTGTCTTTAGCGTTGAAGTCTCCTCCTAAGATGACATTAGTGAGAGAGGCCAGATTGTGTAATTGTGGATTGTAATTGGCTGGCACCTGAGGTGAACTATCTGGTGGGATGTAAATGTTGATTAGTGTGGTGTTGTGTTTTGCGCGTGTTTTAATGTTAACTGCCTGTATTTCTATCGTGTTATCTGCTTGGATTGTGTGTAATGTTTTGGGTGGCATCAGTGTAGCTAATGCTTTTACGTATGTAAGTGATGAGTCCATCCCCGTTACCCCAGTACGATCTTGACGGATCGCCGTGAAGTCAGGGATGGTGGATGTTTTGTGTGTGCGTTTTATTGTTTTGTTTCTTGTGTAAGTGCTGTGTGAATATTTTGTTTGTGTACGAATTCCCTAAGCTGCATGATTTTGTTTGTGAGGCCATCTACGTTTTACTGTAATATGTTAATATTATACTTCTGTATGTGTCTCATGGTGCTATTGTGTCTATGTCTTTGTGTATGGTGACATGTGTAAGTTGTAGTGGGGCCTGGATTAGTCTTAATGTTGCCGGAGAGTAAGAGTGGTCCTGGGAGCACGCAATTGCTCCCAGTAAATGAAAAATAGCAAGCTGAGAATAGGTCCGGCCCCGGGAGCCGATCGGCACTCTGACCGTGCCACGCAACAGGCCGTCGACTGCCAGTCTGGCCAACCGTAGACAGCCCGCTGCACGGAGATTTGAAGAAGTTTGGCCACCAGCGCGTTGATGTTTCGGTTTGACGTCGCCTCTTCTTCGCGTTGACGTGTCCCGTGCTGGAGGATACAGCCACTGTTAGAAGCTTCCTCGTCAGCTGCTAACACTTTTTTACGTTGTTCTAGCTAACTGTTCAGAAGGTTTTTTTATAAACAAATCTCAGTTTTCTGCTCAAAACGGCTCTTTCTAATTTTAAAATTGATTATTCAAGGAAGGAAGATGTTGACTTCTATTCTGCGGCAACAGTTGATGATATTTATGTTACTTTATTGATTAATGAAAATGATTAGGCTCTTCAGGTTATAAAAGATTTCTTTCGTAATAATTGATAAATACGAAACAAAACGTATATGCAAACAGGATGATGATGCTTAGACTACTCAAGTTGATGAAGTTTTCGCTTTCTCATATATTGTATCGACGTAATACTGTAAATACATTTCACGTTTCTGCATAAATAAACTTGTGTTTCACAGAAAACAAAGACTTCCCTCAATCTTCTATCACATCCAAACAGTCCAAACAGGCCTATATGTTTCTAATGATATATGTTATATGTTGTTGGACTCGGTTGTCCCCATCCACCCCACCTTCCCTCAGTTGGGGTACCTTGACTATCACTGCGGCGTTGCCACATGTACGGCGTCGACTGTGAGGCGAGGAACATTACATATGCGAGCAACTGTACATTACGCTTTACAGTAATCTTGTAATCTTATACAATGCATAATGAAAATGAATTTTCTATCAAGTAACTCGTGATAATTCAATATTTATAAGTTGATATTATTAACTGATTAAATGCTTTCCAAAATAATTTTTTCGTAAGTGTTTGAAATTTAAAGACAACACTAACTGCATGTGATTTAGTAATAGTAGGCCTATGAAGCGTAGTTTCCAAACTAAAATGAGAACCACATCTTTATTGCAGACTAATTATTATACTAAAGTACATTCATCATCTTCTTCTTCTTCTGCAGCTTAAATCCCATCTCTAATGGGGTCGCTGTTCTTGATGAGTCTCCTCCATTCACTTCTGTCACGCACCATGTCCTCGTCCAAATTTTTCTCCCGGATGTCTGCCGCCACGCAATCCCTCCACCTCGTCTTCGGTCTACCTCTTCTTCTCCGTCCCGGCACCTCCATTTCCAGCACCCTACGTCCCACGTAATCCTCCTCTCTTCTCATCATGTGCCCATACCATCTCAGTCTGGCTTCTTGGACTTTTCCTGACGCCTCTGCTACTTTCACCGTTCCTCTAATGCGTTCGTTTCTGATTCGATCCCTTCTAGTTACACCGCACATCCATCTCAACATTTTCATTTCAGCCACATCCATCTTTCTGTCACTAGTCTTTTTCATTGGCACCGTCTCCATTCCGTACAACATGGCTGACCTAACCACTGTTTTGAAGACCTTCCCTTTCAGCTTCACCGGCATCCTACGATCACAGAGAACTCCCGACACCTCTCTCCAGCTCCTCCATCCCGACTGTATCCTACGATTCACCTCTCCCTCTGCTCCCCCCTCTGCCTCGATTGTTGATCCCAAGTATTTAAAACGATCTACCCGTTTCATCAGTTCACCGTTTAACATCACTCCCCCTCCTTCATCCGGTTGTACATTACATCTTAGATATTCAGTCTTCTTCCGACTAACTTTCATACCTCTACTTTCCAATGCTTCCCTCCAATTTTCTAGCTGTTGTTCTACCTCCTGTCTTGTCTCTGCGCACACTACTACATCATCGGCATACATCCTGCACCAAGGAGCAACCCCTCTAACCTCCTCAGTCAACACATCCAACACCACGTTGAATAGGAATGGACTCAGTGCTGACCCCTGATGCAGACCAACCCCAACTCCAAAACTCTCCGTCACACCAACACTACACCTCACTTTCGTCGTAACCCCTCTATACATTTCTTGAATCAATCTGTTGTACTTCTCTGGGACCATCTTCCTTCTCAGGCACCTCCAAACCTCTTGTCTCGGTGTCCTATCATACGCCTTCTCTAAGTCTATGAAAACCATGTGCAATGCCTTCTGTCCTTCCCTGTACTGTTCCTCCAACTGTCGTAATGCAAAACTAGCATCAGACGTACTTCGTCGGGCATAAAACCGAATTGCTCTGTCGACACGCCTGCCTCCTCCCTCAGCCTTAAGTCCACAATTCGCTCCCACACCTTCATGGTGTGCGATATTAGCTTGATACCCCTATAATTTGAGCATTCCTGTATATCCTCTTTCTCTTTGAATATGGGTACTATGATACTGGCACGTCATTCCTCCGGGACCGCCTCTTGGTCGCAGAGCTTTTCCATAAGATCATGCAGGAGATCCACTCCTTCATCGCCAAGTGCCTTCCATACCTCTGCCGGTATCTCGTCAGGACCCGTTGCTTTACCACTCTTCATTTTATCCAACGCCTTCTTCACTTCCGCTCTTTCCACCTTCCTCGTCATTGCCATATTCGGTAGTCCATCCTCATGGACCAACCTACGGTTTTCCTCATTTAATAGTTCCTCAAAATATTCCTTCCATCTAACCTGTATATCTTTCACTCTCCGCAGTACTATCCCATCCTCTCTTTTAACCTGTTTCACTTGAGTAAAATCCTTTGTGGCTTTATTCCTGCTTTTAGCCAACCTGAATATTTCCTTTTGCCCCTCTCGAGTTTCTAATTTCTCATACAGATCACGACATGCATGGGCTTTTGCCAGTGCCACCGCCTTTTTTGCCTGTTTCTTTGCGTTCTTATATACTTCCTTCCGCTCACCCGACCTAGTTTCCTCCCACAGTTTCTTTGCTTGTTTCTTACATTTAGGGACTCTTGGATGTCATCATTATACCACCATCCTTCTTTATCTTTCCACACTCTACCGGATGTTTCACCTAATACAGCGTTTCCTACGGTTCGTATTACATTTGCATTATGTTGCCACCAGTTTTGTACATCTTCTCTTCTCCTCTTCTTTCAGTTTATACCACTTGATCCTCTTAACACACGTTTCTCGTGTCTTTCTCGGTCTCCTCAACATCAGCTCCATAACTAATATCCGGTGCTGTGGTGTTACATGGTCTCCTGGAATCACTTTACAGTTCTTAACTTCACTCAATTGTGACCTTCTGTAGAGTAGGTAGTCAACCTGTAACGTTCTACCTCCGCTCTTGTAAGTTATCAAATGTTCGTTCCTCTTTCTGAAGTATGTGTTTACAATTGCCATATCAAAAGAGACAGCCAGGTCCAACACTCTCTCACCTTCCCGATTTGCCTCTCCCAAACCATGTCCTCCATGTACTCTTTCCGTAACATCAATGTTATTTCCTACGTGTCCATTCAGGTCAACACCAACTACCACTCTCTCATTTTCTAGCACACTCTCCATTTCTATTTCCAGCGAACTCCAGTAGGCTTCCTTCTCTTCTGTGCATCAATTTGCGGGGCGTATGCACTCACTATATTGAGCACATGATTTCCCCAGTTCAGTCTCATAGTCATTAGTCTATCACTCCTGGTTTATCTCCACAATACACTCACTGAGCTCCTTCGTCAATATAATACCCACACCATTTCTACCTTCGACCGACGCTCCGCTGTAAAACAGTTTATACCCTTCACCGAGCTCTCTTGCCTTATTTCCTTTCCAACGCGTTTCTTGTACGCAGAGCACATCTATTCTTCTTTTCTTCATCAAATCCACAATCCCTTCCTCTTCCAGTCATACTTCCCACGTTTAACGTAGCTATCCTCAGTCCCACCTGAGCTCGCTTATTTAGCCCCACCCGCTCATGGTGCGGTAGCCCTCGTCCTGTCACAGAATTAGGGCGATGTATCTGTGCGTCGCTTATGGGGTACACCCTAGCCGTTATCAAATTTTCACTTTGAAGACTCATCATGTGGTTCTGGCTAGGTTTTCACGGCCGGATGCCCTTCCTGACGCCAACTCTCCCCATTTATCTGGACTTGGGACCGGCCGAGAGACAGGCTGGCTTGCCTACCCCCCGGGTTGGGTTACCAAAGTACATTCATATCTTTGATATTTGCTTAAAAATCCTTTGACAGAAAAGCGCATAATCAAGAAAAATCTTATTAAACATAATAATCCACTTGCAAGCATGCTCATTGCTCATACTCGCTCTTAATTAAGGGAGTCTATTTGGATCTTGTGGGTTATAACCCATCATTTACTTCATTTTTCCATATACCGTAATACAACAACCCACAAGATCCGGTTTTTCTTATGTAGAATTTAAATCTGAATCTATTTTCTTCTATAGTATTTCTTGTGTAAATTGATATTAACGGAGATATAAGCAATTTTTGGATCGATTAAAATCGATTGAAATAGCATGGTGGTAATTACTCGTTTTACCCCTACTGGTCGATTTTGATATGAGAATAAGTTTTTCTGATGTATTTTGGTGTGTTTTATTCAAATCTGGCCTTCATTTCTTGTGCAAGAAGATCCGTTTATTTTTTATATTAAGTAAAAAATATAAATCTAATTACAACACTATTAAAAGTGTGAAATGTATCATTACATTTAAGTTAATTTGTAAAACGATTTTCTTTTTAGTTCCATTATTATTATTAATATATACATATATATGTATTCCGCTGAACTCAAAGCGGTAATTAATGACCAGAAGATATTTTTCTGGTCAATTTTGATGTGCTTTGAAAGAATCTGGCATCCATTTCTTGTGCAAATGAACAGTTTTCGAGATATTTTCAGTTTTCGTATTTGAAGGATCGCAACTATGGAAACGAAACGGAGGCCAAATTCTTTCAAAATACATCAAAATTAATCAGAAAAATATTTACTGGAGACGGCACCACTTTACCTAACTCTCTAACCCTTAAGCTTTATAATTAATTATTGCTTTATAATCATTTGCACACTATATAAAACAGTTTTCCCACGTTATTTTTCGTAACGATTCAGAATATTATGCTCTCATCTTTAGGTGTTGGTTTGAATTCAGCAGAATATCAACCCCCAACTGGGCCTATTTAAGTAGGCAGTGTAGAGTTTTGGAATGACTTGCCAAGTTGCCATATAATGTGATAAACTGTAGCTCCTTAGTTAGCTTTAAGAAAAACTCGGATCTTTTCTCTTATAGCACCCCCAGTTTCTTCTTTTCAGTTAGTGACAATTTTGACACAGGTTAAGTTGTGATATTTTGTTAAAACTAACGAAAATATCACGACATAACCTAACCAATCATCAAGGGCGTACAGTTGACCTAACCGGGCTTTCAATTAATTCCAAAAGTATCTCGCCCTACAACTTTAGAATGAGACGTGACTGTAAAAATTAACCAATAGTTAGGGTAATTGAATGCCCGGTTAGGTCAACTGTACTAATTAATGACTCAGAAATCTGGCAGGCTATTCATAAGTTAGATGATAACAAAAGTTGTGGCCTTGATGGCATACAAGCAGAACATTTAAAATGTTGTAGCCCTCGTATAATACCTATGCTTGCAATGTGTTTCACAAACTGTATGATACATGGGTACTTGCCACAGTTCATTTTGTCAGTTGTATTGTTGCCAGTTGTTAAAAATAAGGGTGCTAGTATCTGTGATAAGAATAATTATAGGCCAATAGCACTTGCCAGTATACTTTCTAAGGTGTTAGAATATGTCATTTATAATAGGATAAGTACTTATGCCAATCAATTTGGCTTTAGAGTGAAACATGGTACTGACATGTATATTTATATGCTAAAAGAAGCCGTCCTAAAGTACAAGATGTCAAATAGCAATGTATATTCCTGTTTTCTGGATGCATCAAAAGTATTTGATAGAGTTAACCATCACAAACTTTTCAAGAAACTCTTGTGTCGAGGGGTACCTAAATATATACTTAGGATACTTGCATTCTGGTATACAGAGCAGACCATGTTTGTAAGATGGAAAAGCACTGTATCACAAGGTTTGAAGGTAACTAATGGTGTTAGGCAAGGGGGTATATTATCACCCTATCTTTTCTGTATATACATGGATGACCTAACCAATGAACTAAAAACTGCACGTACTGGCTGTGTCATTGGAAAGGAAAAAATTAAACATTTAATGTATGCTGATGACCTTGTTCTTCTGTCACCCTCTCCCCATGGTTGAGAGTACTATTGAGATATGTGAACAATATGGTATAGAAAATGACATCACCTATAGTGGGGCAAAGAGTTGTATTTTGATTTTTAGGTGTAATCTACTGAAACATGTATCATGTGGGTCTTTTGAAATGAATGGTCAGACAATACCTGTCAAAGACACATGTAAATACTTAGGTCATGTAATTACTCACGAGCTGCGAGATGAACTTCATATTGAGAGGCAACGTTAAAAGCTGTATGTACAGGGTAACATGCTAGTAAGGAAATTTGGTATGTGTTGGTATCAGTTAAAACTTATCTTTTTAGAACTTACTGTACTGCATTGTATACATCCCAGCTGTGGTGGAACTATACAAAAATTGCTATGAATAAACTCTCTGTTGCTTATAATAATATTTTTCATATGCTATGTAGGGAACCAGTTTTATGTTTACTACGCGTAACCTACCTACCAGCCAAATGTTAATCCGGAAGAATATATTATATATATATATATAATATATATATATATATATATATATATAATTTCATTACTAGGGTCCAAAACAGCTCCAATGTGTTATTGTGCAATGTCCTGTATTCAGATACTGTGTACCTCTCAGCTATATGGCAGTCTTGGTTCAGACAACTGCTGGTTTACAATACCTTATTTTTGTAATGTAGCAAAGATTATATATGCATATTGTATGTTGGGTTAAATGGCTGTGCTGCAGGGGCGGATCAATACTTCTCCAGTTGGGGGGGGGGGTATGAAGCACATTTTCAAACTTAAATTTTCAACTTGTATTCAAAAAATGCTATTTTGTATCTTATGAATACTAATTGAAAAGCGAAATTTTAGTTAAGAGTATATTTCTATCACTGAACATTGTATAGAGACATAGTAAAATTGAAGCACTGAAATCAATAAAAATCATGCAAAGCGAGTAATGGCTGTTATCTGGGCAAATGGGGTCCAAAGAAGTACCAATTGACCAAAATAGAATAAAATAAAATTATAAAATTATAAAATTATTGAATAAGCATTTGAAATTATTTACAACCCAATAATACCACAAAACATTTTAAAACATTTCAGCTCTCATGTTGTTGTCAACGTTATGTTATGGCATAAAAATTTGCAGGTGATGCTAATTTTTGGGCAAATCTCTGTAGTTCAGCCTGTTATCCTAAAGCTGCCCTTAGATATAACTACACATAAACCTAAACTAGATGCAGAGCTGGGCAGTAACGCGTTACAGTAACGGCCGTTACGTAACGCGGTACGTTTTTAGTAACGGTAGCAGTAACGGCGTTACATTCCAAATCAAGTAACTCTTTCATTAACGACGTTACTTTTTTAGGGAAATACATTCGTTAGTCGTTACTCGTTACTTTTTTATCGTGGCTCGCAATTAGTTTCTTTCGATCCTTACTCATTATTCATTAACCGTTAAAAATTTGTCCCTTCACTATGAGCGAGGTGTGCACGTTGGCCGTTGGCATGCTGGCAGCCTATCCCCATCCACTCTCTCCCTACACTGACAGCACTGTCAAAGTAAAAAGGCGAAGAACCCTGGAGCAGGGAGGGACCTAAGTTCAACAGAGGTTTCGTCATTCCTCTCATCTGAGCCTTCACGGCACGTTAGCTCTGCATCCTTCCCATCCGCTAACTTTAAAAATATGTTTATTAAACTTAACACTCCTATACCATCTAGTGCCGCTGTTGAGCGGGTTTTTTTCAGTAGGGAAGGATATACTGCGTCCGAAACGAGGCTCGCTCTTAGATGCAACTTTTAAGAAGCTTGTTTTCTTAAAGGCCAATAAAGATCTTTTGAATAATAATTCTTAAGTTGGTATATTTAGCTAATAAATTTCAATTATCATTGCCATGCACAATAACTCATTTGATTCATTTCTTTAGTATTTCGTATTATGGTTTTGCAAAACTAAACTTTCCTGGTATATTCTAGCATTAGTAAATTAGTAACAATAGTATGCTACATCCTCTGTTATGTTGCAATTTCTACTAATAAATCTTGCAGTAATTTTGTTTAACTTTTTTGAAAATATTATACCTTATAAGCAAAGGTGGGCAGGACCGAGTTCCAAAAGGACCGAATTCCAGGAACTCTGTCCTTTTTAAGGACCGTGAGCGGGAAAGTCGGTCCTTTTCTCAGTGAGGACCGAAATGAGGAGCGACGGTCATTTTTAAGCAATTCCGGACGGTCTTTTTTAGTGATTTTAGTGTGTTTAGTGATTATTGGAAGTTCTAAAGAAGATGGAAACTCAAGCATTTAACTTAATAACTTTTTTTCATCATTTATGTATTGTATTAATTATAATTTACGTTAATAAAATTAAAGATTTCCGGTGTCTTTAATTTCATTTTTCATTTTAATCAAATTTTTCACTTATATTATATATAAGGACCCAGGACCGAGTCGTTCCTAGGTCCTATCTTCAGAAAGGACCGGGACCGGGACCGGGACCGTCGGTCCTTTTTGAGGCCCGGGTGCCCACCTTTGCTTATAAGTCATAACGCAATGAAGGCATGCACAAACTTCATAGCCTATGCATTAACCAGTGGATACAAACTAACACATACTCGCACAAGCGAATGTTTGTTTTATATATATATATATATATAGTACAGGGTGGGCGGAAAGTAGCTCCCTAATTTAAATTACATATAAATTATGTATAAATTGTGATTGTATTGTTATATTGTTATGGTGTGTTCTCTAAAGTGGTACAATTGTAACGTTCATTTTTTTTTTTTCATTTCAGATTGAAGGGTAACATGGCTGAGCGTTTAACACTGCAGGAGCGTGCACAGTTGGCGGCACGGTACGAAGTTTGGCAATCTGTCGTTCGAGTTCAAAGATGGTGGCGGGCCATTCACGGACCACGTGCCCAAGTGGACCCGAAAACAATCAAGAACTGCCACTCGAAGCTCATGACCACGGGGTCTGTGGCAGATGTTCGAAGATGTGGTCGCCCTTCGACATCCAGGGCCCAGGAGACGGTGCAGGCAGTTCAGGAAATGTTCGCACGGAGTCCACGAAAGTCAACTCGCCAGGCAGCTCGGGAAAGTGGACTCTCCCGCTACTCAGTGCGAACTGTGCTGAAGAAGGAGCTGAACTGGCGTGCGTGGAAGCCGCATTACTGCCAATCTCTCTCGGACGAGGACTGCGACATTCGCATGGAGTTCGGGGAAATCATGCTGGCTTGGCATGAAGACTGGCCCCATCTCTTCCGCAACATCCTCTGGAGCGACGAGGCGGTGTTCCACGTCGGAGGCTTTGTCAACCGCCACAATTGCCACTACTGGGCAGGAGAGGATCCCATGGTTACCGCTGAAAAACGGCAGAATCGGTTCAGTGTAACGGTGTGGTGTGGTATGACCTCAGATCAGGTTGTGGGCCCGTTCCTTCTGCGCAACACCATGAATGCTGAGCGGTACCTTGCTATGTTGCGAAACGAGGTCTGGCCGGTTGTCAGCACATGGGAGAACATCGACGATCTGATATTTATGCAAGATGGCGCCCCTCCGCACTTCGCTCTTGTTGTCCGTGAGTGGCTGGATGCCCACTTCCCTGGGCGTTGGATGGGTCGTCGTGGTCCACATCAATGGCCAGCCAGGAGCCCGACTTGACACTGTGCGACTTCTTTCTTTGGGGGTGGGTAAAGGAAGAAGTCTACCGCACCAAACCGAGGACATTGGAAGAACTGAAGGACCGAATTCGGGAAGTCATGTCCTCCATCCCGCCGGAGTTCCTGCTAAAGTCAGTGGACGCCATTCCTGGGCGGCTCCAGAAGCTGGTGGAAAGAGTTGGAGCCCACATTGAATTTTAGAGAAAACCTACTATGTATGCCTACCTTTTCATATTATTTCTTCTGAAAAAATGGATAATATACATATTTTTTTACCAATCCAAAATAGGGAGCTACTTTCCGCCCACCCGTATATAAATTACTCGTTACTTTTTAAAAATGGTAACTGTAACGATGACGGCGTTACATTCAGCTGTATAACGGTAACGGCATTACATTTATAAAGTAACGAGCACAGCACTGACTAGATGTAATTAACCTATACTAACTAATGAGGCAATAAATAGTTTAACCTAAAACAGCTATTAAAATCCTAGATATCTAATTGTCCCTAATGTGAAAAAAATGTCTATCTAACCTGTAGTTTGTTAAGGGCTTCTTCACCACTTGTCCAAGTTTTATAGACTTTTTTTTATCGTTCTCACTGGTCTCAGATGCAAATAGAGCACAAATAACACAAATAACGCCTTTCAATGCTGGAGAATATTTGTAACACTGCTTATCTCCTGAAAGATGCTGCTTTCCAAGAAAGACATTTTGGGAATTCTTTTTCCCTTTTTGAGTGCATGGATACTTGAAGTTGTCATCTGGCATCCAGTGATCAGTGAGTAAAAGTTTCTTCTGTGATCATTCAACTAATTACAGTAACTTTCATGATGCTTCTCTCTCCATTTTGAAATATGCAAGCAATATCATTGGCAGATGGAACATTTTCACAAATGGTAGTGTACACACACTATCAGTAGAAATATTATGAGCATCTCAGCATCTGACTCCAATTGCTTCGCTTTGGTTTGAACAGCAAAAAAGTCACTGAGTTTCCTTTGTTTCTTTTTGGGAGCATTGAAATCTGCCATTATTTCTGTTGAACAAGTGAAACAAATTTAGTTGAAATAACTACCCTGTGAATAAGTAAATTAATATATTAATGATATATTATGTAGATTAATATATAACATAAATTATACATGTGTGTTATTAAATTTCTCATAGGTATTGAACTGTTAACAAATGTATAATAATATCAATATAGTATTACCCAGCAAAAATATATCTTGAAAAACAAATCAAATGTTTCGTCGAGATTGCGCCAGTTTGACTTACAGGCATATTAAAATCAATTAAGCTAAATAGAAAAAATAGAGAATTTTACAGAGAATGAAGTTTAAAATTAGAAAATTTGTATTTACAATAACAATTTCAGTTAAAAATTTATGAATGGCCCAGACAAAAATAAGAAAAAATCAAATTTAAAATATTCAAAATTTTCAAATAGTTGAAATTCAATTTTTATTCCAATCATAAAAAATCTCATGTGCGAAAATTCCCAGTGGGAGGGTATGTATACCCCACATACCCCCCCTGCATCCGCCACTGCTGTGCTGGCCTTATTTTTGTACTTGTATGTCAAGTTAAGTGGCTATGTTGGCCTTATCTTTGTATTAGGTTCACTGTATAATACGTAAGATTGTACTTGTATGTTAGGTTAAATGGCTATGGATTGTGAATGATCCGTAACAAAGATGTTTTGTTTGTTGTATAATTAATAATTTAAAATATAGTTTCCACAAAATCATATCCGAACTCAACTTCCCATAATTCATCAGCATTTTTATTAAACTCTTTTATTTTCATAATTTCTCTGATTTTTTCATACATACTTCATACTTCATACTTCAGCTCCCAGGTAGGTTAGTTAGCCTGTCAGTGGAGCCAGCCTCCTTCGCCACTCCGCCCTGTCCAGCAGCACTCCCGTTTCCCCGAGCTCTTGCACACTGGGCAAGTCGTATCTTCGCAAGCTCTCCTCCACTTCGTCCCTCCATTTCCTTCTCGGTCTCCCCCGCGGTTTTCTGCCATTCCCTGGTCTCCACTCCCAGCACCTCCTCGCAGTTCTCCCCTCCTCCATTCTCTCGAAGTGGCCCAACCATCTCAATTTGGCAGCGTTGATTTTTCTCAAAATCGGTGTTACTCCCACATTGGCTCTTATTTCTTAATTTCTTATCCTATCTCTTCGCATCTTTCTCAGAATAGTCCTCAGCGGTCTCATTTCTGCCGCCTGAATTCTACTTCGATCTGCCATGCGCATTTTCCAGTGTTCCGACCCATAAATCAGTACTGGTGTTAAAACTGTTTCGAAGATTATTTTCTTAGTCCCAAGGGGCATATGTTCATCTCTCAGTAGTGGGTATAACATTCCGACATTTTTACTAAACTTTGCAATTCTTTCAGTTATTTCTTGCATATTACCACTTTCTTTAGTAAACATTCTCCCTAAATATTTAAATTTGTCAACATTTCTTATTTCCTTATCTCCTATTTGAACTCCAAATTCTCCTTCTTCTCTTCGACATACACTTAATATTTCTGTCTTTTCTACATTCATTTCCATACCCCACTCCTTCAAACATTCATTCCAATCAATTAAAGCTTGTTCTATATCTTCTCTCTCTGTCGTCCGGAATGCTATGTCATCCGCATATGCCATTATTCCATTATTATTATTCATTTCATGACGTCGCTTGAAACTTGCAATTACTGTGTTCATGTAGGCTATAAACAGGAGTGGTGATATAACAATGCCCTGCTTCACCCGTGTTCTAACTTCAAACCACTCATCATTTTTGTGTCCAGTCCTTACTTTGCATTCGCTAACTTGATACAAACTTTTCAAAGCCCTAAGAAGTGTCCCCCTTACCCCATAAATCTCCTCCAAACATCTCCAAATTCTTCCTCTGGGCACTGTATCGAATGCATTTTTAAGATCTATGAATCTTACATATATGTTAGTATTAAATTCCCATGCCTTTTCTATAACAGAACTGAGGCCAAAAATAAGATCTACCGTACTTCTATCTTTTCGATAACCATGCTGGTCCTCTCCCAACCTTGCTTCAATTATTTGCCTTGCTCTTTTTTCTATTATTCTTTTGTAAAGTTTTGTTATATGATTAATAAGCGATATTCCCCTATAATTCTCACATCTACCTGAGTCACCCTTTCCTTTATATATTGGAATGACGATTGTTTTTCCCCAATCACCGGGGACTTGACCTTCTCTCCAATATTTATTCAACAGGTTTCGAATTTTTTCTTTCATGGCTTCGCCTCCCTCCTTTATAAGTTTAATTGGAAATTCATCCACTCCCGTTGACTTTACATTCTTCATTTTATTAACAGCCTCTTCCATTTCTTCTCTGGTAATACTTACCTGTTCTTCTAATTCCTAATATATTCCATCCGCTTCCTCCACTTCTTCTTCTGGATCTCCATTCAATAGATCTTTAAAATAATCTGACCATCGTCTATAAATTGCTTCAGGTTCCACTATCACATTTCCCGCTTCATTTTTAATATTGTATATTTTTTTCTTTTCCTTCCTATAAGATTTTGCGAGGCTTAAATCAGTTTTTTGTTTCCCTTCTCATTCTCTCTCAACTTTTCTCCCAATTCCCTCATTGCCATTTGTTTTGCCTTTTTCTTCTCCCTCTCAGCGTCAGTTCTTGCTTGCACATATTCCCGTCTTGATTCCTGTGTACGTTGCCTCAACCACTTCCTATGTTTTATAGTTTTTTTTTTTACTGTGCCTCTCACTATATCTGTCCACCATGGTGTATGTCTTCTTCTTCCTCCCCCCCACCCACTCAGTTCCCAAAATCTCCTCTGCAACCCTCTTTGCACAATCTCTCACGGTTTCCCATTCATTGTTTTCCTCCATCTCAGCTATATTCCTTTCAAGTTCCTCTCTGAATCTGACTCTAATGTTATCCTGCAGTTTCTTTGTCTTAATTACCTTCCTCTTCTCCTCTTTTGTTGCTACTATTTTCTGCATTTTCAAATCTGCTATCAGTAATCTGTGGTTGGAGTCCAACGTAACCCCAGGTATTACCTTGACGTTTCCAACAATTCTCTTATCGGAGCATATAAAGTAATCTATGATGGATTTTTGGTCAAAGTTTCCTGTCACTTGGTTCCACCCGTATCTCGTAAACTTGTGGGTCTCCTGGTGTTTGGAAAATCCGTTCATGATCTTTAGTTCGTTTCTTACGCAGAAATCTATTAGTTTCTCTCCCTCTGCATTTCGGTTCTGTTCTCCGAAAGGTCCAATTACCTGCTCCACTCCCTCCCTCTCTATTCCCACTGTACCATTGAAATCTCCCATAAGCAGTCCCACCTCCTCTCCTCCCACTTCATAATTGTCATCTAATAGTTCCATGAAGTTGGTCTTCTCCTCTTCACTATGCCCCTGTTGTGGCGCATAAACCTGGTAGAGAATATATGTTTTATTCCTAATTCTCAACTTACATTTCATTAATCTTTCGTTTATTAATTCTACAGTCTGTACGTTTGGGGACAATCTCGGTCCAATAGTCATTAGCGATATGGAGGCACATTTCAGGTTTTGTACAATCAACCTTGCTAATTTCAGAAAAGAAATCAAAAATTTTCTGCAACAAGCAGAACACCTCCTTTTTCGCATGTAAAAAATACAAAATTCTTGTTAATTACAGTTGGCAACACTGACTGACATGGTACTTCTGGCAGCTTTCTAATTATTCTCAGTGAGTCATCCCCTGGAATTTCTTAGTTCTACGCTAGCTCGCTTGAGGGAAACAAATGTTTTTTCTGTGGATGGGGTGTTCAAAAACCCCAAGGTACTAACGAAAGGTGCTTTTTGTGATATATACATTATACACATTTCTTTGTTTTGTTTTGTTTTACATTGTTTATAAGTTTGTTATATGTCTTAGGGTATATATATACCTATGGATATTTATATACATAATACATATGTGTGTGTGTGCAGTATATTTTTATATATATATATTGGTAAACTTATTGTTTACCAATAAACCAAGCCTTATATATATATATATACTCATAATCATATATATTTTTTATTTATACGTTTGTGTTTTTGTTTCAGTGTTCCTGTGTGATACTTGTTGAGTTTTGCTGGTACAATGAGCACGCAAAGAGCACGGGGATCTGCCAGTCACATTGTCTTTGGTTCTCCACTATCAGAGCTTCCTCTGTCTGAACTTCCAACCCGTATACAAGTTGCAAGGCATTTCCTCTTCTTGAAGGAGAACAAGTACACCAGCAACAGGGAGATTCTTCCGGAGGTATGCCAAACACTCATTGACCTTTGGAATCGTGCTGACATTCCATCACAGCCAATCAAGAATGTGAAGACCAAGCTGCTCCGATTGATGGAAAAAGGCTCACAAGCATCGAAGCAAGGCAAGCAGGCCACAAAAACCAAGACGTTCGAGGAAAGCCTGAATCAATTGTTTGACATAGCTGTCTGCCAATGCGATGATCTGTCTGCATGCCACTGTGAAAAAGAAATGAACGTTCCACGACGAGAGCATGCCTTTCTGATCGACCAGAGAACCACGCGGATCATGCAGATCAGTCAGGTGGATACGAATGTGACTCAGATGATGGAGAGAAGGAAGTCAGGAGAGGATCGGATGCAAGAAAGACAAGAAGAAGAGAATAGAAGAAAAACGGAACGGCAAGAGGTAGCATCCTCTGCAGATGCGGTCGAATCAGCTCAAGCAGAAGCAGACTCCAGTGGTGAAAGTGTTGGTGATGAGTGGATGGGTGATAGTGCCCAGGAGGACAGGAACATCACACCGATTCCCACTGTTGCTTTGGAAGCTGACCGGTATGGTGTATCGAACAGGGCTGCTGCAGCTATCAGCACTGCAACATTGGTTGACTATGGCATCATTAGTTCTGATGATCAGATAAACGTAATTGACCACCACAAAGTATGGAGAGCACGGCAGAAGGTACGGAGGGATCTGAAGGAAGCAGTAACTTACCACGATGTGGAAGTCACTGCTTTATTTTTTGATGGGCGGAAAGACATGACACTTGTCAAAGAGAAAAAGGGGAAAAATGGTACAGCACAAAGAAAGTTGAGGACCACTATGTGCTGGTCGGAGAGCCTGGAACCTTCTATCTAAGCCATCTGACACTGGAACGAGGAACTGGCACTATCATTGCGGATGGACTTCAAAATGCGATTGAAGAAATGGGTATTGCAGACAAGATAATTGCAGTGGGAGCCGACAGCACAGCCACAAACACAGGGCACAGAAGTGGAGCAATACACCTGCTAGAGTGCCGCCTGGGTCGCTCTTTGCACTGGTTCATCTGTAGTCTGCATTTAAATGAACTCCCACTGCGCCACTTGTGCAAGGAACTCATCGGCCCAACAGAATCTGCAACTCAATGGAAAGGACCAATTGGCAAAGCTTTGGCCACATGTGAAAGTTTGCCACTTTCCTCGAGAGGAATTCAATGTATTGCTGATGGCCACACTCTCCCGGATGTTGACCTTAATGAATTGAGCCGTGACCAAGCCTACCTCTACAGAATGATGAAAGCGATAAGGACTGGTGTCATTAATGAAGATCTTCTACGAGAGAAGCCTGGACCAATCTCCCATGCAAGATGGGTTACAACTGCCAGCAGAATTTGTCGGCTATATGTAGCGATGGCGCAGCCAAGTGATGAACTGTATTCACTCACACAGTTTGTCGTGTGCCACTATGGATCCATGTGGTTTAGCATCAAGTGCCATCCAAGGTGCACAGATGGCTCAAAACATTTCCTGGAGCAAATCAAGCTGCTTCGATTACTGCCACCAGCTAGCAAGATTGTCACATGGCCTGTGATCCAAAGAAATGCATATTGGGCTCACCCTGAAAATGTTCTACTGGCAATGCTTGCAGATGCAGATCAAGCAAACCCGAAATTGGCCATCGATGTAATCAAGACCATTTGACGAGCTCCCAAACCTGCTCAACAGCAAGTCAGAGAATTTCGGCCACCAAAGATCAAACAAAGTGCTCAGAATTTGAAAGATTTACTTCCACCCGTGGAGGAGTGCACAATGGAACTACCACTCACGAAGCAGTTCTCTGTCGAACAACTCGATAAGATCACTGAAGAGCCCCTCGTTGTCCGGATACCATGTCACTCCCAAGGTGTAGAACGCTGTGTTACGATGGTAACTGAAGCGTCTGGGGCAGTGTATGGAAAGGATTCAAGAGATGGTTACATTAGAGCAGTACTTAAATCCCGTGACTTTATGCCGTCATTCAAAACCAAACAAGATTTTAATGTATCATTTACTAAATAAAACTATCAAGTCTACCTACCTACAGTGTATATGTTTATTCCAAAAATACATTTTTCTATTTTTCCTGAAAAGCAGTACATTGTAAGGGGTCAAATGATAGCTCAAACCCTAGGAAAGCAAGTGTCCAAAAGATATGGGTAACTAGCAATTTTCACGATTTTCACATGCGAAAAAGGAGGTGTTGCACTTGTCACAAAAAAATTTTGTTTTCATTTTTGAATTTAGGGAGGTCAATTGTACAAAACCTGAAATGTGCCTCTTGATCCGTTACACTTTGCCCAATGACGCTACACGCTAATAGTCATTGCCACTCCGTGCATCCTCCTCCGACCCTCCTCCACTCCTCTGTACACAGTGTCGTTTCCTGGCATAAGCAGACTAAGCGGCCGCTTAGGGCCCCGCTGCTACTAGGGGGCCCCTAGACAGGCTCCCAGGTCACAGCTCAGTGGGCAAGAATAGGAATATAGCTGAAGTTATTATTAATATTATTGTTATTATTATTATTATCCTTATTATTATTATTATTATTATTATTATTATTATTATTATTATTATTGTCGTATTAATTAAAGTTTTTGTATGAGACAAATGTGATAAAACGGAGACAAACGAAACGTTTTGGTCGTTATGTGTAAATAACTATTGTGAGATCTTATTTCTATATTATTTAACTTTATTCTTACTATATGCTTAGACTTTCCTAAATGCTTAATTTTTCTAGTATTGTAAAATATTATTTCACTAATTTACTAATTATTAAGAGATTTTGTAACACTTTAAAACCTAGGAGTATTTTCGTTATGTCTTCAAGTTTATTAATTCTTTTCTCATCTTTATCAGATAATGTGAATTTTGTTGGTTAAAACCTAAATGGTCTGATTATTTGAATGTATTTGATTAACGTTAAAATTATAACAGTTATATTATTATTATTGTTATTATTATTATTATTATTATTATTATCATCATCATCATTATCATGATTATTATTATTTAGCAGATTAGTTGTGGTTAACTAGATGTGACTTCGTGCATCTTGGAAAATGAAACGACATTATCCATTGAGAAAACCTAAGACATGTCTACCAGTAATAACAAACAATAAGTTTTCTGTTTTAGGTTTCGATGATGCTGATGAACCGGAAATACGACTCGTTGGCGATTCCATTGTTCGAGGGCAGTTCGAGGAATTCTGTGGGAGAAACCCTCGTCGTAGGCGCCGTTACTGCTACCCTGGTGCAAGGGTGGAGGATATAACTAATAGTGTTGACCAATCTACAGACGGTACCTCCGAGGACACAATGTATGTTATTCATGTCGGTACTAATAACGTTTTAAATTCTAGATCGGAAGAACTGCTGGCTAGGTACAAGGACTTACTAGAGCGATTAAAGGAAAAAACTAATAAGATTGTTTTAACAGCTATACTTCCTCGAATTATCCAACGTAACGATTTCTACAGCAAGGCGACCTATATTACCAATAACCTAAAGTCTCTTTGCCAACAGGAAGGAGTGCATTTTGTGAATTTTTGGAACAGTTTCTACGGCAGGAGGGACTTGTTCCTCGGAGATAGACTTCATCTTAATAACGTTGGAGCTGCGCGTTTAGGAAGACTATTTCATAATACTGTCTCTTCTTTTCAGGCTGCCGTAACTCGAACGGTCCCAGCGTAAATTCCACAAATTTCCCCTGCGCTCGCGAAGGTGTCACAATTACAAACAATTTCAAGGTTCTATCCTTAAATGCTCGTAGCCTACGAAATAAAAGAAACGAATTTTTTTCTTTAATTGCTTGTAAAGACTATGATATAATTGCGATAAATCAATCGTGGCTTAGCACTGAAACTCGTGACTTTGTAGGGGAGTATCAAATTAAAGGTTATAGACTTTTTGTTAAAAACAGAATAGGTAGGCGAGGAGGCGGTTATGTTGTATATCAAAGATAATATTGCGAACGTTATAGAAGTAAAGCACACAATTCCAGAACCGACAGATTCGACTATAGCAGAACTTAAATTGAACGATTTCAAACTTCTTGTTGCGGTTATATATAGGCCCCCTAATCAAACAGCTGATACGGACAAAGCGTTATATCGTGAACTAAAGAGAATAATCGGTAGTGAGCAGGCTTTAGTTATGGGTGACTTTAATTGCGCCAACGTGAATTACGATACAATGCAGGGAGACGCGGAAGGTAATCGTTTAGTTAATTTTCTCGAGGATAGCTTTCTTATTCAAAAGATTGGGGAACCTACGAGGTTGGACAGTATTTAGTAATAACTACGGATGATAGGCTAATTACTGATCTTCAAGTAATAGAACCGTTAAGCAATAGCTATCACAATATGGTAGAATTTGTCCTCTCAGTAAGTCATTCGAAACCAGCTAACTCGACTAAAATTCCTAACTTCAAGCACGCAGACTTTAGTAAATTTCGAAATAAATTGTCACACGTCAATTGGGAAAACGTAATGGGGAACTCCAACGCAAAACTAATGTGGGAATCGTTCGAAACAGTATTTAGGACTATAAATGAGGAATGTGTACCGTACAAAATTAAGTGTGCGAAAGTAAACAACAAGCCCTTGTGGTTTGCTTCTAGAGTAGGAGACATTATAAAGAGTAGAGACAGGGCTTATAGGCTACATAAGTGCGATAAAGACAATTTGTGGTTACGAAAAAACTACATATCTCTAAGGCGTGAAGCGAAAAATGTAATAAAAAAGTCCAAGCGCGAATTTGAAATCTCCATAGCTCGTGACGGTAAAAAAAAACCAAAGCGATTCTTTCAATACGTCAACAATAGAAATCCAGTAAAAAGTGTCTTGGGGCCGTTGAAAAATGGTAACGGAGATCTAGTTTCTGAAAACAAGGAAATGGCTACCTTGCTAAACGAATTTTTTACGTCAATTTTTACTATAGAAGATGTAATGAATATCCCTACGGTCATAGACATAATACCTTTTGATAATGGTAATATTTTGGATAATATTGTGGTTAGTGAAGGGGAGGTAATGCGCTATATTGATAAAATGAAAACGCGTAAATCACCGGGGCCGGATTCCATATATCCCATACAACTAAAAGAATTAAAAGATAACATTGTTGTGCCGCTAACAAAGATTTTTAATGTGTCTATTTCTGAGGGGTGCGTACCAGATAATTTCAAGTTAGCAAACGTAACACCTATCTTTAAGAAAGGCGATAAAGGTGCGGCGGGAAATTATAGGCCAATCAGTTTAACGTCTGTTGTAGGTAAGCTACTGGAATCAATAATTAGGGATCGTATAGTCGAACACTTAGAATTGCATAAACTAGTTAGAAATATGCAGCACGGTTTTAGGCGAAACAAATCTTGCTTAACTAATCTTTTAGAATTTTTTCAAAGCGTGGTTGACGTTTACGACAGTCATCGGGCGGTTGATGTAGTGTATTTAGATTTTCAAAAAGCGTTTGACACCGTGCCGCACAAAAGACTCATTGAAAAAACTAAGGCTCATGGAATCAGGGGTGTAGTCATAAATTGGCTAGAAGAGTGGTTGCGAGGTAGGAAACAGAGGGTGGTCGTTGATGGAGCGGAGTCGTGTTGGGCTAATGTAGGGAGTGGCGTTCCTCAGGGTTCTGTATTGGGCCCCTTGCTTTTTCTTATATATATTAACGATTTAGATGTCGGCCTAGTCAGTACAGTTTCAAAGTTTGCGGATGACACGAAGCTGGGTGGTATGGTGATTAATGACGAAGATAGAGGTAAAATTCAGGAAGAGCTGAATAAAATCGTTGATTAGTCAGTCACATGGCAAATGAGATTTAACGTTGATAAGTGCAAAATTTTGCATATAGGTTCGCGTAACGGTAATTTTGTGTATAGTATGTCAGGGAAAGATTTAACAAGCGTAGAGCAGGAAAAAGATTTACGAGTTATAGTCACTGGTGATTTAAAAGTAGCGAAACAAAGTACAGCAGCGGTCAATAAGGCGAACAAAGTGTTAGGTTTTATAGCTCGAAATTTTGAGTACAAATCGCGCGATATTATAGTTCCTCTTTATAAATCATTAGTTAGACCCCATTTGGAGTACGCGGTCCAATTTTGGAATCCGCATATGCGCAAAGATATAGACAAAATCGAAAGAGTTCAAAGACGAGCAACTAAGATGATTCCGTCGCTTAGGTCAAAGTCGTACGAGGATAGGCTTAAGGAGTTAAAATTGACTACACTCGAGACTAGGAGGCTAAGGGGTGATCTAATCCAGGTTTTCAAAATTATGAATGGGTTCGATAACGTAGATAGAGATAGCTTTTTCGAAATATCTCAATATAATAGGACTAGAAATAACGGGTGTAAGTTGACAAGTAGAAGGTTCGAGACAGCAGTTGCCAAAAACTTTTTTACGCATAGAATAGTAAATAGCTGGAATAGTTTGCCGGTAGAAGTAATTAGTAGCACGTCTATAAACATGTTTAAAAATCGATTAGACGCATATGTTGATAGATTGGGTATAGTTTAAGGTAGTAAAATTAAGGCTTTGTGGTGATAGATCCCACAGCTCAACACAAGTGTTGTGGGATATAGGGAGGCAGCATCTTGGGTTAGGGGATACTCTCTGTCCTTACACACCCCATTTAAAGAGATTCCTCTGCCGAGCGGTGCCCCCCATAGTACTGTGAGGTATTGAAAAACTCATGATCTTCACTTGCCCCACAAACACCTTGAAATGGGAGACCCAAAATGGGTGCACACACATTTCTACATTACTGTACAGTCTTTACAGCCACACCTACACTTTTCCTCCTAAGTATATATTGTAATGTATATGGTTGTAAATTTTGACTTGGTCCGCAATCGATATGGACCGTGACTTATTTTTGGTTGGCAAGGTACTAGTATTGATGGATACCGTAATGAAATTGACTGGATTCTTTGGATCTGATATATTTGCATGTCGGTTATAAATAGATATAGAGTGTAACATATTTGTGGATAGTAGTCTATTATGACTTGATCCTCTGGATCCAGAGATTCTATCTTTAGTTTTAAATCGATAATTAATTAGTTTTAAATTGATAATTATTTAGTTTTGTAAAAATTGGTCGTTGCCAATGTACAGGCAGTTTTTACATAAATTTCTTGTTCTTGTGGTTCGGAACCCACGTAAAATTGTAGGTCCCCTCCGCCACCACGGAGGACATACACAATACACAATTACGAACACAGTTAGGTAGACCAGCCATGAGTGGATCCTAGGGTCTTTGTTGGTCTGAAACATTATAACATTATAACATTATAGCTGAAAAACGGAAAAAGAAGAAAATAGAGGAGAAGCTTTCCAGTAGCACAGGTGAGATGTGCCACTTGTATATTCTTATGATTACAGTTCAGGCAACTAGGTTAGGTTGACCATCAAGCTAGGCAAGTGCTCAGGAATCGTGTAGAGTAAGCTAGTCTCTGTAATATTTATAATATTTCGAAATGTGAGATTTAATGGATCACATCACCTCAAATTCTGTTCACACAGATCAATTAGCAAACAAGATAAGAAAGGGTACTTTAGCAAAAATTAACAGAATATGTAATGTTATGTTCTTCTCAGGAGCACTACTGAAATATTTGGGAAAGCCATCCTCAGCAAAGCCTGATGAACATCATGAGCCAACAGCAGGACCATCCTCTATGCAACCTCAAACACCAGTAGAAGTAGAGCCTGATGAACCAACAAGTGGCCCATCTTCTGTTCAGCTTCAAACACCACACACAGGCATTTCTACTGAGCAACAAGAACCAAGATCTGCTTCACCGCTTGATCCGTATGACTGGCAGTTGTCCTGTCAGATGCCTTGAAGACAGATCTGGTGTCTCGAGGACCATTTCAAATCAGTCCAGATTTCACATTCCTTAAAAGAGAGGACGGTAGAAGCGTTCATCACCATTACATGTACAGAACATTAATTAATGGGGAAAAAATAAAGCGAAGCTGGCTGATGTACTCTAGAAGGAATGATGCTCTTTATTGCTTCTGCTGCAAGTTGTTTTCAAGGAAGTCGTACAAACTAATTATGGATGGACTTTCAGACTGGATAAACGTTGGTTCGCTTCTGAAAGGCCATGAAAATAGTTCAGAACATGCAAATAACATGGCAACATGAAAAGATCTGGAACTGCGGCTAAAAACTGGGAGGACCATTGACCAAACTGAAATGTCATTAATGGAGGTAGAGTGAAGACGCTGGCGAGATGTTCTCACACGTCTTGTAAGTATACTCCAATCACTGGCAGAGAGAAACCTTGCTTTCAGAAGGTCTTCCTCTACATTGTACAATCGAGACAATTGCAACTTCTTGAAGGAGGTTGAGCTGCTTGCTAAATTTGATCCAGTGATGAAACAACACATCAGCAGAGTCGAAAGCGGCCAATATAGTCATTCAAGTTACCTCGGAAAGATCATTCAAAATGAGCGCATTGGGTCCATTAGTGAGAAGATCTTGGATGCCATTGTTGCAGAAATAAAACAAACTAAATATTATTTACTCATTTTAGACTGCACTCCATACATAAGCCACCAAGAACAGATGTCGATTATTATCAGAACTGTTAAAATGGGTGAAGTACCAGAAATAAAAGAATACTTCTTGGGCTTTCTTGAGGCTTCAGAAAGTACAGGCCTGGGTTTATCAGTTCTGATTCTGAAGAGACTAGATGAACTGAATATTCACTCTGATGACTGCAGAGGACAGTCATATGACAACGGAGCGAACATGAAGGGCAAGAACAAAAGTGTTCAGGCAACGTTATTAGAGAAGAACTGTCGTGCACTCTATGTTCCATGTGGGGCTCACACTCTGAATCTTGTAGTGGCTGATGCAGCTAAAGCTTCCACAAATGCCATCAGCTTCTTTGGCAACGTACAAAAATTGTACAACCTTTTTACAGCAGCTACACAGAGATGGACAATCCTAAAGAAGCACGTGAACATAACACTCAAGTCTTGGAGTGAAACCAGGTGGGAGAGCCGGCTTAAGAGCATTGAGGCTGTGCGATACCAGAGCCACAACATCAGAGAGGCCCTGTTGGAAGTCAGAAACAATGGCACAGATGCCATAGCCAGGAATGAAGCACAAGCACTTGCAGAGGAGGTAGGGTCTTATCGCTTTCAGATTTGCACAGTAGTATGGTATCACATTCTTCATGCAGTTAACCATGTGAACAAACTTCTGCAGTCTCCTAGAATGCAGTTTGATGTGGCAGTCAACCTCCTCACAAAAACAAAAGACTCACTCACCAGCTACAGAAACAGGTTTTGTTGCAGCACAAGTCGTAGCTAGGGACATATGTGAGGAAATGAATGTGGAGGCTGTGCTGAAGGAGAAGAGGCTCAGATCCACAAAAAAGCACTTTGCTTACGAAGTTCCTGACGAACCATTTACAAAAGCCTTAAAGAGGCTGGAAGTCAAATTTTTCAATGTGGTGGTGGATTGTGCCATCGGGTCAATAAATGAGAGATTCAAAACATTAGATGATGTGAGGGACATATTTGGGGTTCTCCTAAACTTCACCACAATGAACAAGGAAGACTTGTCCTGCAAGTGTGAAAAGCTCTCTAAGATACTGAGCTCTGGAGCTGACTCTGACATTGATGGAAGAGAACTGGCCCTCGAAATTAAGAACTTGCCAACTTTACCTTCACACATGACTGCATTGGAGCTTCTCTCCTTCATTCATCAGAAGCAACTGGAGGAACTATACCCCAATCTCTGGGTTGCACTAAGAAATGTCTGCACTCTACCTGTGACAGTAGCGTCAGCCGAGAGGAGCTTCTCTAAGATGAAGCTAATCAAGAACTACCTCAGATCATCAATGGGGCAGGATCGCCTCAGTGGCCTTGGCATCATAAGCATCAACCAGGACGTTGGCAGGGAGATTTCATATCATGATGTTATTGATGATTTCGCCCAGAAAAAATCTAGGAGGCATAAATTTTGAAGATACAAACTGTTTTGTGTAACTGTTAGCTATTACACGATTGTATCGTAGAGTTAGTAATTGTTTGGTAGTTGATAATTGCATTATTTTTTTATGCATAGTTCTGTGTCATTTATTCTAAATAATGTATAAGCTAATTTTCAGGAATTTCATGAAGAGTATTTTTTCTGTTTGTCTTCTGAAAGTACATATTTGTTGTTTTGGACATAAATGTTTCATTAAAATTGTTTCATAATTGTTTTTATTAACACTGCCATTTTTTGTATGTGTGTGCTGAGGTGATGTAGTAAGGCGTGAGTTGGTGATGAAGGGGTGGGGCCTCAAATGGGTATACTGCTTAGGGCCCCCTAATGGCTAGAAACGGCCCTGTCTGTACATGAGCACATATCCATCTCCCAAGTCCCTTCCAAGTTCTCCACCCATATGCCTTGTTTCTGCCATTCCCAAGATGTCGATTTTCCGTTCTCTCATAATGTCCAAAATTTCATCTTTCCCCCGATAAGTTGCTATGTTAATCGTTCCGCATCTAATCCTGAGTGTGTCCAGTTTTGTTTCCTTGTCCGTGATCTGTTTATCAATCCTGGTTCTGAGGCTGGTTCTTGAGTTTCTCGAGCAATAAGGTTTTTACACCACCGGCTTGCTAGGCCTGTCGTGGCAAGGGCTTGGGATTCCAGATGTCATTGCCCATGGAATTATTTCCTCCTATGTATACAAATGATCTTTGTCAATTAATGATGGCTCGTGTAATAACAATATATATAAAATTGCCAGTATGCTAGGTTAAATGGTTACGTTGGCCCTATTTTTGTATTAACTTCAGTGTATAATACATAAGATTGTACTTGCATGTTAGGTTAACAAAAACTCAAACGCTTTCATAAATGAAACAGAGTTTGTAAAAAGTGTAAATAACATATGCGATACTTTAGCTCAAGCGAAAAGGCCCTTTTCGTCCGAAACTTGACTTGGCTTGGGCAAATTTGTGAACGAAAAGAACGTGAAAACTTGTTTGTGACGTCAAATGTAAACAAAACCCAGTTATGCTCGCTCGTTCTTGACTAAACTTACTTTGCATTTCATGGGCTAAATCAGTACAGGGTTCAATATTTTAGGCTTCTATATGAACCCAGTTCACAATAAGACTGAATAAGGCCTAGGGTCCTAGACTGTGGCCTTGGCTTGAGCATTGAAGTTGAGCTTGACACAGCAAGGTAACGGTTAGAACATAAGAAATTTTGGTTAATATTCGTTTTAATGCTTTGTTCGTTTTCGATAGAAGGAGACATTCTACGACAATTTAACATATACATTCGTATTCAGGACACCTTGAAACCTCAGGGAAACTGATAAAAATCAAGGAAATGTAATTATTATTTTTTATGAAAAAAAAAAACTATTTAGACATAAAAAGCAGCCATTATAGGCCATTGACCGAGTATTTAGCTCTTAACGTTGTTAAAATTTTAACGAATGTCGCCCTCTCCAGTTTTATGGGGAGACATCTCGTGGCAAAATTAGGAAACATAGGTCAAAACAACCAATTACATCTGGTTTTGGTTTCACGTGACCTTATCCGACCAATCAGAGACGTACATTTTGAATCTCTCGTAATGGATACTCATTTTCTCAGTCTCGTTTTCATTATGATTTGTGAAGGTTGTGATTTGGATTACTATCAATTAATACAAGATATTTATAAGAAAGAAGCTGGTGCTGAAGCTTTCTTTACGAGTCACTGTGTTTTACCTAGTCGTGTTATTGTTTGCCTGATCCAGCAACATATTAGGCCTGGGACTACAATCTATTCCGACGAGTGGCATGCGTATTCTCAACTTGGAAATCTAGGCTACATTCACCGGACAGTCAACCATTCACAGCGGTTCGTGGAAGACACCATTCACATTCAAAATATTGAGTGTTGTTGGAAAGACATGAAGAGCTGGATATTACAGTCTGGCAACAAAACCCAATCCTATTCAAAGTATCTTGCATGGTACTTGTTTAACCGTGAATATCCCTCTCAACAATGTCTCCACAAATTCATGTTGGTCACCGTGGATTTGTATAAACACCCTAACGGTGCTATTTAAGGTAAGAAATTGCGAAAAAACGCGGGACAGGTCAGGTCAGTTTAGGTTAGGTCAGGTCTGAACCAAAACATATTTTTCTGGTGTTTTTTGGTGTGATTTGCTCAAATCTGAACTTCGTTTCTTTGGGAAATGAGCCATTTTTGAGAAATTTTAAATTTTAAAATTTCTTAAAAATGGCTCATTTCCCAAAGAAATGAAGTTCAGATTTGAACAAATCACACCACAAAACACGAGAAAAATATGTTTTGGTTCAGAAAGGGGGTCATTCTCTGTCAGATCAACCAAAAAAAATTGAAATTAATACCCTCATCTCTCATATTTTGCTGAAGTTTGGTTTATAGGGAGTTTGTGAGCCCTGAATCCATTTCTGAAATTATAAGGTCAATCCGACCAACGGTTCAAGAGATATGACCTCGGGCAATTTGAGGTCACTCGCGAGGTTACTAACATTTGGCGAGCCATAACTTGGGTAATAATTGTCATAATTATATAAAAGTATATATATTTAGAATCAGAAAATGACAAGGAATCCAAATATGCAAGTTTTAGAACTCTAGGTTGAAAAATAAAAAAGTTACACTGTAACCAAAATTTGAGGTCACGATTTGACCTCTGGGGTATCAAATGAGAATTTTTTTTAAATGTAAAAAATGAAGGCATAGGCATGGCTATAGAATCAGCAAAAAAAAGTTTGTTATGTTAGTATTTTTCATGTAACTAACATATAAGTGAACACCATATTCATAAGTTGTGCTCAATTCTACCTATTTTTTCACACTAAGCTCATAATTGACCTATAGAAATTAAAATTACATTTTTATAGATATAAAAAACAAAGTCAGAGTTCTTGACTAATAGAAAAATCATAAAAAGTTGTTTATGTTGTACTTTTCATGTAACTAACTTATAAAGTGAACACCATATTTATAAATTGCTTGTCATTTCAAGGAATTTTATATCTTAGCTATCAATTTGACCTCAAGCTCCAAGAATTTAATAAAAATTGTATTTCCACTGCTAATCTACTGGCAATAATAGTTATAATAGTGAAGGGAAGACTAAGCTCACATGTAGCTAAACAAACCTGTGAAACATGTTGCTACTTGTCTAAGTGCAGAATCAACACAGATATTGCAAAATTCCTTGTCTACAGGTTAGTACAGTTCCAGCGAGCACTGTGGGTGGCTGGTGGGTATGTGTTTTAATGAGCCTCAGAGACTATCAAGGCTAAAATTAAGTGTGTATAGCTATATATTTTCTAAAAAATATATATTACCTAATTGTAAATCCTATATCTTTACAGATCAAAATACAATGGTTCGGCACTTGAAATACTGCCAGGACCCTATTCAAAAACAAGAAACGCATAACAATCAATCTTAGAAAAGTGACTGATGTACTTGTTGAAAAATGTGCTGGAAGAGTGAAAAAAGACTCATTGTTGTGTGTGAACTGCTGGACACTGATGATGAAAAACCCCACTATACTTAGTACCACTGAAAACAACGAGTCTGAGCAGGATTCAAATGAATCATCTACTATCAGTGGCTTGAGTAACATCTCTTCAATTCAAGATCTGGACAATGACAGTGATTGCTTGATAAAGGAAAATTCTTCAACTTCAGTTGAACCAGTTCTAGCATTTCTGGACCAAACACAGTTAAAAAAAGTAAGTAATAAATTAATATAATAATTTATACTTTACTACAAGGTCTGTTTGATCTACTATATAGCCAATTATATAGCATTTAAGGTACTATAATTAATATTTAATTACTAATATTCAGGTGTGTGAAACCTTTTTTCTGTTCTTTTCAGAAGGGCTGTCATTAAGCCAGAAAAAGCGCAAGGCTCGTGGTAAGCTATCATCTGCTCAGAAACACCTGAAGGAGAGGCTAGAACTCAGTTATGGTGTTCAAATTACCGAGGAGGTAAGTGATACTTCAAAACCTGAAACTAAATCTGAAAAAACATCTAGACAAATTAATGAATGAATTGAAACAGTCATTCCTGGAGAGCAAATGTCACCATCACAAACTACAAATATTGACACTCTCACCATACACAATTGAAAAAACAGCTAGTTTCTTTCAAACTACAACATACATGGTGAAAAGAAGCCGTTCACTTAAATCAGAACATGGAATCCTTCCGAAGATTCCACTAATGAGCAAAGGAAAAGTGATATCTGAAGAACACAAAGATATAGTTAGAAGATTCTATGAGTCAGAAGAGGTTAGTCGTATGTGTCCTGGCCAAAAGGATTGCGTGAAAGTTATCAGTGCTGAAGGTGCAATGAAGGTGCAAAAACGATTGGTCCTCGGGAATTTAAGAGAGATGTTTGAACTATATAAAATGATGAAAAGAATCCCAAAATAGGATTTTCCACATTTGCAAAATTACGGCCATCATATTGTGTGCTTGCCGGTAGTGGTGGGACTCATTCTGTCTGTGTCTGCACATACCATCAAAATCCAAAATTGCAGCTGGCTGCATTGGGAGAAAGAGGTCTTTCATACAAGGATCTTATGGATTACAGTGTCTGCAGTACAGAAAGAGAGACTTGCATGATGCAACCTTGCAATGATTGCCCAAGAGAAGAGGGTGTCCTGGATTTTCTTGAGTTACTTGACAGTGTGAAATCAGCTCCAAATGAAATATCTTACAAGCAATGGGTGACTGTTGACCATTGTACAATGGTTGATAAGGTGGAGCCACTTCATGAATACTTATCATCCCTAAGCATGAAAATATCCCGCATGGTTCATCATCACTTTGTTGCTCAGCAACAATCACAGTACTTCAAGCAGTTGAAAGAAACACTACCACCTCAGAGCGAGGTAGTCATAGTAGGTGATTTCTCTGAGAATTATTCTTTCATTGTCCAGGATGCTGCCCAAGGGTTTCACTGGGACAATTCACAGTGTACAGTTCACCCTTTTGTCATCTATTATAGATCATCTGCAGACCAGGAACTTAGCCATTTTAGTGTCTGTTTCTTATCTGCATCACTAAAACACAACACTATAATGGTTTACTCATTCATATTGAAGCTTATGACATATGTTAAATTCAGATGCCCACAATTGAAGAAGGTGCACTATTTCTCAGATGGATGTGCTGGCCAATATAAGAACAGATACAACTTCACAAATCTCTGTTACCATGAAGAGGATTTTGGTCTGTCTTGTGAATGGCACTTCTTTGCTACATCCCATGGCAAAAATGCATGTGATGGGATTGGAGGAACAGTGAAAAGAGCTACTGCTCGTGCCAGTTTGCAGAGAACTACAGAGGCAAATTCTTACACCAGAACACATGTTTCAGTTTGTGAAGAAAACTTGAGCAAGAAGATAAATTTTTTCTTTGTAACTACAGCTGATTTGAAAGATGCAGAAGAACGGTTGGAACATCGATTCAAGGATAGTAGGGCTATTCCTGGAACTCAGAAATATCATAGATTTGTTCCCCTAAACAAGGAAGAACTGATGGTGTATCCCATTTCAAGTGGCATTGGAGAAAAGAAAAGAATAAGGAAAAGTCATTTTACTAATGAACCTGCAATGCTTGGTAACCTAAAATGTGTCAAACCAGGAGAGTATGTTGGCTGCATTTATGACATGCAAGTTTGGTATGGAATTGTGGAGGAATATTGTGAAGAGTTTGATGATTTCACTGTGAACGTTCTACACCCTCTGGGTCATCAGGATCAAGTGCATATTATTATCCATCAAACAAGGATTCATGTGCAGTGCCAGGACATCATATATTAACTGTAATGAGTTGTCCTACCCTAAGAGGAGGCAGCAGAGAATTCAATACATTTTTCCACAAAAAGAAATTGATGAGAGCATCGAGCATACAAAAATTGTATTAGGCTAGCACATGAATCCTCTAAGTAGGTCTTCCCCTTTCACTATTATAACTATTATTGCCAGTGTAGATTAGCAGTGAAATACAATTTTACATTTTTTGCCTTTGTTTTTATATCTATAAAAAAATGTAATTTTAATTTCTATAGGTCAAATTATGAGCTTAAGTGTGAAAAAATAGGTAGAATTGACGCAACTTATGAATATGGTGTTCACTTATATGTTAGTTACATGAAAAATACTAACATAAACAAACTTTTTTTTGCTGATTCTAATAGCCAATGCCTCTGCCTTCATTTTTTATATTTAAAAAAAAATTCTCATTTGATACCCCAGGTCAAATTGTGACCTCAAATTTTGGTTACAGTGTAACTTTTTTATTTTTTAACCTAGAGTTCTAAAACTTGCATATTTGGATTCCTTGTCATTTTCTGATTCTAAATATATATACTTTTATATAATTGTGACCATTATTACCCAAGTTATGGGTCGCCAAATGTTAGTGACCTCACAAGTGACCTCAAATTTCCCTAGGTCATATCTCTTGAACCGTTGGTCGGATTGACCTTATAATTTCAGAAATGGATTCAGGGCCCACAACTCCCTATAAACCAAATTTCAGCAAAATCTGAGAGATGAGGGTGTTAGGCACTGGTTGATCTGACAGAGAATGACCCAAGGAGGAAAAGCACTAAAACGAATAATTACCGAAATTTTTATAGTGGGCACACTAGGGGCCACTTCGGCCCATCGAGGTGGCTCCACTATGTAAAAACTGCCTGTACATTGGCAATAACCAATTTTTACAAAACCAATTAAGTATCAATTCAAAACCAACCAACCATCAATTCAAAACCAACCAACCATCAATTCAAAACCAAAGATAGAATCTCCGGATCCAGAGGATCAGTCACAACAGGCTACCATCCACAAATATGTCACACACCACATCCATTTACGACTGACATGCAAATACATCAGATCCAAAGAATCCAGTCAACCTCACTATGGTACCCATCAACACCAGTACCATGCCAACCAAAAATAAGTCACGGTCCATATCAATTGCGGACCAAGTCACAATTTACATCCATAAGTATATATATTGTAATATATAAGAGGAAAAGTGTAGGTGTGGCTGTAAAGACTGTACAGTAATGTAGAAATGTGTGTGTATCCATTTTGGGTCTCCCATTTAAAGGTGTTTGTGGGGCAAGTGAAGATCATGAGTTTTTCAATACCTCACAGTACTATGGGGGGCACCGCTCGGCAGAGGAATCTCTTTAAATAGGGTGTGTAAGGACAGAGAGTATCCCCTAACCCAAGATGCTGCCTCCCTATATCCCACAACACCTGTGTTGAGCTATGGGATCTATCACCCAAATGCACATAATATATATGAAATAAACTAGTACCATTCATGTAATAAAAATGGGCTTAAACACCATCACCAGATGTCCCTTGCAGACATCAAACTATCCAACCTCCTTTTGAAAGAATCAAGCGTATCTGAAGTCACCACTTCTTCTGTTAGACTGTTCCAAAACTTAATTGCTCTGTAAAACTATGTTTTCTTAAATTTGTTCTATATCTTGGCTTAAATAATTTCATACTGCTACGGTGGCGGCGTAGGCCGTAGTCCCCGAGTATCTGTGTTTCCAACCACCCAGCACCTTTTCACGTTTCTGGGTTCGGAACAGTCAAGAGACTGGGCAAAGATGTAATCTCCTCTGGTATCTAGGAAGGCCTCTCTGGTCAGTGGTTTATTTCCAGATTATTCAGGTCCGACTCGCACATTAACTGTAAAGGACTTCCCCTAGTGCAGGTGTCTCAATCTGACTCTCCACTGAGTAAGAGACCCAACCGCTCAGGGTCCAAGAAAGGGCTAGAATTCAAAGGTAGACCTAATAGAAGTAAACTACTTGGGTTTTTCTCTTTATTATATCTGAAATAAACAACTATTCAGTGTGACAGCATAAACATAACAAAAGGACTGGCAATGCACCGCACTTGACAAAACACCTGGAGCCCCAATAACCCTTAGTGAGATTTGGCAGAAAGGATAGAAAACAAGTGGGAGAAAAGTACCGGAAATGACTTGCACAGAATGTTAACCCTTGTCCCAGCTTAACTACCCTCCAAACTTGACCCCCCCTTTTATGACCTGAGTTCCAATTCCTTTATTGGCTGGCTAGTTAGTAGGGTTAGGGTCACAGGCCTGATTTCAGGGCAGATCCAGTGGCCAACAGTGGTTGACACAAACTGCGTAGCTCCCACTGGATGGGACCCACAATCCAAGCCTGATGAATCCGGACCACGTGAGTTGAATCCCAAACAGGTTGCCTAGACAACACAAGATTATTAGTTACATGCATCTAGCACCATTAATCACAATAATAACATAACAGGCAATTAACCACAAACATTAACTGGAATCATGACTTCATAATTGATCACTGGAAAACATAATTTACTCATGAAATCAAAGCACATAAATAATAAATAACCAACATACAAAATAATAACTACAAACATTGACAATTATGGCAAACCTATCTCACATGAGTTAATCAACCTATAATCATTGCCAAACAAGCATGGGCAAAAACCTAACTCTGGAATAATATGACTGGTGACCTATAATAATGATAATTGGTTCTCTAGCTAGTTACATGACAAGGTGGCAAACCTATCTATACTCAGTCAGTTTCAACAACCTATATGTATGTCTACCCTTAATAATAATAATTAACCATGATAATGATGGTGAAATACAAATGAACTCTAGCCAAGGATTACAAAAACTCCTACCTTTTAAAGGCTTTCCACACTTCCTTGGCTTCTGACAGGAGGTCGTATTAAGGGTCTATTCAGGTTTCATAACCTTAATCCTAATTACCATTAATGGTTTCCTAACTACTCCTGTGGGGAAAGAAAAACTTGTGAGAGGGGACCCAGATAGGACTTGAAAACTAGGGTGAAGCTTTTTTATGAAAAACTCCACAACCCCCAAAAAATGGGGAATTTGAAAATCAGGGGGGGTTGTGAGAAACTTCACAACCCCCACATTCCTTCCCCCTAAGAAAAAACCCCCCTCACAATTCTTTCCTCCTTCATGGTCCCTAACAGGATAATGCATCGCTTGACAATCTAAACATGGGAGTATACATTATAAAAGTTATTGCATCAAAACCATGCTGACCCTCCCAGTTAGCTAACCTACACTTACATTAAAACTCATTAGTACCACAAATTATTACAGACTTATCTAATAACAATTGCTTTACTCAAACTGGCCAATTATAACAGAGGGAAAAACCATTTCATAACTAGGTCAACTTAGCCAAATGCCCAAATCTCATTATTACAGTAATCCATTTGGTACCACTAACATTGTACATTAATTCCCAATATGTACATGGTAAATACTGGCAGTTTTTTTTTTTTTTTTTTTTTTTTTGTAAGCACCACTTTTGTTTCACTTAATCTACACATTGTTCACGGGTATCACCTCCTTGCTTCTGGCACAACCTACAGTTTCTACCCAGAAATCCTCCAACCCCCTTTTGGGTCACAACATTCACTGGTTTTTCTTGCTTGATTCACTTCACTGCCTCTATTTCCCTTGACCCTGGATCAAGAGACCAGGACCCATAAATTTGACTGTAGTGTTCTTCCCACACTATACCATGGGGGAAATCTGGCTAGTAACCCCTTTGTTCCTCCACCACTTCAGCCAGGTGTATTCACTCAAATCCTCTGGGAATTCAAGTTGGGAGGGTTTTTTTTTTTTTTTTTTTTTTTAAACCAGAGTATCAGTAGGAACAGTGAAGAAGAAAAGAAGGAAACCAAATCAAGGCTAGAAGTGCCACTGTATTCCGGTCAAAGGAAATCAAATGAAAGAAAAGAATGGGCCAAATCTTCACTCTAACCCCCCTTGTTCTTTTTTTTTCTTTCTTTTTTTCAAACGACTGGAATGTCAATTAGTCGCAAGTCAGTAGCATGCATCATCCCATATCTTTCCCTCAGAAGTTTCTCCAGGCTGCTTACTCCCCTAGAACACTTAATTATTGACCCCTTCAGAACAAAAGGTTCACTAACTACCCCTCCCCTGGTTATACACCCAAAAATAAAGCAGAAATCAATGAATAATCCATTCTTACATCCCTTTCGAGTGCCGAGTACATTGGGTATCCTCTCACAGGAAAGAAAACCCCAAATCTAGTTATCTTAGAGTGTATTTTATAACAGATTTACCCACAATACTTCACTTCAGTTTACTCGGTTGCCTCTGATTCTGTACTCAAGGGTCTGTGGTTGTACATTTGGTAATTCTGCAGGATTGCCACAGGAGCGTGTGAATGGCCGGTTGAGCCCTGACTGGGGTAAGTTAAGTTTCTCTGATCGTGAAGTCTTGGTCTCAGCTTGGAAATGACGATGATGGCTAGTCCAGGCACGAACCTTCTGTCTATACTCATTTAGTATCTCCTGACATGTGGTGAATCCTGACTGCACAGGGCTAAAACTAACATGGCAAGACTGAGATTGAGGGACTTGAGGTGAGCCGGGCATGGAATCAGTGAACCCAAGGAACGAATTCTCCAGAGTACTCAATGCATCATTAGCTACATCTAGCGACTGTTGTACAAGTCTCAATGATTGCTGGGCCAATTTTAATCCATCCAATGGAGCATCATCTTCCAGTGTGTCCAGATATTCATGCGAATCTGTCACATTACCCTGGACCTCAGTTTGCCCAGACTCATTTTCAGAACCAGCACCCCACAACTGATTTTCTTGAAAGGGGGGTATGGTTTGGGGACTCATGAGGCAAGACTCACTCATGGGAGTACTGTGAAAATTGATTCTAATGACCCTACCAAAATCGGAGAATTCTCATAACCAAGTGAAGGTATATCATTACCTTCTGACTCCTGCATAGTTCGAAAAACTTGCTCCCCCACTGGAAATGCCCCGGCCTGAATCTCCTCAACGGGTGTCTGAAAATCTGTCTCCCCCGAATGCTGAGTAATTGGAGGCACATCTCCACAGTTTAGCTCCACTGGCGGACACCCTTCCATTCCAGCAGTTGTCTCAGCACTAAAATTACTAGTCCCATCATACTCCCAATACTCTACCAAAGGGTCTCTCCAGGTAATACTTTGTCGCGCATTCAGGAGTGTATTCAACCGGTGATATTTCTCTGAAGAAGAGTGTTCCTCATCTGTATCCGAAGCACTGGTCCCAACACTGGAGTTCCCCATGAAAGCTACCCGGGATTCCACTTCAGGGGTACCAAAGCCCTCAAAGGAATATTCAGGGCCATCATCTAAAGTGGTGCCACCCCTATGCCAGGGAAAGGGTATGCGTGCGGCACTTGATGGTAAGTCCGGGATCCAGGTCTCAGGCATCTCAGGTACTTTCTGCAATTCCTGTTCCCTCCTATGCTTCTGTAGATATTTTGGGGGTTCATGCCAGGCCTTCAAATGGGTATGATGAGCTTTTATAACTCGGGGGGTGCCCTCAACAGTTGATGTGGTCAATTCATAGGATACTCCATTACTGTGTACTTGACTAACCTTGTAAGGCCCAGTATACTTGGGGGAGAACTTCCGTGAGGTGCTCCGGTCACTGGTAATGATCTTCTTGACTACTTTCTGGCCAACCTGGAAGGGTGCAAACCGTGGATGGCCCTCCTTCCATATTTCTCGCAATTGAGGGGGAACAACTACAGTAGCAATATTCTGGTGACGTTGTTCCAAGAGACAGTCCGCAGGGGTGGTCTTTATTTCAGCATGGAAGGTATTGTTATAGGTAATCACAGCTGTTACCAGATTTGTATCCCATTCCACTCCTGTTTGTCCCAAGCTCCTCAAGAACTCTCCAATTGTTCTATTTACACGTTCAACAGCACCATTGCTAGCAGGCTTAAGTGGACTAGTATAAACATGCATAATCCCATAGCGATCAAGGAACTCTTGGAACTCCTCCGAACGGAATTCAGGTCCATTGTCTGTCAGGAGCCTCCGAGGAATTCTTAACAAGTTGGGGAATATATCATGCTCCATCAACTGGATAATGGTAGATGACCTTTTTGTTCTTAATGGGCGAGCCACAACCCACTTGCTAAAATGGTCAACCATCACCAGACAACCAAGGTACCCTAGCTGGGTGCGTGGGAAAACCACAATATCAGCAGCCACTAATTCAAAAGGATGTTCAGTTTTTATCTTCAAGGTTGGTGGGATGATAGGCTGACTAGCTACTTTATACAACTGACAGGTTTCACAGGTAATACAGATGTCACTAGCTACTTTATACAAATCCGGGTGCCACACAAACAGTCGCAACGCTTCCACCAACTTATTACGCCCAATATGTGCCATTTCCATGTGGAAACTGAGGGCCATATCCACGAGCAATGTGGAAGGTACTACACAGCTAATATACCCAGTCCTACTTTGATGTACTATCACCCCACTCCTTAACTGTAATTCCCGCCAGTTCCGCTTAAACGGCCTCAAGGCAGGTTTTCCCTCTGGTAGGGGCTTTGACTGGGCCAATAGCCCATGCACCTGTCGCAACAATCGGTTCCGTTTTTGCATTAGAATCACTGATTCTGAGTCAAGCAACTCTCGGTTCACTATCCACTTCTTGCCTTCCTCAAATACTGAACCCAACTCTGGCTCCTCTGCTTCGATGTCTGGTACCTCTTCCTCCATGCATGTTGCCTCCTCTAGCGCCTCACTCCAAAACATTCCACTAACTCTGGGTCTCCATATGACCATGCAGCTACATCAAACTTCATTTCAATGTCAGCCATAATTAGATAGTTTGAACCTAACAAGAAACAGTACGGGAGACTATTCTCTGGGGCTACTGCAAAAGGTAGTTGGATCTTTTCATCTCTACCCTGAATAGTCAATTTTACTAGTCCTTGACAGGGTACCAATTTCACACCAATCCCAGTCAAGATTATCTGGCAAGGCTGTACTGATACTTCTTCCTCTTCTCTCGCTTTTAAACTCTTGACCACTGACTCGGATACTAAGCTAATCTCTGCTCCTGAATCCAACATAGCACAGTAATTGACTGCACCCAACTGTACCCAAGTCCAAGCAACGGGTCCTCCCTGGTGTCCACAAGTGACCCTTTCACCCCTGGCTTCCCGATCTGGATTCTGCAGTAACAAATTCCCTTCACACTGCTCTATATCACTTTTTCCCGCTACCTCCTGGCCAGTTTCCTGCTCCATAGTGTCCACCTGTTCCACCATCAACTCTGCTGGCTCAGCAAACCACTTGTGTGCTATCAGTGGATTGTAATGTACTCCAGATATACACTGCAAATGGACCCTTCTTTCTGGGGTATCAGGGACAGTTACATCCATAACGTACACAACTGGCTTTACACCATAGTGAACCCAAACCCTCAAGGAATAACAATGGCTTGCGGCTAACAGTACTTCTGGAGTTACCAACACTCCAGGTTGTCTCATCATCTTCAGGTCTTTTATGCGGCGGGCATTATTTGACAAGCGATACCTCTTGGGAAAGGTGATCAATTCATCCATCAGCTCTCTCCGTAATTCCAATGGGTGTTGTGGAGGATTCCAAGGTGGCCCATGCTCGTAATGATGATCCTGCAACACTTGTACTAGGCTAATAAACAACGAATCACCACCTCCATCAACTTTCATGAGTACTCGCAGTCCAGGTGGTAAGCGATTAGTGAGGGGTTCTGTCATCTCCGGTTGGTCACTCCCAGCAGGTGGTATTCGTGACAATGCATCTGCAGCTCCATTCTCAGTCCCAGGGCGATACCGAATTTCAAACTCAAAGTCAGCGAGATCTTCATAAGTTCGGGCCAATCTACTATCAACAATCTTCATGTTGCTCAGGTATTCTAATGGTTGATGGTCTGTATACAGTACAAAAGGCACACCATATAGAAATGGGCGAAATGTCTTCACACCCCATCTTAGGGCTGCCAACTCCCGTTCTATAACTGAGTACATTCTCTGGGCCTTGGAAAAGGTCATTGATGCATAAGCAATCACCTTAAAATCACCATTCTGTTGTTGTCCCAAACAAGCACCAGCGCCAACCCCGGAAGCATCCACATACAGTTCCAATTTTTCAGCTTCAGGTCTGTAATCTGGATAGGACAGTTGCACTTCCTTAACCAAGGCCTCTTTCACTGTTGTAAAAGCCTTGTCCATCTCCAGTGTCCATTTCAATTTTTCTCTTGATCTACCGCCAGTTAAATGAGACAAAGAACTGGTTATCACTGAACAATCTGGTACAAACTTTCTCTGGAAATTCACTAAACCCAGAAATTCCCTCATCTGTCGAACAGTTTCTGGTTTTGGGAACTCGTGCACTTTCTGCATATATTCAGGGGATTTCCGCAAACCTTCTCTCCCAACCAAGTGTCCCAAAAATGCAACCTCAGGTTGGAACCATTGACATTTCACAGGTTTGACCTTTATGCCAGACTTCTCCAGAGTATACAGGACTTTATCTACCAGTTGAAGATGTTCTTCGAACGACTCGCCCATTATTAGGATATCATCAATGTAGATGATAACTCTACTTCTTGGAAAACCATGTAACACTTCTTGTACCATCCGTTGGAAACTAGCAGGAGCATTCTTTAATCCAAAACTCAGTCGCTTAAACTGCCAATGCCCTCTGGTGGTTGAAAAAGCAGTGCTCTCTTGGCTCTCTTCGGCAATTGGCATTTGATAATAACCTCGGACCATGTCAGGGAAGTGAAGTAACAGGTTCCATGAAGACTAAAAACTGCATCCGTTAAGTTGGGCATTGGAAATCGGTCTGGTATGGTCACTTCATTCAATTTTCGATAGTCCACACACATTCTAATTGAGCCATCCTTCTTCCGGATAGGGACAACAGGTGAACTCCATGGGGAAATGCTAGGTTCTATGATATCAAGCAACAGTAATTCCTGGCACTGGGCTTCCACCGCTTCTGCGACTGGTTCTGGGAATCTACGGGGTCGTTGTCGGATAGGGGTATCGTTATACAACTCTATCCGGTGTGGTACACAATTCACAAAACCTACATCATCATCCCCTTGACTCAACACTTTCTCCCGGCGCGCCAACATTTGTAAGACCTTCTCCCTCTCTTCGAACTTCAACTCGGGTGACATGGTTATTTCAGTCCGTAGGCGTTCTTCGGTCCAGCCTGGTTGTTCAGCTTGGGCTCCAGTCATGAACGCCTCAATTCTCTCACTTTCAGCTACTGTAAAGTCCAGTTCTTCTTCATAGACTATTGATCTTATAGTCCCTATCCGGTCACCCGCCTTGATTCTCTGGGCTTCTGGGGTCAACTTCATTACCAACACTTCTGTCATCCCAGCCAATCCATCCACTAACCCAGGGTGACCATACACTTTCCCCTGGAGTCGGGAATCTCCATCATCATCCTCAAAACAGTACTCCAGTCTTCCTTCACCTTCGATTTCATTCAAGCAAGGAAACTGTACAGGAACTCTGTGATATTTGCAGGTACTTAATTTCACATCGGCTGATGCATAACAGGAAACATTCCGGATCACCCTTCTACATGGCGCATTCTCACTCCTCAAGTAAATTTCCTCCATATGCCCATCTTTATAAGCTCGTGTTATCCTTTTCCTTTTCACATTAACTCGGAGACTGTTTTCAACAAGAAAATTCATTCCCAATACAACTGGGAACTTCAACCTTTTTACCACTGCAAACAGAACAGGCTCCATTTCCACTCCATGAATCGATAACCCCAGCGTAATCACCCCCAGTGGTTTAATATGGTTGTTCACTCCAATCCCTCGAATCCTCAAGTTACAGCTCTGCATCTCTGGAGTTAACTCCAGTTCCTCTACCACTGAGTGATCCAAGATTCCAACTGTAGCTCCGGAATCAAGTACTGCCAAGTAGTTCTCCGAATGTTCAAACCGTATATCCACCTTCAGTAAAGATTGAGGCGCTAACTGTCCAGTCATCTCCTCATCCAACCCATCAGTGTCAAAGACATTACTATTTATCAAATACGTTTCGGGAGCATCAGCTTCGGGTTCATTATTCTGGTCAGGGGGTTGCTCCCTATCAGACTCTTCAGGAATATTTACACTCTCATCCAGACCAAATGGACCTGGATACCCTAGGTTATTACTAGCAGGCTCGCAACTAACGGGGGACCTATCAGGACAATCAGTACCAGGATTTACAATCAATGATTCATTCCTCCCACCAAAAGATGGGAAAATCTCTGTTGCCTCATATCTCTGGGGGACAAAAGGAACTGCACTCGCATTCATTCTCACAGGCAAAACTGGGTTGACACACACTGGATCTCCCCCCATCTGTACTTCACCCATAAATTCTTGTTCTGGTATTGGGCCACTAGTTAGGGGCACTATTCGTCCTGCTAGGAGCTCTGGGGGTTCCCCTCTGGCCTCAGAGCTTACTGGTTTAAAGGGCGCAGTTCTTGATTCGGCTCAGTCCCTCGTGGGCTGGTCTGGTTAGGCCCAGGAACTGGTTCCCTTGAGATGGTAGGACTCGGTGCTCTTGAACTGGGCCTACTCTGCTGGCGTGATCGCTGGCTATGACCATACCCATTAGGTGGGTAAGGGCATCGTGACACCCAATGATCCCGCTCACCACACCGCAAACACACTCCTAAACGCCGACGACAATCCCGTTCCAGGTGACCTCTCCTTCCACAGTAATTACAGTTCACCCAGGGACGATCAGATGGTGGTGGTGGAGGGGTGGTTAGATGGCTGGCTGGTCCTGAACCCTGCTGCCAGGCCCGCAACTGAGGGTGAGACTGGTGATTTTGTTGTATTCTGGCCACCTGGTGGTGGTTGGAGTACCAAAGGGGACATTCCTATGTTCCAGGCCTCCTGCAGGCTGGGGAGAGGTCTAGATAAGGCTAAAGATTTCCCTGAAGGTTCCCTCTCACTAGCTGCCAATTCTCTCACTGCTGGCCAATTCAACTGGGTCCCAGCTCCACGCGTCAATCGTGCCGTGGCCAGGGCAACTTCAATCTTCACGGAAAATGCATCTGGAACAGTGCTAAGAAATTTTGAAATCAGTTCTCGGCAATTATCCACTTCTACTTCGGGCATTGCAGCCATCCACACAGTTTCTAACCTGGTTGCATACTGGTATAAGGTCTCACTGGGTCGTAATTGAGCATTAGTAAATGCCTCTCGCTTGTCTCTTGTCACGGTAGAATGGAGTTCTCTGTAGTAAGTCTGCAGTCTCTTCCTGACAACTCCGTATGGCATCCCTGGTCGGTCAATTAAATCAAAACCCCCTCTCATCTTCCCATAAGACACTCTCGCAATGCCGCTTTCCAGTAGTTGTGTCCTCCTGCTACTGTATTGTCAGCATAATCCTCAAACTCCTTCCTAAATTCTTCGAATGTTCTCCCATCTGATATATCAAATGGCAATGGTTGAGGAAAGCGGCGCCCATCTAGTTTCTCTAGAGCTTTAGCAAGGCGTTCCAGGAGCTCTCTGTTGCCAAGGTTTGCAGTGGTTGGCTGGGTGGGTGGGGCCCCTTTCTTGCGGTAAATGTCCCTGGTTCATCCTCCCCATTTGTCTCCCCAAGCTCTCGGTGAAACTTCATAGGAGGTCTCCGGTTGACTGTTGGTCTGGGCTGGCTTTCTGAAGCCTGAAAGGTAGGGGGTGATTTGGCCCACCTTTGGGCTCCTGGTAGTCGGTTCAGGTCTTCGGCTTCTGTCCCAAATGAATCACTCTCCTGGGAGGGACCCATCATTCTTCTTCTCCCCAGTTCATAGCAGGGCCATTGGCTCCATCGTCTATTCGAAACCTGGGCTGTTCAGGGCTGCTCACTTGTTCTAACCAGGTGGCTACTGTCAATGCCACTCTTCTGAGAGCATACACATCCTGGTCAGAAGTTGTACCCGCAGTAGTAGACCGGTAATTCACGAGTTGATCCTCAATATCTCTCAGTGGGGATTGGGTGGCGGATGCCACTACCCCCTCACCAAGCTGTCCACTAACTTCCTCAGCAACCTCAATACTCTGGGTCATCTCTGGTTCGACATTCTCCCCTGTTCCCCTTTTTAAACTTTACTATCTTCAACCAATCTCTCAACTAATCCCGCTGGGGATGCCAAAAAGTATGCTACAGTGGCGGCGTAGGCCGTAGTCCCCGAGTATCTGTGTTTCCAACCACCCAGCACCTTTTCACGTTTCTGGGTTCGGAACAGTCAAGAGACTGGGCAAAGATGTAATCTCCTCTGGTATCTAGGAAGGCCTCTCTGGTCAGTGGTTTATTTCCAGATTATTCAGGTCCGACTCGCACATTAACTGTAAAGGACTTCCCCTAGTGCAGGTGTCTCAATCTGACTCTCCACTGAGTAAGAGACCCAACCGCTCAGGGTCCAAGAAAGGGCTAGAATTCAAAGGTAGACCTAATAGAAGAAACTACTTGGGTTTTTCTCTTTATTATATCTGAAATAAACAAACTATTCAGTGTGACAGCATAAAACATAAAAAAGGACTGGCAATGCACCGCACTTGACAAAACACCTGGAGCCCCAATAACCCTTAGTGAGATTTGGCAGAAAGGATAGAAAACAAGTGGGAGAAAAGTACCGGAAATGACTTGCACAGAATGTTAACCCTTGTCCCAGCTTAACTACCCTCCAAACTTGACCCCCCCCCTTTTATGACCTGAGTTCCAATTCCTTTATTGGCTGGCTAGTTAGTAGGGTTAGGGTCACAGGCCTGATTTCAGGGCAGATCCAGTGGCCAACAGTGGTTGACACGAACTGCGTAGCTCCCACTGGATGGGACCCACAATCCAAGCCTGATGAATCCGGACCACGTGAGTTGAATCCCAAACAGGTTGCCTAGACAACACAAGATTATTAGTTACATGCATCTAGCACCATTAATCACAATAATAACATAACAGGCAATTAACCACAAACATTAACTGGAATCATGACTTCATAATTGATCACTGGAAAACATAATTTACTCATGAAATCAAAGCACATAATAAATAACCAACATAACAGGCAATTAACCACAAACATTAACTGGAATCATGACTTCATAATTGATCACTGGAAAACATAATTTACTCATGAAATCAAAGCACATAAATAATAAATAACCAACATACAAAATAATAACTACAAATATTGACAATTATGGCAAACCTATCTCACATGAGTTAATCAACCTATAATCATTGCCAAACAAGCATGGGCAAAAACCTAACTCTGGAATAATATGACTGGTGACCTATAATAATGATGATTGGTTCTCTAGCTAGTTACATGACATGGTGGCAAACCTATCTATACTCAGTCAGTTTCAACAACCTATATGTATGTCTACCCTTAATAATAATAATTAACCATGATAATGATGGTGAAATACAAATGAACTCTAGCCAAGGATTACAAAAACTCCTACCTTTTAAAGGCTTTCCACACTTCCTTGGCTTCTGACAGGAGGTCCGTATTAAGGGTCTATTCAGGTTTCATAACCTTAATCCTAATTACCATTAATGGTTTCCTAACTACTCCTGTGGGGAAAGAAAAACTTGTGAGAGGGGACCCAGATAGGACTTGAAAACTAGGGTGAAGCTTTTTTATGAAAAACTCCACAACCCCCAAAAAATGGGGAATTTGAAAATCACGGGGGGGTTGTGAGAAACTTCACAACCCCCACAATACTATGACCTCTAGTCTGATTATTGTGATCTTTAATGAAAAGAGACTCAAAATCTATCTTATCCAACCCTTTTATCATTTTATACACCTCTATCATATCACCCCTTAACCTCCTTTTTAAGGTATTATTCTACTATTACACCCGTCTAACGTCCAGCAATTATTATATGTTCATTAGATAGATTTTTTAATTCTAAGACACTTTTCTTCTATAGCGTTTCCGTCGCAAATGCTTCGTTTTCAAGATATAAACGTTTTTTTGGTGTGTATCTAGTGTGTGTTCGTACGTTCGTTTGTGTGTGCGTTTGTGTTGGTCACATGTCTGCCCAATCAGAGCGCTCTATCCATTTCGAATTTGAATTAGTTTGCTACCGGAATGGCTTCGTGTGAGATGTGCTTGTTCGATTATTACTGCTGTATTGTCGCTTTCTATGAAAATTTAGAAAAAAGTGTTGAGTTTCTGCGTGCTCAGTGTTCTACCGACAGTAGTGAAGTGTCCACATTGTAAAACGGAGTGTACATATCATCAAGACCAGAAACTGTGGCGTTGTAGATAGGTTAGGAAGGTTAGGTCAATTTTGAAGGTAAAATTTATGTTTTTCCTATGGTTTTTGATGTGTTTTGAACGAATCTGACCTTCAGAACCGTCGGAAATGACTCGTTTTCTGTGATTTCCCCCACATTGCCAGCGGGGGGGGTATTTCAAAAATGAGTCATTTCCGATGGTTTTGAAGGTCAGATTCGTTCAAAACACATCAAAAACCATAGGAAAAACATAAATTTCACCTCGAAAGGGAGACGGGTGTAATACTGGACATTTACCCTTTTTAATGAGAACATGCTTAGATACGCCAGTCTTTCCTTATATGTCAATTGTCTTAGAGGTGGGATCATTCTTGTTGCTCGTTTCTGTACTTTTTCCAGTTTTTCAATATCTTGTATCAAATAGGGACTATTAAATTGAATGCAGTATTCAAGGAGGGGTCTCACATATGAAATGTATAGTTGCTTTATAATATTGGGTGATTTGTATTCAATGTGTGTGTGCATGAGATTGAGTCTAGCATTTGCTTTATTTCTGATTACCATACAGTGATTTGAGGGTTTAAGTTCATTTGTCACAGTGACACCCAAGTCTTTCTCTTTATCATCATTTTTAATCCAAATTCCATTCAAATTGTATTCAAATTCTGGATTTTTTGGCCCAATATGCATAACCTTGCACTTATCAACATTAAATTTCATCTCCCACTTATCTGCCCAGGCTGTTACTCTGCCTAAGTCTTTTTGTATTGTCATTGCTCCTGCTACTGACTTAACATTATGGCCTAATTTTGTATCATCAGCAAATTTTGAGGTTTTACAAGATAGGCCCTTCTCTAGATCATTTATATAGACAACAAAAAGCAGAGGTCCCAGAACAGACCCCAGTGGGACTCCGCTCAATACGGGTCTCCAAGTAGACTTATTTCCATTTAGATGAACTCTCTCTTTTCTATTTCTCAGCCATTCTTCTATCCAATCAGCTATATGACCTCTTATACCATGGGCTCTAACTTTTACCAACAATCTTGCATGAGGAACAGTATCAAATGCCTTTGCAAAATCTAAGTATACTATATCTACTGGCTCTTTATTGTCCAAATGCAATAGGACTTCATCATAAAATTCAATCAAGTTGGTTAGACAGGACCTTCCATTTCGAAGCCATGCTGGCTATCATTTATAAGGTTGCACTCTTCAAGGAACTCAGTAACTTTACCTCTAATGATATTTCGAGCATTTGCAAATAATGGAGGTGAGGCTGATGGGTCTGTAGTTTTTTGCTAAGTTTCTATTTCCTTTTTTAAAGATTGGAGCCACATTTGCTTTCTTCCAATCCTCTGGAATTTCAGTACATATCAATGATTTATTAAAAATAATTTCTAGTGCCTGTGCTATATTCTTTTTGGCAGCTTTTATGACTAGGGATGCATTTCATCTGGCTTTGGAGATTTTTCCATTTTTAATTTATCTATTGCTTTTAGGATATCTAGTTTTGTTACCCTTAATTCATTTATTTCTCTATCTTGTCCTGGTAGTATAAGATCAGGAATATTATTTAAATTTTCATTTGTGAATACTGATGAGAAGTATTTGTTTAGTTCTTCAGTTATTTCAAGATCATCATCTATAGTTTTATCATATATATGGAGGGGGCCAATTTTCTTTTTCACTCTACTTTTCAAATTGAAGTGACTGAAAAACTTCTTAGGATTGTTTTTTGAATTCTTGGCTAGGCTTTTTTCCAGGTCTCGTTTGCTATCTCTGATTACTTTCTTGCAAATGCTTCTTTTACTTTTATATATTTCAGAGTCTGTGCCATTTTTAGTTCTTTTGAATTTATGAAATGCTTTTGTTTTTTCTCTGATTGCTCTTTTTACATTGCAGTTTATCCAAGGTTGTTGTTAAGATTCGGTAGAACACATCCACCCAAACTGGTAACATGGTAAAAATTTTATAGTGGGCACACTAGGGGCCCATCTGGGTGGCTCCACTGTTAATATAAACAAACCATAAATACAGTTAATGCAAAATTAAGATCCAATTGATCTCTGCAGATTGTCACACATCTACTAGCTGTACATTAACTTCAAAACTTTGGATCTTGTGGATCATTCATCAATACCACTACTGTACTAATTGTAGACATCATATGATTATCTCATCACAAGAAGTTTTACATGGATCTATATAGCTAGTATAAATAAAGAAGACATAATACTAGTGAATATCTATAGCCCCCCAGATAGCTCACATCTAGAGCTCACTGAAGTTCTGGAAAAAATCAGGGTAATTATTCATTTTAGTGCTTTTTCTCCTTTCTGAACCAAAACACATTTTTCTGGTCTTTTGGGTTATTATTCGTTTTTTGACCCAGTCACACCCAGCTATAACAGCAATATATATTGAATAACCAATCAAAACTGAATAAGAAAATATATATATTATTTTGTGCAAATTTGTATAAAATGTACTTTTTTATAAAAAAAAAATTTCTATTTTTTAATGTGTATATATAAATTTTGGTTAATTTGTTTATTTTGGCTACCATTTTTGGATATTTTCATTCAACTATAAGTTACTTTGTTTATTTTTGGCTACTTTTTCTTGATTTTGCCTACTTTCTGTTACTCGTTAGTTTGGTGATTTTTGTTCTAGAACCATGATGTGTCAATCTTATGAACTTGATTTTGAAGACCTAATCCGCCTTATTGGCCTTGATGAAGATAAAAGTTTAGATGTTTTTTCCAATCATGGCATACCGTAATTCCAACATCTGTGATTTGCCCTAAATGTAATACTGCCTATATTTTAAGACAAGACTCAAAGATGTTTAGGTGCCGTAAAAAAAATCTAAAAAATAAGCGTGAGTGTGGATTTACTGTTTCTATCTTTAAGGGCACGTGGCTAGAACATTGCAACTTTTTGGTGAATAAAAACCTCTACTTCATAAATATTTATTTGCGAAAATATTTTTCACAACGTTATGCCAAGAAAGTTATCAAACTAGGCAGTGAGTCCATTGTTAACTAGAAATCTTTTTGTGGTGAAGTTTGCGAAAAATGGATGGACACTCATAAACTAATTGGGGGTGAGGGTGTGATTGTTGAAATTGATGAAGTTGCATTTTGGCCATGCTAAATATGATCGTGGATGAAGAGTGAAAGGAATATGGGTATTTGGTGGCATTGACCGTGTATCAAAGGCTAAATTTATTATCCCTATTGCCATTGATTCAAAAATTTATTCAGCCAGGTTCAGTCATTATCAGCGATTGTTGGTATGCCTATGATTGTATTGGTGAGCTGGGCTACATACATAAGCAAATTAATCACAGTGAAAATTTTATGGATCCCTAAGACCACACCATCCACACAAAACACATTGAATGCTTGTGGAAGGATGTGAAATTGTGGGTTTTACGTGCTGGGAACAGATGCCCTCTACCAGAAATATTTTGCACGATACTTGTTCCTGGCAGAACATCCTGACGATTCTACAGTTCTGCATCACTTCCTTACTGCAATTGTAGAACTATATCCTCCAAAATAAGGTGACTGGTTAGGTTAGGTTAGGTTGTGTTTAGCATGAATGCAAACTTTTCTGGTCGATTTTGAGGTGTTTTGCATGAATCTGTCATCTATTTCCTGTGCAAATGTGTAGTTTTCAAGATGATGATATCTCAAAAACTACGCATTTGCACAGGAAACAGATGTCAGATTCATGCAGAACACCTCAAAATTGACTAGAAAAGTTTGCTCTCATTATAAAAAGAGTGGGTCAAAAAACTAATAATTACCATTTTTTGGTATGATTTGTTCAAATCTGAACACTGTTTCTTTGGGAAATGAGCCATTTTTGAGAAATTTTAAAATTGAAAATTTCTTAAAAATGGCTCATTTCCCAAAGAAACGAAGTTCAGATTTGAACAAATCACACCAAAAAACACCAGAAAAATGTGTGTTGGTTCAGACCTAACCTAACCTAACCCGCGTTTTTTCGTAATTTCTTACCTTAAATAGCAGCATTGGGATGTTTGTACAAATCAGCAGCAACCAACAGGAATAAATAGACAATTTTGCCAGGCTCACCAATTAACCACACTCTTGGAAGCCAACGCTAAATAGAGCTGTGCATCTAGCTGTGTCAAACGCTTTGTCAAAAATAACCCAATGTACAATAAGTTTTGCCACAGTTTGAGGTGGGATTTTTCAACCCACATGCCCTTTTGACGGGAAACAGAGAAGGAACACTTTTTTTTTTCTGCCACGCTCATCCCTAGTCAATCTTCTGCAATAAGATTGGTCAGCAACTTCATAATGCAAGTACCGTAGGTAAAACACCGTGACTGGTAAAGAAAACTTCAGCACAGTCTTCTTTTTTATAAGTAATCCAAATCATACCCTAGATAAACCATAGCAAAAACTGAACTGAATAAGGATTTTGGAATGAGTATGCATTATTGGAGATTCAAAATGCACATCTCTGATTGGTTGGATAAGGTAACATGAAACAAAAACCAGATTTAATTGGCTGATTTGACCTATATTTCCTAATTTTGCCATGAGATGTCTCCCCATAAAACTGGAGAGGATGAGGACCGGTAAAATTTTAACAGTGGAAAGAGGTAAACACTCAGTCAATGGCCTATAATGGCTGCTTTTTACGTCTAAATTTTTTTTTCCGTAAAAAATAATTATTATATTTCCTTGATTTTTATCAGTTTCCCTGAGGTTTTAAGGTGTCCTGAATACGAATTTAAATGTTAAATTGTCATAGAATGTCTCATAAAAAATGAACAAAGCATTAAAATGAATATTAACCAAATCAGGCAATGCCCAGCTATTATAGACTCAACAAGGGACTTAATCATTACAGGAGACTTTAATCTCCCAAATTGCACCTGGAACCAATATGGTGGTATGAAATCAGGGACAAAAATGTCCATATCAAAACATTTGAATGAGTTTATGGAAAAATTACTCCTAGTACAACATGTCCACTGCCCAACTAGAAAAAATGGTAAATTTATAGTTTCAACCACAACTCATTTTGAAAAATAAAAATTAGGTTTTCTGGTGGTTTCTGATGTGATTCATCCGAAAATGACATTCATTTCTGTCGCAAATTACTCATTTTTGTGATTCCCTACCCCTCCCACAATATGGGGGAAATTGGGGTTTTTGGGTAGGGGATCAAAAACGAGTGATTTGCGATGGAAATGAATGTCATTTTCAGATGAATCACATCAGAAAGCAACGGAAAACCTAGGAACCAAACCTGGTAAATTTGCAGTTTTGGCCCCAATTTGTTTTGAACATGAAACTTATGTTTTTCCTATGTTTTTTGATGCAATTCATTCTAATTTGGCATCCATTTCCATTGCAAATCACTCGGTTGTTTTAGCCCCCCCCCCCCCCCCCACACATCAAAAGCCAAAAACGAGTGATTTGCGGTGGAAATGAATGGATGTCAAATTCCAGTGAAACCTCAAAAAACATAGGAAAAACATAACTTTCATAACCCAACCCAACTCAATCCAATCCACTGGATTGAGTTGGGTTGGGTTATGATGGAGTGATAAGATAAATGATTCCTTCAGAATTGGTTCCACAAAACGATTCCTTCAGAATCCAGCTGTAAATTAGTTTAAAAAATAAATCGTTAAACTAACAAAAATATCATGACTTAACCTAACCAATCATCAAGGGTGTACAGTTGCCCTAACTGGGCATTCAGTTGACCTAACCAGGCATTCAATTAACCTAATGAGTCAATGTTATTCTTAAAAAATTTATGAATCACTTCAAATGGAGTAAGAGCACAACCTTCACACACTGTACCCATGGCTAGACTGAGACAATATGGCGGACCAAAAATTATTATATTTATTATCTCCATTATTATCCATTTGCTATGGAAGTGGTATTAGAAGAAGTTGTCCAAAATGAAGAGATACAGCTAAACAACACATCAAATATGCAGTAATGAAGTTGTGGTTGAAACTATAATAATACCAAAAAAATATCCTAGATTTAGTGCTGACAAATAATGCAACTACAATTGATTAGTGATGCACCATAGGCAGATTTTGGCCGGAGGGCTGGAACCTCCATTAGTGCTTGCTGGAGGGAGTGTGTCATTTCTCTGCCACCTTGCAATAGGCCTCTCTTGTAAACTGAGGGTAACTTCACATTTAAAGTTTGAAATCCAAAGTAGGCTTTCAGTAAGCCGAAGGAACTTACGCCTATCAATTTAAAGGGCCATCTGTCTGGATAGGTCGAGTCATCCTGAACGTAAAGCACACATGCGTAAGAAATAAGTTGAAATAGAATTGAAGGGTAGCACCCAACTTAAAGGGTGTCAGTGAAGTGAACTAACATAATTAAAAGGGTGTCCAGCACCATAAATAAACAAATGGGTTGGGCACTACATAAATGGTGTCAGAAGTTGAAAAAGAAAGAATGGTGCGCACACCTAAGTAAAAAGAGTTGCGCACAACATAAATGGAGGTCTGGCCTCTGGCTGGAGCAGGAGGTTTTCTAAAATGTCTGGAACTCTTGCTGAGCTGGAGCCAGAGCTCCAGTGCATTGCTACAATTGACCACATTGTTATAACACCAACTATACACTCTAACCACAGTGTCATGCACATATTCACAAACTTCTCTCCACAAATGTAAGCAAGACCCATGCCAAATGGACTTGCCATACTCTGACCCAAACCTGCACAAGTCATACTGGATATCAATAAATAACTGTCTGGGAGAAATAAACTGGGAAGTTGAATTAGAAAACCTAGAACCAGAAGAATGCTGGAGTAGAATACAATACCTGCTTTCATCAGCATTATACAAGCACACACACCAAAGAAAAATGATAGTGCAAAAAAGCACCTGACAAAAGAACACATATACAGGAGGACACTTTAGGCCTGTTCAAAAATCAACTTTTTATTTTCATAGGTTTCTGTACATTTTCCCATGCTTTTTGACCTGAAAAAGCCGAAAATCACAACTATTTTGACCTAGGATGTTGGGAAGCATTGCCGCATGGAGCTTTAAATTTTCTGCCTTGAAATTGGCCAAAGCGCCAATTCCGGGGTCCCTTGAATTATGTTTTGCACTTTAACTTTTGATCTAAACAAGATAGAGCAACAAATTAGGTATCAAATGAAAGAGCATAAAATTAATAAATAATAATAATAATAATAATAAATAAATAATAATTAATAATAATAATTATCTATCATTTTTCAGGAAACAACAGAAACTCAATCAGAATCTAGAAAACCATCTACAAGTTACAACTTCATAATGGCATTAAGCAAGGAGCTGAGGGAGCTCCGTGGGCGCACAGTTGATATCTCAGAACCTCCACATACTGTCCACAGGCAGGTGTCAACTGGGCCATCTACCAGATCTCTCACTGAAACTTTCCTGGTTGGATACCCTTCAGCTTTTATCAGTGGTTCCCAGCTTCCTACCAACAGACAGGCGTTCCAGTATTTCCTTAATCTTCAGAATTTGCCGGAAAATGCAGGGAGGCCCATAGTTCAAGACCTTGCATATGAAACAGTTGAATCTATCATCCCATTCTGGCAGATGGCTAGGATCAAGACAATGACCAAGTACAACGCAATGAAGCTCTTCATGAAACTACATGAGAAACATCGTGCTCTGGTGAAAAGCAAAGGAAGAGCAAGTAACCCTGGAGGAAAAAGAGGAGCATTTGTGCTGGAATTAGACAGCCTGTTCGATATAGGAGCTCCAGATGCAATTCAGGAAATACAGAACAACAGACTGTTATCCAGAGAGAAGAAAGATGAGGATATCAGGTTCTACGAAGACCAAAAGACTGAGAGGAAAGGTCATATGTCTGGTCATGACAAGATTTTTGAGACAAGATCCCTGCAGCAAGCAGCGAGGAATGAAAGACTGCAGCATAGACAAGAACAAGGTAAAACTAATTACTTTGAACGTGACAAAAAGTTTTAAGTTTTACTCCATTGCGATATTTAGCATGTACTTAACAATTACTGTCTTAACATATTGTACTATTTTACAGCTGCAGCAGAATAAGAGGCAGTTGTTCATGTGGATGACATTACCTGGGGTGACTCAACTGACAACGATGCTAACACAGAGGACATGGATTACCATCAACCTCGTCCTGGATGTTCTCACCATCAAGACACTGTGACTAGTGTGACTTTGACGTTTCCAAGGAAGGTCATAGAATGTGATGTCATCTGCAATACAGCTGATCGTCTTGGTTTATCAGACAATCAAGTTACTGCCATGGTTTCTGCCACCTTGAAAGCTGGAGGGGCTGATCTGGATAACTTCGTCATCTCAACCTCAACAACACGTCGCAACAGAATGCTGTCCAGGTATAATATCAGCCAGAGTCACATGTCCAAGTTTTGTGAAAAACCCCCACAGTACGCTGCCTTACACTGGGATGGAAAGTTGCTCAAAGATGTCTTGGGCAGTGAACCTGGAAGTACCTCAGAGACTTTAGCTGTGCTAGTGTCTGGTCCACCTTCATACACTGAAGGAAAGTTATTGGGAGTACCTGTCATCGACAATTCTTCTGGCACAGCTCAGGCTGAGGCTTCAATGGATTTACTGGAGACATGGGAACTTACAGATAATGTTACTGCCCTTGTTTTTGACACTACATCCAGTAACAGTGGAGTTCACAGAGGAGCTGCCAAACTGCTAGAGAAAATGCTGAACAAAAAGGTGTTTTATCTGGCCTGTCGACATCACATCCTGGAAATCCTAGTAGAAGCTGTTTGGGAAGGTGAAGGGGCCAGAAAATCCCTGGTTTGAGCATCTGAAGGATGTTTGGACGGACTTGTCCAAGGAAAACCCAAAGATGCTGGCTATCAACAGCAAATGGCTGAAGGAAAGAAGAAACAGTGAAGAAATACTCCAAGACATTCTAACAGCAGAAAGGCTTCCAAGAGCCGACTACAGGGAAATGGCTGAACTGACAGTCATTGTTCTTGGAGGAACGCCGCCTCGAGGTATTCACTGGAGTCGACCAGGCGCCATTCATCAGGCCAGATGGATGGCCAGAAACCTGTACTCCATGAAAATGCTGATGTTTGCAGATCAACTTGAGTACGATGAAGACACTGTATCAAAGCTGAAAAGACTCAACACCTTCCTTGCGCTGTTCTACACTCCTGTATGGATGATGTCAATGTCTGCTGCAGATGCTCCCGTGAATGATCTAAGTCTAATCCAGGACATGTTGAAGTACAAGAAAACTGACCCAGAGCTTGCTGATGCAGTACTTAATAAGATGGAAAACCACAAATGGTACCTGATGCAGGAAGTCGTGCCATTTGCCCTGTTCAGCAGTAGATTGAGTGACACATTGAAGCATGACATTGCTGCCCAGTTACATGCCACTGAGAAGCCAGACAGCTTCAGAACAGGAAAGCCTCTATTCCAGAGAGTCACAGCTAAGACCACCCTGGTTGATCTCATTGGCCCAGAATCACATTTCCTGCTGGACACACTGAACATTGGATCCGAGTAGCTTCTGGAACCTGTCACGTCTTGGCCACAGAATGAGGACTACAGAAAAGCGTTGGACTATGTTAAGAATCTGAAAGCGGTGAATGACATTGCTGAACGTGGTGTCAAGATGATGAGTGACTTTGCAAATGTCATAACAACAGATGCCAAGCAAAGGGACTATCTCCTTCAAGCTGTGGAGTTCAACAGATGCCGCTTTGACAGCTTCAAGAAACAAACTCTCAACAACTGACTGTGTAAATGTCATTATGAAATTAATCATCATGTAATGCTTTCACTTCTTGATCGATTAGACTTGTGACAAAATGTTAATCTCAAATTTGTGTCATGAATAAGGCGCCTTGTCTGCCTTCAGTGTGAGAAAATGAATTTTGTGATATTTCTGAAATCTTTGTATGTACCAATGTGTCATTTCTTGTTCCAAGACTATCATAATTGTATAAGTTAGAAAGAGGATTAAAAACACTTTAATTTGGTGCCTATTTTGTTGCTCTATCTTGTTTAGATAAAAAGTTATAGTGCAAAACATGATTCAAGGGACCCCGGAACTGGTGCTTTTGGCCGATTTCAAGGCAGAAAACTTAAAGCTCCATGCGGCAATGCTTCCCAACAACCTAGGTCAAAATGGTTGTGATTTTCGGCCTTTTCAGGTCAAAAAGCATGGGAAAAAGTACAGAAACCTATGAAAATAAGAAAAAGCTGATTTTTGAACAGGGCTAATGGACACTTATGAGAAGGGTCATTCCATGTCAAGTGGACCTGTGGTCCCCCACCTCACCATGTCAGATTTTTTTCTAACTTTGCTCACAGATTCCTTTAAGCCTTAAAGGAAGTTCTGCAATGTTTTAGTTCCATATCTCATGTAGTTCTGTCACTAGGGCTCCAAGAGCATGGGCTACTTTGTCCATCACATTGAGTGCCGAATTATTTGTGCCATTTTTAGCTAGTCAGCATTCTACAGTAACAAATCCTTCTGCTCTGAAAATTTCCTCCTAGGGTCAAAATTTACTGTAGATTTCAAAACTCGCATTACTAGAGCTCTAGGAAGCATAGATTTTCCATAAAATATCCCCAAAGTAGGCTTCAAATTACATTTTGATTCCTGGGAAGCCACTTTTAGAAAATTATAGCTCTGGATCTACTTGACTCTGTGAGCTTTTGTTAGAAACCAAGAAAGTACTGCCCATATGCTACAAAATGTTTCAATCCAGATCTTCCTACCTGTTCTAGTTGCTGAGATAATAAGGCATCAAAAATGGCCGAAATTAATTTGTGACAAAAATGTCCCATCTTTAAAGCTCAAAATGATCATGTGGGACAGCTTGCACCACACTCTAACAAAAGCCAATGAAAAGAGCATGTCCTGAAATACTAGGGCCTAGTTTTTTATTTTGGTGTCTTGCTTTTTTTGTAGGTCTAGTAGAGCTTTGAAATTTTGTTCTGTGTGATGTTTCTAGCATTATATTTGTTAATTTATTTGTACTCCTGCATTGGTCCATGGTGGCTAAGCCACTGCCAATTTCTCTAATTGATAACTATTAAAGATAAAGATAATTTATTAATACAAAGGAGTCTGTTTCAGTTTTTTGAGAAATTGGCAACCCCATCACCAAGGGGCCATGCCTGATAGCCATGCAGGTCCAGCCACAGGTCCCACCCACCCACCAACTCATCTTTCCTTGACTTTCTAACTGGATCCAGAATTGTGTAACTCCTTTTCAAAGCTTTCAAACAAATTTTCTATAGTAGACAAGGTATTCCCTGGCAGCATGTACCCTCTTCCCATGGCACTTGGTGTAGGAGCAGGAATAGTTGTCAAGATATGCTGCTCTGGAATCTAACACATGTCTTTTCTAGATGGCTACTGAAACTGTCATGCTGGCCCATGAGGGTGCATAAATGTAATTAATGCATCTTTTTCTTCTTCACAGACTTCACAAGTGTTTCCAAGCCACCACAAATTATCATAAATGCATGCCACATATTGGCCTGGTTGCAGTTTCAACTGTCATTGATCAATGTCACTGTATATTCCAACATTGGCCACAAAATAACATGTAGATCTTGAAACTCGGCTAACTTGAATCTGTTTATCATTTACTGGAACAAAATGATGATTTTCTCGAGTTCCAGCTACTGTATGCCCATGATTAAATCTTATTTCCTGTGCTTCTCTCTCTGCTTCTATTTCATCAGTTGAAACAAAAAAGAATGTAATTCCATGCACATCTTTTTGGCAAAATTCAGAGAGATTGGTAGGTGTGAGAATCTGACCAGTTACTGGTCTTTGCAAGCTGGCACGAGCTGCCAATCTTTTCACAGTGCCCCCTACACCATCACATGCTGATTTTCCATGGCTGGTAGCAAAAATGTTCCATTCTGCTGTTATCCCACCAAAATCTTTGCTGTGCCAACAAAGGTTCATGAAATTTTTGTAGTTTTTGTACTGGCCTGCAGCACCATCACTGAAGTAATGAATGTGCTTGATTATTTCAAAATTTTCTTTCGGAAATCCAATCAACTTCTTCAGAAAGACATGTACTGCAACAGTATCATGCTTCAGACAGTCACTGATGACACAAAAACATTCACTTCTAATTTCATATGAAACTTTGTGATACATTACAAAAGGATGCAGTGTTGCTTGGCTGTTGTCCCAGTGAAAACCTGCACTGCATCTTTTACTACAAAAGAACAGTTCTCTGCAAAATCCATTAAGATTATTGCTTCTTCAGGTTTTATTTCCTCCTTTAGGGACTTCAGGTGAGCACTTTGGTGGTTTGAAATGTAATGATGACCACAAAGGAAGATAATTTTTGAAGTCAGTTCTGTGATAAAATCCTCTATTGACAACTGTTTCATAATCAAGGTGTCCCTGTCAGTGTGAACCCATTGTTTATATTCAGTCATTTCTTGTGGATCCATTTCTGCTTGTTCTGTAAAAATAGCTGAAAGGTGATCTTCTAGTGCTGGTGCTCCAGGGCACAGTTCACACTGTTGTAGCATACAGTCTTTTGACTCCAAATTGCAAACACATTTTTGCATCAGTGTTTTGTAATCCTCATGAGTATCCGCTCCAGCCAACATCAGTTTCACATTTTGGTGAATTGTACATACACAAACACTGTGTACCCCTGCTACACCAACTGTCACACACCACTTTGGTCAAAGTTCACAGAACTTAGAGAAGCCAATTTCAGGGCCATTTTGATCTTTGTAAGCAATGTACATTTCTTTCAAATTGCTGAGCAGCAGTCTTTTTTGTTTTTGAAGCTTTTTTCCATCAATCCTGACACACCCAATCTTTCTTCCCTGGGCACATCTGGCTGAATTCATCATCATCATAAAACTTTTGAACTTTTACTACTACTTCCTCAGGCAGTGTTTTTCCTTTCTTTTTTCCTGGTATGCAAGAATACCTGACTGCTTTCAACTTCCTGGCTGTTTTAACCATTCGAAGAGAAACTCCAAATTCTTCTGCTGTTTGTTGTATAGACCAGCTGTTAGGCTCCAGAGTTAGAATCTGCAGTTTCCTTTCTTTGTCCGATAATTCCATTTGGCTTTTCAATTCTTCCAACAGTATTTCATAATGTTCACAATTTCTGCACCTCTGCTGACTTGTGCTAGCTTCCATTTCACCCACATCAATCCCTGTAAGAGCTGCCATTTTCTGACCAATAGCTTCTTTTGCTTGTCTTGTCTCTCTTTTGACATATCCTGGTAAATCTCTCTTGCTCACTTTTTGTGGCTTTACAGGGGAAATGTCAAGTGCTGAACAGCTGGTGTCTAGTTTCTGTTTTTGTGCTTCTGGTGGATCAAATGATTCACTTGATGATGTTGAACTGATTCTTTGTATTTCAACCCTCTGTTTCCTGCAATCAGGACAAAGTTTCTGTCCAGGCTTGGTCTTTGCCAGTCTCTTCCTTCAACAGTTGAGCTGTTGCAATGTCAATTGCCTGAAGTGATTTTTTGGGTAATGTTGATTTATGATATTCAAATGGGTTGCAACAGTGCTTCTGCAGACTCTCATATCTGGTCAAAAGAAGCTGTTTATGGTGCAAGCATATATGCATGCGTCTTCCTTAAATTGGAGTTATTTATAGGGGCTCAGCAATTCCATTCTTGCAGTTTTTGGTCAGTGTGGCATTCCATTTATCCGGTCCTGCTGCTGAGTGTGTTTTTAGTTCCCCTATGGCTTGTGTAATATCGTCCATCGTAAAGTCGAAATCCATTATACTTTCCCCTTGTAGTTCTTCTTCAAAAAACGCATTTCTATCGCGTATCAATTTGTCAATTTTTGGGATACTGAAAGATGATTCATACTGAGCTCTTAATATTTCAGATACTTCTGTTAGATCATCCAATAAAGCACTGTTCTCATTTTTTAAAGGTCCGATAGTCGCATGGTTTTTCGACTTACTTTTTTGCAAAATTATAAAAGTACTTTGAGTTAGCCTTTATCGCTTCTATAGCGTCATCATCTTCTTTTTCTGTATGCTTCTCGATTAGTTCCTGTATGATGACATTGATACTTTGCAGTTTATCATTTAATATTTTTCTCATGTTGTTATCTTTACAATTACTTAGTTTTGCAATCACTCTTTTTCTCTTTCGAAACAGTGCTCTCTTTTGTCTTTCGAACCTGCTTCTCTTTCCTCTTTGTTGTATCTTTGGGACATGTTTTTCCACAATTTCTAACGTCATTAGCATCTCCTCCATTGTCTTGGCATCAAAAATGGTTTTCCAATCTATTACTTCCATGCTGGCTCTCACATCTTCCCATTTTATAGTTTTGGAGTGAAAATTAAAAATTTCAAATTTGTTTTTTTCTGTTGTGTGTGTTTTTTCCTTTCCTCTTGTCTTTATATTAGTTATTTCAATGATGTTTTGGTCCGATATCATAGTTGGATATTTCTACCTTCTCAATTAGATTACTGTTGTTTGTGAATACCAAATCTAGGCAGTTGTTTTTTTCTTGTGTTTTCTGTTATTTCTTGCATTAACATAAATTCATCAGCTAGAGCTAGTAGCATTTTCACCTGATCCTGGTCTTCTCGTGTGCCCCCCTTGTCCTGGTGTATACATATATTTTTTCCTATCCTTTTATACAGGGTGTACATAAAGTCAGGATCTATTTTTGTGAAGCACTTGGAAATTATATGGAATTCAATCATAAAATGATAGTGTTAACATTTATTAAATAATTAAGAGTAGGATTCGACGTGATGCGCATCAGTATCCCTGCACAGCTCAAATCGTTCCGCAGCATTTCTAAACACATTCTGGGGCATTTGCGGGGTTATGTTATCTGCAGCAGTTCGTATATGTGTACATAAGTTTTCAAGACTCGTAATCTTCGTCTGATAGATGTGTGATTTGATAAAGCTCCATGCAAAGAAATCTAAAGGGGTTAAATCTGGTGATCTCACTGGCCAAGGTCTGTTGCTTCCGCGTCCGATCCAGCAATTTGGAAAATGTCCATTTAGATAATCCTGAATAATTTTGGCATAGTGACAAGGAGCACCATCATGTTGATAGATGACAGTACTAACAATCCTATCCCCAATCAGCTGAGGTTCAAGGAATTGCTGCAACATGTCCAGATAAATAAGCCCCGTAACTGTAGCTTCAGCAAAGAAAAAAGGACCATAAACCTTAGATTTTGTTAAACCCATCCAGACATTAACTTTAGGTGAGTCTCTCCCAATTTTGGATGAAATCATTCGGTCTTTCATCTGCCCAAATTTGACAGTTATGGCGATTTACTTTTCCACACGTATGGAAAGTGGCTTCATCACTAAAGAGAATGTTGTCCATTAAATTATCACTCCAGATTTGTTCTACAAGATCAGCACACACAGCACTTCATCGAGGGAAATCTTCCTCATGTAAATCATGTAAAACCTGCAAATGATAGCTTTTCTTCTGCAAATTAACTTTCAGAATTTTGTGCACAGATGATGTTGGGAGGCTGAGTCTGTGTGATGCAGCATGAATGGACGTACGTGGCTCCTCAGTGATAATTCCGCGTACTGCATTCACAGTAAGATCTGACATACACGGTCATCCTGATCTTCCTTCATCATTTACAGATCCCATTCATTTAAATTTGTTCACCAATTTTCGTATTGTCTTGTCTATTGGCCCCGGCTTATGAAATCTCCTTCTAAACTTCTCTCTGATGTCATTGTATTTCTTTCCCTCGATTCGCCAAATTACTATTGCCACACGCTCTTCTGTATTCATTCTAAGGGCTTCTGAAAAGAAAAATAGAAAAAATAATTTCATAAAAATAGATCCTGTATTTCATGAATGGGAAATTAAAATCTCCACAGAGAAAAATATCTGGGGTTGGAGAGTGTAGATCTTTTACCAGGTTTTTTACCTCTATAATGGAATCTGAAAATTTTTGAGGTTAGCGTGTTTGGGGGTCTGTACATTACAATTAGTACCAAATTTAATTTTTCAATTTTTGCTGCTACACATTCTACATAGTTGTTTGAGGTACTTATAGCCATTTTTGCTATGCGCCTTTCGTGTGTGTAAATAGCACATCCTCCTTTACGTCTCACTGTTCTGTCGGCTCAGAGGATGTTATAGTTGTCAGTTTGCATTTCTTTTTTGTCAGTACAGGACTCACAGTTTTCACAGTTCGCCTGGCAGTCTTTTAGATGAGTTTCCGTGAGGCATGCAAAGTCTGCTCCAGCTTCTTGCATGAGTCCTTTCAGGTATACAACTTTGTTCGTGGAATGGTTTGATTTAAGGCCCTGTATGTTGGCTAGGATTATTTTTATTTTTTCTTTCTTTTTCGCATACAGGTGGTTCCAATTTGTTTTCCAATTGGGGTGCCAGTTTCGTTGCCTTGTGGTCCTCTGAGAATTTACCTCTTTTTTTATCTTTGTTGGTACATGTTGTCCCGATAGCGCATGAAGTGTCTTTGTTTGTACCTTCTGTCTGGCTCTTGGATTCCTATATTTATATTTGTCAGCTGGTTTTTTAATTGCTGGATAGTATTTAGCAGCTGAAATGTGTTGGCTGCGTCTAAAAAATTGGCACTCTTCTTTGATGTTTGTTTTTTCTGTTCACTCGTTGCATTCCTTTGAAGGTGGTGGTATCTGCATTTTTTTCTGTATTTGCAACTCCCATATTTTGCATAAGTGTTGCAGACCGTAAGATGGTGGAACATGCATTTCCTATCAGATTTGCAGTATCCACTTGTGTACTGCGTTTTGCATAATGTGGGATGTGCATATATGCATTGCCCATCCCTATATCTGCAGTTTCCTTTCGCATAGTATTTACATACAATATTTTCTACACTTCTGCTTCTTTTCTTATTATCTTCAAAGTCCTTAATTTCTACGTTTTTAGTTATTACCTTCTTATCATTTTGCTTGTTGGGCCGTTTGACTATTTCGCAGCTTTTACTTATTTCTTTTCTTACATCTGTCTTTCTTTCGTATTATATTGTTTATATTGTTATTTGTTATTAAACTCTTATTCATTATTATGCTGTTACTCATTATTTCATCTTCTCTCTCATCCACCCAGTTTTCCATTGGGACCATGTCAGACCCATGTGTCCCCATTCTTTTGTTCTTTTCTGCTATCTCCATTTCTTTAAAGACCGTGAACGAGTTTACGGTCTTTGTACAGGCACCACATAGAAATTTGATCCCCACAATGTGTTTTGCATTCGAGACAAGTGTTATTTCCTTATCATTCCAATTCATGCAGATAAAGTCATTTAATCATTGGCATAAATCATATCTAATCACTAGGTCTTCCGTTGTTACTAGATTGCACAGATTACAGATTAAGTGAGAATTTGGACCCATATCCATGTTATTCCTTAATTAGCGTAAAAAGAAATACCCACGCAAATTCTTTATTTATTTTTATTTTTGTTTCTGCTTCCTTTCTTTCGATGTTTGGGTGTATTTCAAGAGGTTTCTGACCTTTGCTTTTTATGACCTTTTTCCTGCCTTGTTTCAAGCTTTCCCACCCCACCGTATTTTGTTTTGAATATGTACGTTAAAACGTGATAGATTATGTAAACTGTATTACACTTTCTTTATTTTAATGAATTTCACTTTATATATACGGTACACTATATGATCAAAAGTATTCAGACACAGCATGGTTTTGGGAAAAATGGTTTTATTATGGCATTTAGTAACCAGTAGGTCCACCCTTTGCTTTTATTACAGCATCAACACTAGGGTGGAGCGAAAAATACATTTTTTCTAGTATGAAGTTCTAATAGTGATTAAAAGTTGCATTTAGTGGACGGTATATACCTGCCAAAATATGAGTTCATTTGTTTAATATTTTCAGCTGCCACCAGGGGGCTAAAGTTAACACAATTTTGGGCAAAAAGGAAAAAATGCTTCTATTTTAGGTTTATCAAACTATTATAAAATTTTATCTTAGAATTATCTAATAGTTTGATTAAGATTCTTAAATGATAAGTATTCGTTTTGTAAAAATGCCTTTTCATATGCTTAATATCTTCAGCTGCCACAAGAGGGCTGAAGTTAACTTAAAAATGACAATTAAGTATGATTCTGTATTTACTTGAAAAAGGGAACAGTAATAAATTAGGATGTCTCTCCTCCTTTATACTGGCTTGAGACAGTTAAGAAACGTTATTTCGTGCCTTAGCGGAGTTACCACCCTTCCCCCAACCAACCTCCCTCTAGAAAGGGTTCTTGCTGAAGACTATTTAGTAATTTGCTTTTGTGTCAAATTTTGGCTGTTTTTCCTTGATTCTAATGTAGCACGAATCCAACTGTCTCTGTTTGTAGGTCCGCAGACTGATCCAGCAGCATCTGTAACGAGCTTGACGCATCTCTCTACGGCTTGTGTATGACATGGAAACTGAAATAATTCTGAATGAAGAGTAGTACCATGTTTGATGCATGATTCAATATCATCAAGAGAAACTCCTTTGGTTATCGGTGGTTCTGCTATCTGAAAATCTTGCCACATAATGAGATCTGTATAGTCTTTGGCATAAAAAAAATTTCTGGCACCTTAAAATACCTGATAACATCTGTTTCTTGAATGCATGCCCTTGCTTTTATGATACGCCTAAATCCCAACTGACGCACATGCTCCCTTTCATCAGCTATCATTGCAATGAGAATGTTTTCTTGATTTGCGTAATATGCATTTCGCTGAATGACTGAGTCATGTACTCTCCTAAGCTCTTCACGGAGATACCGGCTTCTTGCAATCATATGCCACATACTGTATGTTTAGCACCATATTGGCATAATGGTTTACGCTTTATCTGAAACCACATTGGTGCGTATACCCTAACAATGAAAGTAGCTAATTCTTGTAAATTGCCTGAAGGATTCTCTGTGCTTGCATATAACCGCAGAGTCCTGTTTGCTGTGGTGAGCCACCTTGAATGTGATATATTGCCTGGACTCTTATGACTAAGACTCTTTGAGAATGTTCCACTTGATATAGCCTTGTGAATTTCAAGAAGGTATTTCTGGTCAGTACTTATGTCATCTACATCAACTTCACACATGTCCTCTTGAATTTCAATGGGTTTGAAGTTAACTATGGGAAGCTTTTCACAGTCTGAAAGTGCTCGGCCAATTTCTCCTAAAAATGCTCTTGGTCCAGTAGTGGTACCATCCAAGTGATGAAACAGATGGCGCAATGGAAGTTCATTAAGGTGTAAAAGGCATATCAGCCACTGCAATGGCTTATTAAAGGCTTCTTCCAGTAATCTTATTGTGCCTCCAATACTACCAGTGTTAACCACTGTCGAATCACAGCCAACTGCAACGATGTTCCCTATATCAACATTCCTTTCTTTCAAGCAATTCACTAGCGCTGTGCAAATGTATTTAGCTTTGCCACTGGAAGGTGTCACATGTGCAAAGTACAGAGAGTGTGGTTCAGATATTATGCTGATATGCTCTTCGCGTTTGGTTCTTTGGTGGTTAGAGCCATCACTCTCCTGGACTTGAATCATTGTTTTATCCTTTCTGCCATCAAAGTATAATCCCCATAGTTTTTGGCTCTCCTATCTGTTGTAGTTCCTTTCTCTGGTTTTGTCTTTCACATCTTAGCTTACTTCTGTCTATAATATTCCCTTTGTCTTCGGGAGTAACAATTTTAAGATCTGCCAATACTGCAGAAGCAATAGCAGCCCCAGCTCTGTCCGACATTTTAAATCTATCACAAGTAATTGCTAATGAAGGCAGTGGCTCACGCATCTGTTGTTCTGATATTACATATTGAGTCGAGGTTGTATCTTCCTCATTATCTTCAGATATCTCTTCTAGTTGTTGAAGTTCACTTGTCTCTGTTTCGATTTGTAAGTTGGACGTATTGGTTATAGCAGCACTAGTTGTTTGTGAGGATTCCAGACGTGCTTTTTCCATTTCCTTTCGATGTTCTCTTGCTTGTAATCGTCTTGTGTGTGCTATGTCAATGCTTCCTATCACCATTATTCTGCGTGTTCGTTGGTCATTTAAAAAATCCTGCTCTTTTGGAGGGACTTTCTTACTCTTTTCACATGAGCATCTCCTAAACTCCTTACATTTGCAGGTGCAGATGTCAAACAAAGTGCATTTTGAAGAGTTTTCAATTCTTCAAGCTGATTTTTGTACTTAGGCTGATCCTTGCGTGACTTGTATGGCTTTAATAAGGACCTGTATTTATCATGGTACACTCGCATCATCTGTAAAATGCATGTATGTGAAACTATTGGCAAAGAGGCCTTCTTCCAAATATTTTCTACCTTTTTGGAAACTGCTCTGCTATTTCAGAAAATGAAGGCTCCTTGTTATTCATCTGCTCCTTCACTAAATGTTTTGTGAACAGGTAATCTTTCATAATGCAGTTATAAGTTGGTAGTTGCATATCACTCATCTCACAAGGTACTTCAAATATAGCACACTTCATATGTTCTCTAGTGAAATGTTTATATTTAGTATTTGATGCCATAATATTTTTAAGAAAAATTCACAATCACAAAATATCCTGTAACATCAAAGCATTATATAATTAATATGTACTATATTTTATAAGTATATATAATATATTATATAATATATAATATTATATAAATAAACTAAAATTATATAATACATTATAACAAGCATTTTATAATAAAATCAATATTATCTCTATATAAATCACTTTAAAATAAAGTTTTATAATATTCCGATCATATTAAAAAAATCTCCGATCAACTGAGCGACTAGGCCTACTACCTAAGAAGACAAGTGTTAACACACTGTTCTAATGACACAGAAAGAAATTCCTTCACACCAAAACCCTCCCCCACAACCCTCCCCAAACACTCCCCCACAACATTCAGTGTAGTCTCAACATGACTCAGTTACTCTAAATTGTGTTAACTTCAGCTCTCTTGTGGCAGCTGAAGATATTAAGCATATGAAAAGGCATTTTTACAAAACGGATTCCTATCATTTAAGAATCTTAATCAAACTATTAGATAATTCTAAGATAAAATTTTATAATAGTTTGACAAACCTAAAATAGAAGCATTTTTTTCCTTTTTACACAAAATTGTGTTAACTTTAGCCCCCTGGTGGCAGCTGAAAATTTTAAACAAATGAACTCATATTTTGGCAGGCATATTTCGTCCACTAAATGCAACTTTTAATCACTATTAGAACTTCATACTAGAAAAAACGTATTTTTCACTCCACCCTAGTCAACACGTCGAGGCATACTTTCAACCAGTTTTCGGTAAGTCTGTGCAGGAATGGCTCGCCATTCCTCTTGCAGAGCTGATGCAAGAGATGCAAGTGAAGCCGGGCGTGGTGTGCGGTTTCGTATCCATCGCTCCAGTTCGTCCCACATGTGCTCGATTGGGTTGAGATCGGGGCTCTGAGCAGGCCAGTCTAACAAATCCACCTTATTTTCACGAAACCAGTCCTGCACATGCCTTGCAGTATGGCAGGGAGCTCGATCCTGTTGAAACAAACAATGGCCATCTCCGTAGTATTGCCACAGTGTAGGGAGGGCGAATTGTCCAGAACGTCGAGATAAACGTCAGTGTTCAATTTAGGGTGGTCCATAAAATTGAAGTTTTGATTTTTTGTTATTGCCGGGCGGTAACTTGTGAGGATGAATGAGAAAACACCTCTGGCCAATTTTTTCCCAATTCAATCACTTTTTAGGGGTAGCACACACTACTTCATTTTTGCACTTTTGCACTACCTAGTAGATTTACTTGTATATTATGTTCCAGTTCCAGTAATACATCTTTTCCTTGACAGATTATTGGTGTAGTGTTCATTGGTTGTGTTTAGTGGTTGGATATATGATGACTCAAGTTCGAAGCTCTTGCTTTTATCTCCTTGAAGGAGATAAAGTGAAGGACAAGCTTCTTGGAAGCAAATTACCATCATGTGGAGAAGTATTGTCATGCTTCCTTCATCACCACACTAATCTCAAGAAGGAGTTGAAGGAAAGTGCTCAAGTAGTGTGGGGTCAACTTGAAATATTTTGGAACAAAGCTCGAATCCCGACAAGGAAAAATACAAAGGAATCCAAAAGATCTTGGACCTTCACCAAGATTGGATCAAAATAAAAAAAGGACGAATGAGGAGGAGCCAGAAGCAGGTGAGTTGGATGATCAATGATAAATAAAATAGTTTCTCGAGAGTATGACATATTATACTGTACAATAGTCAATACATTTATCATATATATATTATATATATTTATTATTTATATTTAGGTGTACAACGAAGAGGGATTCAAGGAGACACTTCGGAACCTATTTGATATGGCACATGCTGATGCCTTGTCTCTAATCAAAAACCCAGAAGACAAGGCCTTCTTGCTGGCCCAGCGAGAGCCTGGAAGATGGGGATGCATGGTGGGAGTAGACAGAAAAACAGCAGAAAAAGAAAAACAAGCTGCCCACAGGAAGATGGAGGAGGAGATGCGAAAGAGAAAGGTGAGATTGTTCTTCAAATTCCTACTTTCATTTGATTGCAATGATTAGGTTGTTCGTTAACACTAATTGTCCATTTTCTTCGATTGTATTGCAGGCAGTCAATGAAGGTGCATCAACGTCGGGTACAGCAGTATTGGTGTCCTCAACAGAATCCTCAGTCACTGACGAGTCATCCTCCACCAAAGATGAATGGGCAAAAGGTGGAAAGCGACCTCCAAAACAGGTGAAAAGAGTCAAGAATGTGATAACATCAAATCTAGCTGCTGCCCTAGATCGGACACACACTACAGACAGGATGGCAACCTACATAATAGCAGAGACTGCATTGAGCCTTGGCCACAGCCCAATGAATTTTAACATCACCCGGACCTCCATCAAACGGCAGAGAGAACGACATCGGATCATGATCTGCAGTAGCCTAAAAGCTTCCTTTCAGTCCGGTCCTGCAATCATCCACTGGGATGGAAAACTTATTCCAGACCTCCTCAACACCAGAGACCATGCGCATGTGGATTGCTGCCTGTGCTCATTTCCTCCTTTTCGGGTCAATCTCAGCTCCTTGGAGTCCCCAAAATACCAACTGGATCAGGAGAACACCAAGCCAGCGCAGTTTTTGAATTATTGACTGATTGGGGCCTCGAAGAATCTGTCATGGGGATGTGTTTCGACACCACTGCCTCCAATGCTGGTCGTTTGAATGGAGCGTGTGTTGTTGGAGCAGAAGTTGAAGAAAGACCTTCTCCATTTTGCCTGCCGTCATCACATCATGGAAGTGATGATCGGTGGAGTTTTCACTGCTTGCTATGGCCCAACGAGTGGACCTGATGTTCCATTGTTCAGCAGGTTTCAGAGCAAATGGACCTTCATCGACACAGGAACATACGGCACCGGATGGGATGATGAAGAGGTGCATCGACTCTTGGCCCCCATTAGAGATTGGATTCTCCGCTTTGCTGAGGAAAAACACTCCTCAAAATCCTTTCGAGATGACTATCAGGAATTCCTCGATCTGTCCATCATTTTCTTGGGAGGGAGCATTGACAACTACACCTTCAAGCGACCTGGCCCCATGCACCAAGCCAGATGGTTATCTAAGGTGATCTATTCATTGAAGATGTGGCTGTTCAGGGGACAAATCCCAGCCCTCACTCCACGAGAGCAAAAGTGTCTTAAGGATGTCAGTGTCTTCGCTGTTTCCATCTACCTGCAGGCATGGATGACAGCGCCAATAGCTGCTGCTGCGCCTCGCAGCGACCTCAGTCTTCTGCAGAGTCTTTGGGAATACCATGACCCCAAAATTTCGGAAGTGGCATTAAAAAAACTCAGCGGTCATCTTTGGTATCTTTCGGAGGAGATGGTGGGCCTCGCGATTTTCGATCCTGAGGTGTCTGAAGAGACTAAAACAGCAATGGTGAAGGTGATGGAGGAAGTTGAAGGAAAGCCTGATTGCCAGAAGAGAAGGAAAGGTGTTGCTGAGGGGGCTTCAATCGAGTCACTAGCAACAGCAAACTCAAAAAGACTGCTGTTGTCTCTTGGGTCAGGTGTGGGATACCTGAGGAAGGAGGTGCGGGATTGGGACAGTGATCCTGATTACCAAATAGCGAAGAAATCAGTGGCAAACCTCTCTGTCGTGAATGATCATGCAGAGAGGGGGGTTGCTCTCATTAATGAATACAACGGCTGCCACACCAGGAATGAGGAACAACTGCAGTATCTCCTGCAAGTTGTTGCTAACTACAGGAAGCAGTTTCCTCAACCACTGAAGTCAGCCTGGCAACTGGGCGAGAAAACAAAGATCAAATGAGGTGCAGAGGGAATTGTTAGTCAATTCATTTCGGAATTGTTAGTTACCCTAATAGTCATGTACTGTCACCAAGATTAACTTTGCTGTGATTTTCAGATTATACCAAAACTTCAAGTGTCATGTGCTACCCCTACAAATTAACTGATTCAAATAAAACTTTCCCAGAGGTGTTTTCTCATCCATCCTCATAAGTTACAACCCAGCAATAAAAACAAATCACAAAAAAAAATTCCACCCTAGGTCACTGTTCATGGTAGTGGGTATAACAACCAACGGGCCGAGCCCTAGCCAGGAAAAACAACCCCATACCATGATGGACCCTCCACCGAACTTCACCGTTGAACGTACACAGTCAGGAAGAAGCCGTTCTCCGGGCTGTCGCCACCAGGGTTGTGGAGTCGGAGTCGTGGAGTCGCACGTTTCAGGGCGGAGTCGGAGTCGGTAAAAAACTTCCGACTCCGACTCCAATTTCTGTGTCCTGTGTCACCCTTAATTTCTAAATCCTAAATACTAACATTTAGATTATTTAGTTTTTTTGGTCAATAAACCTTATTCATTGATAGCCCAGCCCCTAGATTAAGTTTTTTTAATATTTTTTTTTTACATTTTCAGAATATACAATTAATATTTATTTAAATATAAAATATAAAATATAAAATTTCACACTTAGTGTGGTGGTGATGAAATGTCTTATTATTATGATAATTATAAAGTGAAACACTAGAGGAGTCGGAGTCGTATATTTAAAATGTGAGGAGTCGGAGTCGGATTTTTAGATTTTTTACAATGTGTGGAGTCGGAGTCGGAGTCGAATTTTTGACAATGTGTGGAGTCGGAGTCGGAAAATTTTGGACCGACTCCACAACCCTGGTCGCCACACCCAAACACGCCCATCAGACTGGAAGAGTGAATACCGCGACTCGTCGCTCCAAAGAACAGTTTTCCAGTCCTCCACGGTCCAGGAACGACGGGAGACACACCAGGCCAAACGACGCGTGGCATTAACTTTTGTAATCAGTGGCTTGTGTACAGCTGCTCTACCATCATAACCGAGTCTGTGCATCTCTCTGCGGATAGTTACAGTACTAACGGAGGTACCGGATGCTCTTCCTACCTCCTCAGCGATGGAAGCGGCAGAGGACATGCGGGACTTCTTGACATGTCGTACCAGACTTCTTCTATCACGTTCCGTCAGTTTGCGTGGTCGTCCAGAACGTTTTTTCGCGTTAGTTGCACCATCGTGCTTCCATCTCATGATAACATCCGCTACAGTCGACTTTGGTATATCCTGTTTGGCTGCAATGTTTCATATAGAAACGTTACTTAAATAACATCCGATGACGAGTCCACATTGGAACTCGGAGAGTTCACGTCCGCGCGGCATGGCTTCACAACAGTTACTGATAACTTAACAGAACACCTCAGCATTATAGTTTCGCCACGCTTTTTCCCAGCATACCTTTCGGCGAAGGTGATATTTGCAGAAATGCGGATTTTCCGGGGTGTCCGAATACTTTTGATCATATAGTGTATATGTGAAGTGATAAAACAATAAAATATTGGAAGTTTCATCCTCTAAATAGTCTTTTATTCATAATTATGGAAAAATCATACTTTTGAAATATCGGCCGATACTGATATCGATAAAAATCTACCAATATCACTGATACTGATATATTAGTACATCTCTAGTAAATAGTATCTCCTTAGTTAGTTTTAAGAAAAATTTGGATGCTTTCATGAATGAAAGATGGTTTGTATATTGTAAATAGTGTATATTCTTAGTTAAAATTATGTAGGCTACTTTGGTAACTAAATACAGGTGACCTGTGACTTAAACCACCTGACTTATATCCCTTGCATTTATGACAATTTTTTTTCATGGTGAGAGAGCCTCTAAAATACCCCAATTTACATCCACAGCTCGCATTTACGATGGCGTGTGACTAGTGTTGCAACCCAAAAAAAACAAGGAGGTTTTTTATAAAAAAAAACACCAACAAAAAAAAACGTTTTTTTTGTTTTTTTTTTTTTTTTATATTAGCTAATTCTGTTGTGTATATATACTGAAGTCTTCTGGGATAAACTGGATGGATCTTTGAAGTTGTTGAAGCCGGTTTCTAATGCTATCACTGCAGTAGAAGGGGACAACAAATACCTCTCTATTGTACCAAAGATATTTAATGACCTTCAACAATCCTTCGAGAAGAATCTCTCCTCGAGCCCAATTCTGAAGAGTGAAGAAGATTGTTTTAAGGGAATTATTCCTAAATGGAGAAAGTTTCTTCTTAGAAGTATCCACCTGGCAGCAAATCTTCTTGATCCTCGCTACAAAGGATGCCACATCTCTGGAGAAGAAATAGTAAGTTGTTGATTTTACAACTAGCACCAAATATTGATTTATGTTCTTATTTTGCAGATATTCATTATCTATTATTTGATATTATTTTATATTTAATGTGATACAAATTGTATTTCAGGTGGATGCCATGGAAGTCATACAAGAGATATCTGTAGCTGTTCCATCTGTGGATGATAGCAAGACATTGGGAGAGTTAGCTGACTACCGATCAAAAGAGAATATCTTTGCAAAGCCTTTTGTCTGGAAGGCAGCTGCACAGGCGAATCCAACAAGCTGGTGGAATGGAATTTGTGGTTCGACCCAGCTCTCCAAGGTTGCAGCAAATATTCTCAACCTGCCCCCAACTAGTGCAGCTGTGGAACGCTCTTTCAGTCGCCACTCATGGATCCACTCAGTCAAACGGAACTGACTGACAACTGATAGAGCATCTAAGCTAGTTTTCATCGCTCATAACCATGCTTTGGGTGATCACAATGAACCACAAGACCATGAATCTGAAGCAGGTGCTCAGCAGAAGCAAAACATGTCCCAGACAACTCTCCAAGCACAAGAACGGCCATCATCAAGCAGAGAGTATGATCATGAAGGGAATGAAATGTTCTATTCAGAGTCTGAAGCAGAGTCTGAAAACTCAATATATGATGAATGACTCTCTATGACTCCTCAAATGATGAATGATGATAAAAATGTTGAAAGTGTATTTTTTTTAGTTAATTAATATAAATTTACAATGGATTTTATAATTGGGCTTGTGTCTGGAGTCTTTTTAGGGGCAGTGTCAACCTTTATTAAAAGGAAAAATAATGAAAAATGGATTTAAACCTTTTTTGTTTCGTTACTCCTTGAAATCAATGTTATAATGAGAACAACATACGTGTACTTTTGTTTCAAAATAAAGAAGGGATAATATCTATATACCAATTTTATAAAAACAAAACAAAAAAAAACCATAAAAAACACGTTTTTTTTTTTGAAAAAAAAAAAACACGATTTAAAAAAAAAAAATTTTGCAACACTACGTGTGACGCAGACTCAGTCTGCATTGAGATGTACATATTATGGTTCAAATTTAATAATATAATCCAGTCACTGGATCTGTGGTTGAGATGACAAATCAACTGGACCTTGAAGTTTCTCCTGAAGATGTGACTGAGTTATTGGATTCTCATGCTCAGGAACTCACCACTGAAGATCTTTTGGAAATGGAAGAACAAAGTGTCATTGAAGAAGAGGTTAACATTGAGACTCCCCCTCCTCCAGCATTTACCATTCAAGGACTTTGAGGCATTCAAGGGTCTCGAGTCAGCAATGAAAATTTTTGAGACAGTCCAGTCCATTGAGAAAAGCCCAGATGACCCAGATGCAGTTCCAGAAGAAGATGGAAGAATTTTGTAAATGGAACTTTTGTAATATGTACACTAGGGTGCATCAAACGCCCTTAGGTTCTTGGATTTTAATGTCTATTCTCTCAAATGTTACACTTGTTGCTAGAAGTGTGTATGCCAAAAATTAATTAAATCGGAGGTGGTCCTGGGTGGCCACCGGTCACTTTTATATTTTCGCGGCAATTTTCGGGGGCCGCGCTATGTAAAAATATCTATTTTTTTTATTTACTAACCAGTTGACTACTTACATTGTTTCTTTTAATATAGAGTTGCTAAGGGGTGATTTACATAACATTTGAGAGAATAGACATTAAAATCCAAGAACCTAAGGGCGTTTGATGCACCCTAAAGGGGTGATTTACATAAAACATGTACCATAAACGAAACTTCACTTATAGTCTAATAATATCCTTTATTGTCTTTCAGAAACAATGGAAGCTGTAACAATGGAAGCTAAGAAGACCAGATTAGCAAGTGCATTTTTGGTCTTGGCAATGCTCTTACAGAAGGAGATGGTACATTGACAGGAGTCCGCCTCCCAACTTGCCGGCAGGTTCTTCGATGCGTGATGTGGCACATCCAGAAAGAAATATGTGAAGGCAAACAAACACAGCCACTCAAATGGAAATCTGCCAGCATAGTCCTTATCCAGCTGAAAACATTCTACACTAAAGCAAATATTCCTATGCTTTCAGACCATCAATGCTGCAAACTAATACTTGACCTTCTTAATGACAATAACAAATTGCGTCAAATACCTGTTTCTCGCAGACCTTTGGTGTATGGACAAAAGATGCAATGACAAACATTAAGAATGAGGAAGATAGAGCATTTTTAGAGTCAATGAAATCTGACAGAGTAGCCTCATTTGGTAGTGTTGACAAGAAGAAAGCTGATAAAGATCGTAGAAAAGAAAAACGCATCTTAGCGGAAGCTTCAAGACGAGAACATCATGAATCATCCAGTGTACAAGAGATGAAAAGTTCTGTATGCTCTGATGATAGTGCCTCTGCAGATAGCTTGGAAGAAACTGAAGAAGAGGCAATTCCAGAGCTTCAAAGGAAGCATAGTCACCACAGATCAACATATGCAGGTACGTCTGCCTTTATTCCTCATGATATTCTGAAAAGGCCTTCAGTTGTGTCTGTTGCTACTCGACTAAACATAACTCCTGTTCAACAGGCTGTGCTCACCGAAGCTGTAATTCAAGAGGCAGGAGGTGATCCACGTCGTGTGGCCAAGTCGTATTCAACTGCTGATAAGGCTCGACGATCAATAACAAGTGTTATCGCCAAAGATATTCGAGAAAATTGGATCGCCCCAACAGCTGCAACACTTCACTGGGATGGCAAGCAGATGCATACGCTCACAAACAAGAATGGCAAGGAAGAAAGATTGCCAGTGTTGGTTGGGAATGCCACTGATGTAAAGCTACTGGGAGTGGCTAGATATCCTCATGGAAGTGATATGTCATCAGGTGACATCATTGCCGAGCACACTTACACGTTTCTACATTCATGGAAGTGCAAACAGTCAGTTGTCAACTTATGTTTTGACACAACAGCATCAAACACTGGACACGTTACAGCTGCCTGTGTTACCATTCAATCAAAACTGGACCGTGCTCTTCTGTGGTGTGCATGTCGCCATCATGTTGGAGAGGTAATCCTGGATCATGTGTTTGACGCTCTCAAAATTGAGACATCAAAGTCTCCAGAAGCATCTTTGTTCCAAAGATTCCAGAAGAATTGGGAACGCATATCGCATGCAAAGGATGAAAGTTTAACCAAAATTGACATTTCAATGTACAATGACGATGCACAACAACTGCTTTTATCCTGCAAAAACAAGGTTTTAAGCACAATCCGCACAAGCACTTCATACTGTAGGGAAGACTACAAGGAAATGGCACAACTCTGCCAGGTAGTCCTCGATGATGATGTCACAAAACAAGGAACACTCCACAGACCTGGGGCCATGCATAAAGCAAGGTGGATGTCAAAGATTCTTTATTCCATCAAAATATGCCTACTTGAAGAGCAAATTTCTGTACTACCTCGAGGAACTGTAACAACACAACATCAACAGGAAAAACTGAAGGAGTTGTTTGTTTTTTTGTTGTTTATATTTATTGTGATTGGTGGCTCATATGTCAGTCTGCTTCAAATGCCCCATGGTTTGATTTGTGCTTATACAAGACTCTGCTCAACTATAAAGCTGTCAACTCAATCATTTCAGTCAGCGCTGTGAAAGCCTTTGATAGACATTTGTGGTATTTAACCCCAGAACTGGTTGTTTTGGCACTGTTCAGCAATGCAGTACCTCAAAAGGAGCGTCGTGCCCTTGCAGATGTGTTACTGGCCATGCAACCAGATGAAATGCCAAGCACTCCAAAACACCACTACGGTTCTGGATATGGCAAACCATCATTTCCAAAAATTACAGACGCGACAACCCTGGCTGATCTTGTGAACGAGGACTTGTGGTTTACAGTGAACCTTCTTCACCTGGATATGACCTTCCTAACAGAGGATGTTGACAATTGGCAGAACAATGACCACTTCAAGGCAGCCAAGTCCATTGTGGATGGGTTAAATGTTGTGAATGACCCTGCGGAGAGAGCAGTAAAGCTCACAACTGATTTTGTCTCAGCTGCAAGAGGAGAAGACCACTTCCAAAATCTTCTTCAAGTGGTTGAATGTGACCGCAAAGCGAGGCCAAATTTGCGGAAACGAGCAAAGTTGGAGTAGTGACATTGGCGTTGTGTTTTATACATTTTCAACTTTCAATCAATGTAAGTATAGTAATACCGAATATTTGTATATTAGTATTATAAGTAATACCGAATATTTGCCGAATATTCGGTGCATCACTACTAAATATATAAAAGTGGCCGGTGGCCACCCAGGACCACCTCCGATTTGATTTATGTTTTGCATACATACTTCTACCAACAAGTGTAACATTTGAGGGAATAGACATTAAAATCCAACAACTTTTTGAAAATCATGGGGCGTTTAATGCACCCTAATGTACACTGTAGGGTGATTCAAAAAAATCAGTTTTTTTTTTTTAATTGTTCAACCTGTATTTTTGTTCCCTATGACAAAAAAGTAGTGTGCCAAATTTGGTGAATTTTAAATAAAATGTACTATGTGCTACCAGGCGTCAAAGTTTCCCTCTTTTTCAATTTGTTTGTTTTTACAACTTATGATTTTATGTTTAATTGTTTATATTTCAGAATTTTTAATTAATGGTTTATATACTAGCTTGCTTTTAATTGTTGCTTGGAACTCGTAATTTTGATACCAATTAATCGATTATGGAAGCTAGGCCTAACTCACCATCACCCAGTTGCTCATTTGGGAGAAGTTCTACAAGAAAAGAAACTGAAGTATGGCTAATTGGGCAGCCCTCTGCAGTACTAAAAACATCCGTATTACCATCAGAGAAGGAAATGATGGCCCTCTTCATGCACTACAGAAATATTAAAAAGCAAGACATTAGAGAATCATGCTGCTCTACTGCAGATGATGTGCTAGCAGTTTGGAAAAAAGCAGGAATACCAGCAAAACAAAGAATACATGTAGTAGATAAAATTCAAGGAATACTGAAGGAATGACAGCTGCTTAAGAAAAACAAAGCAAACAAATTGAAAAGATCACAAAATTTAAATAATAAAGAAGAAAAATGGAAAGATAAACTGGAAAACTTATTTGACATTGCTCATGAGAATGCTATGCAGCTTATAAAAATAGAAGATGATAAGAAATTCTTGAAAATGCAACGTGAGAAAGGACGTCATGGAAAAATGGGTACCATTGATAAGGCTGTTGCTAAAAAGAGCAAAGAGCAGCAGAAAAGCAACAACGTTATGAAAAGAGGAAAGCAGAAGAAGAGATCAAAGAAAGAAGAGTGAAGAGGCTGTCATACTCACCAGTACATAATCAGAATCAGAGGAGAGTAAAAGTGATGAATCTGGTTTCTGTGCTGCACAACCTTCAACATGGAAAAGTAAGGTTGGCAAACGTAGAAAATTGTTTGATGGTAAATTATTAGGAAGTCTTGATGTTGCAAAATTGAGTGACAGAAATGCATCTCTTTTTAATGCAAACAATCAGACATCGCTTGAATGGGACATCTGCAAACAAATAAAATGCATGTGTTTCAATACAACGGCAGCCAATACTGGTCCTAGAAATGGTGCAGCTATGGAAAAATGGGTACCATTGATAAGGCTGTTGCTAAAAAAGAGCAAAGAGCAGCAGAAAAGCAACAACGTTATGAAAAGAGGAAAGCAGAAGAAGAGATCAAAAGAAAGAAGAGTGAAGAGGCTGTCATACTCACCAGTACATAATCAGAATCAGAGGAGAGTAAAAGTGATGAATCTGGTTTCTGTGCTGCACAACCTTCAACATGGAAAAGTAAGGTTGGCAAACGTAGAAAATTGTTTGATGGGAAATTATTAGGAAGTCTTGATGTTGCAAAATTGAGTGACAGAAATGCATCTCTTTTTAATGCAAACAATCAGACATCGCTTGAATGGGACATCTGCAAACAAATAAAATGCATGTGTTTCAATACAACGGCAGCCAATACTGGTCCTAGAAATGGTGCAGCTATTCTTCTAGAACAAAAATTCGACAATGATTTATTGTGGCTGGCATGTCGACACTATATATTTGAAATTATGCTGGAAGCTGTTGTTTCAAAGTCTTTATCACCATCTTCTGGCCCAGATATAGTCCTTTTTAAGAAGTTCAGAGAAAAATGGTCAAGCATTAATAAGGAGGACTACGAGACAGCATTATCAGATCCAGATATCTATGAAAATATTCATGACATCAAAGATGACATAATTATATTTGCAACAAATCAACTAGATACATTCCAACCAAGAGACGATTACCTAGAACTACTGCAGTTAACAATTATTTTTTTGGGAGGTGAACCAAAAGGTGGAATCAAATTTAAACATCCAGCAGGACTTCATCGGGCTAGGTGGATGGCCAAAATTACATATTCATTAAAAAATTTTATGTTCAAATCTCGGTTCAAAATTTCAGTAAAAGACAAAAAAGGACTAAAAGACATCTGTCTATTTGCTACTCGGTTATATGTAAAGGCATGGTTTACAGCTCCTGTGCCATCTTGCGCTCCTCGTCTTGCTCTGGAATTATTACAGAATCTTGTAGTCTACAAACAAATAAATGACACAATCGCATTTGTTGCTATTAAAAAACTGTTAGGTCACCTCTGGTACCTATCAGAAGAACTGGTAGCCTTGGCCTTTTATGATGATGAAGTGCCTACTGAAACGAAAACAAAATTGTAAAGGCCTTGCAAAATACAACAGAAACTCTTCCTGCAAAACGGGCTTTTCTAGATCCTGCACTTATTCCAACGAAGAAATTAAAAGATTTTGTCACATCAAATACTCAAAGATTCTTTACAATAACAGAATTTAGTTCAAAATTTTTACTCAAAGATGCTAAAGTATGGCATAATGATGATGAGTATAACTCCGCTAAGAAATCTATCAAACAGTGGAAAGTCGTGAATGATATAGCGGAAAGAGGAGTAAAATTAATGGACGAATATAATAAAATACTAACACATGACGAAGATCAAAAACAATTCTTGCTACAAGTAGTGAAAAACTACAGGGCTGTTTACCCTGATAGAAAGAAAGAAACATTGATGAAGTAAGGACAGCTAATGTCTCAAATATCATGCTAGTTTAATTATGCATGCTTGTGGTTATGGTAGGACCTATGGGGGAGCTTTCCACATTAAAAAAAAGCAATGCGCCTTGTACTGTACCCCCTGGGTGGTGTGGAAAAATTTGACAATTTGAGTCGTTCTGTCAATTTTTAATTGCTGGTAGCAACCCCTAAAAATTAAAAATTTGCTAAAATATTTTAGGATAGTTGTTTTTATGCTGAAATGAACCATTTAAAGGGTTTGAACACATTAAAATATTTAAAAAAAATTTTACCCCCATATTTGAATCACCCTAAATTGTACAGTATAAAACTTAAGAATTTTCAAATGTATTTTCTGTGTATTATTTTCATACTGAATGTTTGTAAAGGCATATATTAGTATTTTATTTAGTTTTCCTCCATTTACGTAGTCAATTTTGGTATTTTTAGGGTATGAAAGTCCCAGGAATGGAGCCCCCCATTTATAACATTGCACCTATGGGAAATAGGGTTCAACTTACTATGGCTCAACTTATGATGGTTCTCCAGGAACCAATTAAGTCATAAGTGCAGGGGTTGCCTGTAGTTGTTGTATGTTCATTAGCTGACTTGAGACTGACATTTTGCACAATTTTATTATAAAATATAGCTCATGACCTAGATAACCTTGATAGGCCCCAGTGGCTTCATGCTTCCAAATGAAATGCAATGTATCATTTGCAACTTTAGATATTTTATGACCTAATCCCTTCTCTAAATCATTTAGATATAGGCTACAATAAAGAGTAATGTACCTAACACCCTGTGGTACTCCACTTTCACTTTCTGCCACCCTGATTCATGATCATTTAAAATTACTCTGTTCTCTGTCTTCTAACCATTTTTCCACCCACTTTATAACTAACCCTGATATTCCATGAGCTTTTAATTTATATAGTCTCCTGTGTGAAACCTTGTCAAATGCCATACTAAAATCTAAATAAATAACATATGAGCTACATCATGTCCATCATCTACCGCAGTGGTTGGCAACCTATGACATGCTGCAACAATTTTGCTGACCCGTGAAAGTATATAGTTGTAGTATATAGTATATATCAGACATGGGGTCTATTACTGGGTTTCTAATACTATTACTGTTACTTTTGATTCTATTACTATTATTTTATTTTATTTTTCATCTATTATTACTATTACTTTGTCATCTATTACTATTACTTTTGTATGTTGGGTACTTCACTCATTTGAAAAGGATATTTGTCTATTTAAATGCAATTAGAAGCAGTCTGGTAACAAATATTTGTTTCAACCAAATCATTACAATTTCAAAGACTGTAGGAGTGTTGGTCTTGATAAATTTTACTTTATTGAAGGAAAAAATTGCCACAATATTAGTTCACAATTTCACATACATGTTTATTTTAGTTTAGAGTAGATTTAGTTCATTTTTTCGGTTCTTTGTTCACACAATATGTCCATTGCCACTCTAATAGAAAAGTAGTGGACTGGTATCTATTACTATTACAGCCAAAAAATTATGATCTATTACTATTACTTGAAAAATCCTGTAACAGTCTATTACTATTACCCCATGTCTGGTATATATAAAAATAATTATTATTACACGAGTATTCTTTATTTTAAAATGTCCCAAAAATAGTGCATTTTTATTTAAATTTTGAATACTGACCCATTATCAAATTACTAATAAATCAAATTGACCTAGTTTGAAAAAAGGTTCCCTACCATTGATATCTCTACCCCATCAGTTACAAACTAAAATGTCTGAGAGATTAGATAAGCAAGACTTTCCTGATCTAAATTCATTCTGGAAACTTGAAATAAGATTAAAATTTTCCAAATGCTCTTGAATGCTATTCTTTACAACTCTTTCTAGTATCTTTCCAACCAATGGTGATGAACTAACTAACCCATAATTTCCTACCTCCTTTTTACTATCCTTTTTGTAAATGGGTAGAACATTTGCTTTTTTCCAATCTTCAGGTATCTCCGCGTAATTAATAGAGCTAACAAATAAAATAGTGCCTTAGCTAAGCTATCCTCCCCTTGTCTTGCTTAACTTCTGTATTAACCAACCTCATTAGCTTCACTAGCCTATCATTTGTTAAGGCCAACTAACTTAGGTCTACATGGTTCTGCACTTGCAGCTTCATTAGGCCTTGTCTTGAGCATATCCTTAACTTCATCTGAACAGTTACTCTAAAACCACAAAATATTTGGAGACTTCATGCTTCAGTACAATTGTTCTGTAATTTTGATGATGTGATACCAATCATCATTCTTCTTACCCCTAAACCAAACTTCCTTTTTGCAAACCTTAGTCACAGTCAAAAAGCATCCTAAATACTTATTCTTCAACTAAATTTATAATTTTAAGGCCTAGGCTATCTCTTGGATGGGATGAGCTAATATGGGCTTGGGCTAATGAAACTGGGCTCCCACTGAATAGACCCCTGGATCTTACTAAATACTGAGATAAGCTTAAAGCTTCGGAATTGAGCTATTTAGTGTATACTTTAACAATCACAAAATAAAATCTACAAAATTAATACTGCAAAAAAAAGCTATATAGGGCTATGGATGATTGCCTGTTACCCTCATCTGTTGGAAATTTCTACAGATTTCAGTGGAGAGAACAACAAAAACCCTACATTTTTTCGTTAAAGAGTTCTGTTTGTGGAGGTCTTCAAAGAACCTTGTTAAATACTGGGGTTTTTTTGGTTAATGTTAAATTTTTTTGCCTTTGGTATTTTAGTGCTGCCTAATGGTAAAGACGGAAAATTACCATTCCTTATTATTTTGTTGGGCCTCACTTCTGGTTGTAGGGCATGGCAATCTCTTTCAATGTAGGGCCAAAGACGATGGAGTTAACGCAACAAGTTTATTTGGTTTAATTAATATAGGCAATCACTACACTTAAATACCTGAAGGAATAAGCCTATCCTTTTGAGTTATTAGGTTTATATTATTAGGTATTCATTCAGAACTTATAGGAAGATTAATTAAGTCTCCCTCACTTAAAGCATCACTCTCACTAAGCAGCTCTCTTGATGAACTAATATAAATTCCTTTGTGTTCAATTTTGCTGACTTTACAAGGTTCATTGACTCTTCCTCTAAAGTAATTTTCATGAGTCAGTGATGGAAAATTTTTGTACAGAATAATTTGTTTTTATGTAGGCCCAATTGGGTTCTATGTAGAACATGTTTCTGATTAATCAGTTACTTTTTTTTTTTTAAATTTTGTAATGTATCATTTGAATTTGGCATCTTTTTGCATGTATAAACTGTCTAATCTGTCCATGGCCTGATTTCTTGAACTAAAGCAAATGAAATGTTTGAGCAAAATGTTTTCTTCAGTCTTATCTCTCACAACAGAAACAATAAAGCTCTTTCTTACTCTTTTCAGAAGTATTTATTTTTTAATAATTTTTAATCAGTTAATCATTGATTAATTAGAAAATTTCATCATTCATCACTTTTTCCTAAAAATGATTAATTAACCATGCCCTAGTCCTATGTATAGCAATTATTTTCATTCCCAGTAGGCTATGTTGCCAATCCTGAGGAAATTTTTTAGTTATTTAATTCAATAAATTAATAATTTGTATTTAATTAAGAAATAAAGGTACCACATATGATACCATATTGTTGGCATGTATAGTTTTTCCATAAATACTATAATTCTGTAATAATCACACAAAAACCTGGGGGTGCAGCAAAGAATGCCTTTCCACTTTAAAATTCTAATAGGCTAGAACAGAAAGAATTTACAATTCTGCCACTTTGATTAGGCCATAGTTCCTATAGCCCTAGTCTACATTGAGAGTTATGATAGGTATTATTTCTTAATTTAAATTTTTATGCAGATGATTGTGTGTTTTAGCTGATGATACAACCAGATTTTATATTTTCTGCCAGTAGCTAATTTAAAAATTATATACAACTCTTTGTGGTAAGATGGATTTGTGCCATCTTAAAATTCTTAGTTAGCCATAAATTGTTTCAGAAGTCATAGGTAGGTGTAAATAAATAGTTATCAGACAATATTCAATAAACATTTAAAGTTTTTAAAAAAAAATAATTAACTATGGTATGTTTTCTCCTAAGCTGCTTATAGGCTGAAGCTTTAGTCTTGAACTTTCACAGTTTACTAGATGTCAAGATCTGGCCGTATAAGGAAAAAATCTTCAAAATTTGCCGACTTTGAGTCTCATGATGAAATTGATGGTTTTTATAAAAAGAAAAACCTTTCTTCAAAGACAGTACACAAGTTGCAAACACCCAAGGTAAGTAATGAATTGTCACTAATTAGGTCCAAATACATAATGACAGCTATGTTAGTACAGTCAGACTGGCTATAATGTGCAGGATGCATTCCTGAAAAATTACACATTATGCAAACATGCTCAATGACTTGTGCATTTTCCCATAGGGACAATGTATAAGTTTGGGATGCATTCTTGCCATATTATTTTTCCCTTAAAGTCAATGTATTATTAATTGCTTAACCCCTTTTACCAAAATATATTAATACCGCATGGATAAAAAACAAATATTATGAGCAAAAAACTTATTTAATAATGTACATATATGTAAAATGCATAATTAAAAGAATGCTGAAATACATCAAGAGCATCTTCTTTACCGTCACCTTGGGTTGTAGCAGCAGCTGGCTTCTTAAAATATGCATCTAGCATTGACTGCCATGCCTCCTCCTTTTTCTCCCAATAAATTTCCTTGTAACATCGAAGAAGATCCTCTAATTTTCTGTTGAATGTAACTGTGACAGCTGGAACAACTCAAATGATAAACAAACATGGCAGAGTTCACACAAACCCAAACACACATGCTTTGATTCTGCCTGACATTCAGAAACACATTTGGGTATGTCCATGTGTTTACAACAGTTTACATACTATATTTTTGTTTTATATTGTTTAAAAACTGAGTAACTTCAAATTATGCATGTAATAACATTTTCATGGTGTTAAAAGATAAATTGTGCAACTTCAAATGCGTGTTATAGCAGGTCTGACTGTACAAAATGTTTGCTGTAAATTAAACTACAATGGTCAGGTTGGTTGTCCCAGTTTTGCCTTTTCTTTTTTTAATGTGTTTGAACTTTTTTCTATTAGGCCTGTGTAGCTTTTCACAAAATTGCTATTGGTTTGTACATAAATATATGAGTTTCATATTTGTATCATCAGATACAATGGCCCTGATACTTAAAAATAAACCTGAATTTCTAATACATGGTTATGTCCAAAGAAGGTTTCCTACATTATTTGATACATTTGAGTTTTGATATTGTATTGTACATTTAGTTAAATCATATTTGAATATAATTTTAGAGTTCTTGATAATGTATATTAAAAAATTAACCATACGGTAATAAATATTCATATAAATAAATATTTGTATTCATAATTAATATTCAACAGTAAGAATTAACATGATCCTAAGAGGGTTTTCCATTGTTTGATCACTTTTAGGTCTATATATTAAAAAAATAAAACTACTTTTGAGCAACATTTAAAACAAAAGGTGGCATTCAAAAGAATGAATACAAAAAACATGTTTCATCACACACACCACACACACACATACACATATGTATGTTTACCCTGCTTAATGTAGTAGATATGTTCCTGGAAAACTATGTTGAGTGAAACTATGCTAAATGAAGCATGTTTTTCCATTGAAATGTGTTATTGGAAGGTACGTACATTTCTTATATAAGATTTTCAGCCCTGTAATGTAACACATACACAGTGGTGGGCACGCGCAACAATTTTTGTAGCGCCGCAACCGCAACCGCAACTCTGCTGAAATAGTTGCGCCGCACGCGCAAGCGCAACCCTTTTCAAAAAGTTGCGCCGCAAGCGCAACCAAAAATGTTACGCCGCAACTTTTTGCGGCACAACTGCCCACCTTTGCATTTAACGTATATCTGCAGTGGTGGGCACACGCAACAATTTTTGTAGCGCCGCAACTGCAACTCTGCTGAAATAGTTGCGCCGCACGCGCAAGCGCAACCCTTTTCAAAAAGTTGCGGCGCAACTGCCCACCTTTGCACATACATGAAAAGCACACATTAAATACAAATAATAAGTGTTGTAAATACCTGTATGTAAACTAGAAAAAATAAAATACACAAAATAATTTGTAGTGATTCCCATTCCCCCTACTTTTATAATTCACTATTTACTTTACTTTCTCTTATCACTCATTTTCACCGTGTCTCTATACGAACACAGGCTGACAGTTGAGCCATTACACACTCATAAAGTGCAAGGAGACAGGATAAATTATACGCTTCCATTTACCTATTTACAGACTTATTTTATGCCAAAACAATTTGGACAAATGGGGAAATGTGAGGGCAGAATTAGCATTAGCATTAACATTTAAATGTGGAGAGAGAGAGAGACAAAATACTTATTTTAAATAAACAACAACATCCTAAATATGAGAAACACCTTATTTGGCCAATGCCTGCCCAACAACTGAGGATGGGCATTTTCTCTCCTTCAGACCCATTTTAGGGTGTTGCCAACTAGCATTTTATGAACAAACCATTTTTAATTCTTATTATAACAAAACATTTAATTAGACATTTTTAAATTCTTATAAACAAACATTTTATTCTTTAATTAGACATTACTACAAATTTAAGTTAAAAATAAAAATTAACACTCCCCATCAATGGAGCAAACAAAGGCTTGGTGGAGTGATGGAGAGATAGTGTCAATTAATAAATTTTTTGGTAAATAATACATGTTGCATAGTCTCCAAGTACAGGGTGTCCGAGAATTATCTGTACAATTTTTGGCTGTTATTAAAAGTCAACCATGAAGTGTAGAAATTCCAGTGTTGTCCCATTTTACAGAGAATCTCATTAAGTTTTTTCTGATACAAAGTTTTGACAAGTTTTTTAGAAATTCCAGTGTGTCCGAACATTATCTGTACAATTTCATCTTTTAATAAAATTCTTGATAACACACGTAAAATTCTTAAACAAGATTATTTAGAATCTGTATTTTCAAAAGTTTCTTTTATTAAAGTAACGTTGTTACAAACATTCGATATGTGCACCATTAGTGATTCGCAAAACATCCAATCGATACTCCAAATGTTGCCATGTACGCTGCAGCATATCCACATCAATTCGCTCAATAGCAGCTGTGATTCTTGCTTTTAAATCATCAATGTCTGTCACCCGCGTACATTTCTAAAAAACTTGTAAAAACGTGGTATCAGAAAAAACTTAGAGATTCTCTGTAAAATGGGACAACAATGGAATTTCTACACTTCATGGTTGACTTTTAATAACAGCTAAAAATTGTACAGATAATTCTCGGACACCTGGTCTGTTATAACAGGGTAATGTACTCTGTTAAACAAAAAATTATAGTAATTTGTTAATGCCATCATAGCAGAGCTACATTAAATGAAACTGTTAAGTGGGTTGTCAGAGTCAGGGTTTCCCCCAGACAATGAAAGTTTAGTGAGAAATTGTGAGGAATAATTGCATGATGCAGGGTCCCTTCACTAGGCCTACTTGTATCCCAGGACCACAAAATCCTGATTATTATTATATATACAAGGAGGGGTCGACCGCAGGTCGATCCTGAACCGTCGTTGAAACTCAACAAAAGTAAGTAAGGTGCAATCCAAAAGTTCCTGGGCTGTACTGACAAAAAAATGTAGGCTTACCTTAGGTTCTAATTACTGCTGTTCCCCTGAAAGTAGTCCCCTTGGGAGTTGATACAGTGGGTCCAGCAATTTTCCCACTGCTGGAAGCACCTCTGGAACTCCATTTTGGGGATGTTGTTCCGCCTGAATCTCCTTGTTGTCCTCAAATCCTCACTCCTTCAGCCAGATCTGCATCTTGGGGAACAGGAAGAAGTCGCAGGGGGCTAGGTCGGGGGAGTAGGGGGGGAACTACTGCCATGTTGTTTTTGGCCAAAAACTGCTGCACAGACAGAGCAAATTTGGCAGCAATCTGCCTCATGTTGAGTTCTTCCGTGAGAATGCATTGACATGAACCAAACGATAGGCCAACGATGCTGGAGATGTCGTTAATCGTTCGCCAATGGTCCTCATCGATGGCCTGATGCACTTTTTCAACATTTTTGTCGGTTCTGCTGGTTGAGGGCTGACCAGAATGTTTGGAATCCTCAACTGACATTTGCCCACATTTGAACCATGAGAACCACTTGAAAGTCTGGCTTCTGCCCATGGTGTCATCACCAAATGCTTGTTTAAGCATTTTGTGGGTCTCTGACATGGTTTTGCCGAGTTTGAAGTCTGCCATTTCTCTTCTCGCAAAAATAACATAAAACCACTAACACTAACGCACAAAAACGCTCATGGAAAAAAAAATGTGTGCGTGTATCACCGTGTCACTCAGCACACTGCTTCACAATAAAGCTGTTTAGTGCTATCTAGCGGCCCAAGTCTGTACTATGGCCTGTTAGTGCTCCATGCTGTTACTTCAATAACAAATACCAGGAAATAAAAATTTTAAAGTTTGATACATGTGTAAGGTGTTTTAACAGTTTGTTTAGTATACTGAATTTTTGGCTTGATATAATACAACTTGCATGTCTCATTATATAATTTAATGTTTATAATATGCATGATTCATATATGTAGGCTAAGTGCATTTAATTACACATTATAACTGATAAGTTAAAAAAAAAAAAGACTTCACCATTCATGTCCAGCACTCTCCATTTTCAAACTGACATCAACTTGTTATTTTTGACAGTACAGCCATCTATTCAAGTTTAAGATAAACTTTCATCCATTTTCTTTAAAAAGTGACAAAAAACTGTTTTCTTTACTTCTCTCACTTCCTTAGTTCATTAGTGAGAAACTTAAAAGTCCTCAATGTGGGAGAAACCCTGACATAATACTGTAAGTTGTTGAATCAGAAGCTGATGATATGTACAAATGATTAATTATGTAGTTAAACATAGAGCATATTTTGCACTAGGGGACTAATTCCCCATGTGTAGAGAAGGTACAGTAAACATTTCATACTTTTATTTCAATTAATAAAAAAATGCAAACCTTTTAATGTTATATATATTTAAAGTAAATGACTTAGTATGAGAAATAATTCAGGGTTTATAGTGACCTGGAAAGTCAGGGAAGGTCAGGGAATTGAAAAAGTCAGGGAAAATAGTTTTGTTGTGAAATTTTAGGGAAAACAAAAAAAATTGGATGGCAGTCAGGGAATTAACACGACTCTAAAGAATCATAGGTTAATTAGGTTATGGCAGACTGTTTAGATAATTTTCTTCACCAGATATTCTGAATTAGTGAGTTTTATGATAAAAGTCTGTGGAATCATCAACACTGTGTAAGGAAATGGCACTTAATAATTAACACACACACACACACACACACACACTTTCTTTAGATGACTTAGACCAACAATTTAAAATTGACCTGCAGTTAAACTGTCTGTAGCATCCTACTTCATTTGGGTGATTTACATTACATTTCATTTGGAAAACATGAAGCCACTTGGGCCTATTGAGGTAATCCAAGTGATGAGCTACATTTTTTAATAATAAAATCTTGCAAGATGTCAAACTTAAGTCAGCTAATTAATATACAACTATTTACTACCACCATAGTAGCCTATATAACTGAAGCAAAGAATATACGCTATATACAATCTACAAACTATCTCTTTCACTCATGAAAGTGTTCAAATTTTTCTTAAAATTAACTAATAAGCTACTGTTTACCACATCATATGGCAAGTCATTCCAAAAATCTACTACTATGACTGAAAAAATATTTTTGTAGATCAAGTCTACAAGTCTGTTTTCTAATTTTCTTATGCCCACAAGTTATCCTATCAGTATTTAGTGAGAAAAAGTTACGTACATCTAAATTGTCCAAACCTGAAAACATTTTGAACATTTGTATCATATCTCCCCTCATACAACGTCTCTCAAAATTAAACATACCTAATTCCTTTAATCTATCCCTGTATTCCAATCTTCTTAGGTTAGGGTTAAGCTTGGTTGCCCTACGTTGCACACCCTCAAGCATATTAATATCATTTTTAAGGTGAGGAGACCAAGCTTGAATGCAGTATTCTAAGTGAGGCCTAACATAAGAATTATATAATTTACAGATCACTTCCTTACTCTTGTAACTAACACTCCTCTTAATAGTACCTAACATTTTATTTGCTTTATTTCTAGCCTCTAAGCACTGTTTAGAAAATTTTAGATCACTACAAACTATAATGCCAAGATCCCTTTGTTTTCTAACATCCTCCAACCAGTTCAAGCCTTGCATCTCATAACTAAAGTTTTCAGTATTTCTACCAAAATGCATGACTGCATTTTTGAATATTTAATTCAATCTGCCATTTACAGCCCAAGTAACTAATCTATAAAGATCCTTTTGCAGTTTATAAGAATTTTCTATATTTGTAACTGAAGCAACTACATTTGTATCATCTGCAAATTTAGAAATTTTACAACCTATTCCTTTCTCTAAATCATTTAGATATAAAATAAAGAGTAATGAACCTAAAACTGAGCCCTGTGGTACCCCACTTTACACTTGCTGCCACCCAGATTCATAACCATTTAGAATTACCCTCTGCTCTCTCGTCTTCCAACCATTTTTCCATACAATTTATAACTGACTCTAATATATCATGAGCTGTTAATTTATTTAGTAGTCTCCTACGTGGAACCTTGTCAAATGCTTTACTAAAATCCAAATAAATAACATCTACATCATTTCCATTATCTACCTGATCAGTTACAAATTCTAAAAAGTCTTAAGAGATTAGACAAACAAAACCTTCCCGATCTAAATCCATGTTGTGAACTTGAAATAAGATTAAAATTCTCCAAATGATCTTGAATATTATTCTTTATAATTCTTTCTAGTATCTTTCCTACCAATGATGTCTAACAGGCCTTTAATTTCCTACTTTGTTCTTACTACCCTTTTTGTAAATGGGTACTACATTAGCTTTTTTCCATTCATCTGGTACTTTGCATAATTAATTGACCTAGCAAACAAAATAGTAAAGAGTTGTTTACTCTCATAGCCAGCTATGCAATACAGTCATGGACTGTGCATAAGAATCTGTTCAGTTAGTTCTTGAAATTATTCGGGTTGGTGTGCTGGAGGCTCCTGAATTCTTTCAGCAGCATATTGAAGAGTTTTGTATTCTGAGGGTATGTTCCATCTGTTTTTATGGCCCACGTGTCCCACCATATGTAAAGGTAAACCACCCAGAAAGTGGTGATTAGGGGCTTGAGCCAGGGGTACCTTAGCCAGAGTCAATTAAGGGGGAATGACTAGCCCACTGCCTCACCACCACGTAAAATACAAAAAACACAACAGCCTAGCATTGGGATTCAAACCCACGACTCAGAGGAGTCTCAGCATTGTTGAGCATCGCCATAACTGCCACTGGATGCTCTCCCACCATATAATATATAGTTTGGTTTTTCAATATCTTTAATTTTTGTTTTTTATTTTTAGGTTGATGAATCAGATTCAGATGATTCAGATTCAGATGATTCAGATTCAGACATTGATATGAAGGAAGGTAACTAAAAAGTTCTACGAGAACATAAGAATATTTATTTGTGTATTTAAGGTCTGCCATTGTAGTTTTAACTAGATTAGCATAGCTACACCTTTTCCCCTCTATTTATATGTTAAGATTCAATGGGGTTCAGTGAAGACTGGGGGGAAAACGTTGATCCTGAAGATATTTTGGATGAGTTCAAAGTCGACGATTTTGACAATGATGACAGCCTTCACGTCGACGAAGATCCATCCTCTGCTTCTAAAGAAGATTCCAACTATTCTCAGGTTGGCCTCTCCACCAACTCGGTTTGTAAAACAATTTTATTTGCAAAGTCCATCCTTTATCAAAAGGCTTTTTATGTACAGTACCGCGCTTCTCTTTGGTTAGGCAACATGGGAATTTTAGTTAAGTTGTAATCATGTTTTAGAAAGATTTTTGTTCATAATGTTATTGTTTAACCACTCTCAACATCCTTGGACCCACCCTTCCTGCATAAAGAAAGATATATGTGGGATATGAACCATGATGAACCACTAGTTACTATATCATCTGGTCACAGACAATGCTACCCCATCCAACTACAACCCAGACCCAATGTTGTTTAATTTCATTGATCAGTGAGAAGTGGTGTTATGACATTGGCCACAATGTAGCCCATGTTTGGTGTTATGTTTTAGATTAGAGATATAATAGAGAACCAAAAATGTGTAGAAGTAAAATTACTAAATGTAATAAAATTGAAGAAAAACATCTATGAAGTGTATAAAAATTCTAAAAGATTTTATATTAATTGTTAGGCTTAGGCCCAAGTGTGGTGTTTCTCAACCTTTTTTGTGCTGGTGACCCCCTTTTGACCCCTTTTCCCAAATGATGTAGCATGTATTTCAACTGCAAAAACAGCTCTCAAACTATTTCCCACATGATGATGGCAAGCTTCATAATAAGTGAATACTTAATCTCTTCAATGAAAGGGAGGTAGATTCTGCCAAATTTCCAGGAAATTTTCACAGTAAGGTTTTTTTTTATGCAGGAAGGAGGGGCCAAGGGCAAATGCCGCAAAAGCACCCCTCCCATAGAAGAAGAAGAGCCAAAATCAAGGTTCAGGGTTTTCGAGTTGCCTAGACACACTGCGTTTGAAAGATGGGAAGTCATAGACAGGAGGAAAGATGGATTGAGGAAGATTGTTCCAGAGCTGACTGGTTGAGTAGATAAAAGACTGAAAATACCAATTAACCCTTGCATTAGATAGTTGGGCAGAAAAGGAATGAGAAATTGTAGAAAGTCTGGTACTGCGTGCTCTCCTTAAAGGAGGAGGCATGCAGTTAGAGAGTTCAGAAAAGCAATGTCCGTTAAAAGCATTGAAGTTGATTGAACTTGCTTCTAACAAGATCCTATAGTTGTCATTCCCATCAGAAGACTTGTGTACATTTTAGATAGCACATAAAGATGAGCATCCAGAACTGGTGTTTGAAGCATTGAAAGTTTTAAATCCATTTGGACCTTCACACTTACACGAATTGGGCTTCTCATCAATGGGACTGTCTCTGTATTACTTTGTGTCTAGTCAGTTCAACCAAAGCAAGCAGAGGTGTCTCATTAAAAGATATGAACTAAGTTTCATATGAAGATTATGACTAACAAAAAATAATTTCAACTATAAAACTACATTACACCATAAAAAATGCAAAAAAATTCACTTTTCTACTTGAAGGTCAAAATATGATGATAAAAATCCACTCTAATAGACAGAGTTTATTTCCACAACAGTTTCGATGCCCACTGGCATCCTCTTTGGGTGGGTGGATACAGAAAAGCTCTGTCTATTAGAGTGGGTTTTTATCATCATACATTACACCAGTTTTCACTTAAAAAAAAAAAGGTTTCTTATTTTTATATATTTCTGTAATTTTCACTGGGAAAAATAAACTTCAGTTTTTCATGTAGGTTGATTTTCTTTGATAAGTACTGGAACCCCACTGAGCACCTTCTGTGACCCCAGGTTGAGAAACACTGCCTGTGAGGATACCTAATACAGTATTTTCATCTTTTTGTTTTTAATAGTTAGTAATATTCAGGGACAGGAAAGTATGCCATATTCAAAATCCCAAACATACCTTGATAAGTAATATTAAAGCACTTATTGATATGCAATTAATCTTCATAACAATGCATTTGCACCAAAAATGAAGGTCAGATTCAATTGAAACAGCATGAAATGGGTCTAGGAAAAAAGCCCCTGGAGGAAAAAAGCCCCCGGCGGAAAATAACCACCCAGGAAAAAAAACCACCGAAGGGAAAATAACAGTAATGATAAAAATGATTTATTGGACGACATTAAAGAAGCTTAAAATTGTCATTTAAACAAACATTTAATAAGTTAGAAATCAAGGAATCCAACCAAGTAAAACCAAGTAAAGAAGCTTAAAATTGTCATTTAAACAAACATTTAATAAGTTAGAAATCAAGGAATCCAACCAAGTAAAACCAAGTAAAGAAGCTTAAAATTGTCATTTAAACAAACATTTAATAAGTTAGAAATCAAGGAATCCATCCAAGTAAAACCAAGTAAAGAAGCTTAAAATTGTCATTTAAACAAACATTTAATAAGTTAGAAATCAAGGAATCCAACCAAGTAAAACCAAGTAAAGAAGCTTAAAATTGTCATTTAAACAAACATTTAATAAGTTAGAAATCAAGGAATCGAACCAAGTAAAACCAAGTAAAGAAGCTTAAAATTGTCATTTAAACAAACATTTAATAAGTTAAAAGCTTAGGTTATAAGCAATGCCCCGTAAAAAGTCTAAAAGAGAGCGATCTTCAAAGCTGCTAACAATGTGTCTAATGCGAGTTGCTGCATCTTTGTACTTCTTCTTCTGCGTTGTTGGAAGATGACCAGCGCAAGCCTGTACCATATAAACTTCTTGCAATGCCTGCTCTTTTTGAATGCTTTTTAAAAAGACCCAAATATTCGGATGGGAGCATCCAATACTTGCTTGAAAACTTCTATGCCAACCTTCGATGGCATTGTTGGTCTTTGGGAAGTCACTTTGAGCTCTCGTATACATATTCCATATATTGATATCAAATACTTAGGCAAATTAAACTTAAATGAATCAATTTTGATTTTATTTAATTTATTTTATAATGAATTGATTTTACTTTGTGCTCTGAGGGATTTTTTCCACAGTGTTTTTTTTCCGGGTGGGTTTTTTCCTGGGTGGTTATTTTCCGCCGGGGGATTTTTTCCAGCACCCGCATGAAATACACCAGAAAAACGTATTTTTGTCACTAGTTTGGGTGGATGTGTTCTACCAAATCTTTACCGATCACTTTAGCTAAGCTTAACATAGAAGGCCTAATTTAACCTGGCCAGACCCCAATTCGCACAATATGCTTACCTCCAAATATTACGGGGTCTTAAAATTTTCCTCACCATGAATGGCACAAACTATAAACAACATGCTGCATGCATTTTTTTAGTCCCCGGCTTATTGGAGTTGACAGGAGAGGGAGAGGTGTAATCTGTCAGCAAGATGGGGTGACTTCCCACTATGCTGTTGCTGTTTGCGACTTTCTAGACTCAACCCTTCCTCGGTACTGGATAGTCCATGATGGACCGATAGTATGACCACCTCAATAACCTGATTTAACCTCTGAGCTGAGCTTTTATCTATGGGAGCATGTTTAAAAAATTGTGTATTGTGACAAACCCAGTAGTCTGGCGCAACTCCATCAAAGAAACAGAGGTCATTGGATCCATCCCCCAAAAGCATCTTGCTGATGATCTAATGGAGCTCGAGCATTGAATGTGCATTGTAGCGACGAATGATGGTTATCTTGTGAAAGCATTCTAAACCTGGACAGCCTGGAAACATAAACAATCGTGTATATTGTACACACATTAAGTTAAATGACCAATTATTTTTTGCACCATTATTTCTTGGTCAGTCTGTATATTCATTCAACAGTAAGAATTGATGATTACAAGATAGATCAGAATTGTTTTTTTTTACATTATTTGATAACTTTTTGGGTTTATATTTTAAATGAAATTACCTTTGAGCAACATTAAAAACAAAAGTTTTTTCTCAAAAGAAGAAAAGGGAAAAAATTACTCCCTTCCTAAAAAAGTTGCATTACTATATACAGGACACTTAATTTATAATTGGGGAATATTAGTAAATTTTATACTGAAGTACTGTATATAAGTATTCCATTCTCTTCGTAATAATAATAGTAATGGTAATAATAATAAATACCACTAATAATGAGCTCCTGTGGTTTCGTAGGTTGGAGATTAAACATTTGAGTTGGGCCAGCTACCAATCTGTGATTGCTGGGGCTCAGCAAATTGTTACTATTTTCTGTTTTACAGTATTTGTTGCTATAAATAGCAGTGATATCCTTGTATTGCTGTAGATAATTAAAGGAAAGTTGTATCATACTTAACACTCGTCAAAAGTTTCACTGATAAAATAATAGGAATGGCAAGAGAGAGTGGTTCATTTGAAATCATTGTGTTGTGTTCATATGATAGTGATTCGTAAATGTAGCAACATTCAGATAGACAATGAGATGTTATTTTCTCAGTGATCACTATTCTGTACATAAGAACAATAATGTTAATTGTAATGCTACCAATAGTCCAGATATAAGAGTTAGTGTATTTGAGACTAGACAGGCCATAAAATGTTTAGATTGTAACAAATCATGTGGTATTGATGGTATATCTGCTGAGCATCTGAAATTTAGTAGTGACAGATTAGTGCCTCTGTTAGCTTTGTGCTTTACAGGTTTACTCATACATGGTTTTTTTGCTGGATACAATGTTATCCGTTGTTTGGTGCCAGTGCTAAAAGATAAAAAGGGTAAAATCAACAGTAAAGATAACTATAGGCCAATAGCCTTGGCCAGTATTATGTCTAAGGTGTTTGAATATATATACTCATTAATACACTTGAATGTTACCTGTATACTAGTGATAACCAATTTGGTTTCACAAAGAAACACAGTACTGATATGCGTGTGTATGCCTTTAAGGAAATGGTCTGTAAATACCAAACTCTAGATGATAAGGTATTTTTGTTTCCTGGATGCCTCTAACGCATTTGATTGTGATCATCATGACAAATTATTCATAAAACTTTTAAATCGTAATGTAGCAGCCTATTTTACAGGTGTTCAGCACAACAGATAGATTATTCATATAAACATTGAATAAGTAGGGAGATAATATCCCTCCCTGCCTGACACCATTGGTCACAGAGAATGGCTCTGAATTAACCCCACCCCATCTTACAATCATTGTCTGGTGATTATACCAGAATATTAAAATACGGACCAAGTAACCAGGTCCATTACGATTTAAAAGTTTTATGAATAATTTGTCATGATGATCACAATCAAATGCGTTAGAGGCATCCAGGAAACAAAAATACCTTATCATCTAGAGTTTGGTATTTACAGACCATTTTCTTAAAGGCATACACACGCATATCAGTACTGTGTTTCTTTGTGAAACCAAATTGGTTATCACTAGTATACAGGTAACATTCAAGTGTATTAATGAGTATATACGTAAAGCACACCCCTCGTATATTGGTACAATGATTGTTAATCATCTGATGTATGGCAGATGATCTAGTTCTTATTTCTCCATCTGTAAAAGGGCTCAGCACACTTTTGAAAGGTATGGGAAGGGTCTTCTTCTTCCGCAGCTTATTATCCCATCTTTACATGGGGTCGCTGTTTTTGGTTCGTCTTCTCCACTCTCATCTGTCGTATACCACGTCCTCCTCCAAGTCCTTCTCCCTGATGTCCGCCACCACACAGTCCCTCCATCTCGTCTTCGGTCTTCCTCTTCTTCTCCGTCCCGGCAGCTCCATCTCCAGCACTCTGCGCCCACATACTACTCCTCTCTTCTCCTGACGTGTCCATACCACCTTAGCCTAGCCTCCTGCACCTTCTTAGATGCTTCCGCCACCTTCACTGTTCCTCTTATATGCTCATTTCTGACCCTATCCCTCCTCGTCACTCCACAATCCATCTCAACATCTTCATTTCAGCCACATCGATTTTCTTCATTGCTCTTCTTCATTGGCACAGTCTCCATTCCATACAACATTGCCGGCCTCACCACTGTTTGAATACCTTTCCCTTCAGTTTCACTGGGACCCTCTTATCACAGAGCACCCCTGATACGTCTCTCCAGTTCTTCCACCTCGACTGTATTCTACAGTTTATCTCTCTCTCTGCTGCCCCCTCTGCATCCACTGTTGACCCCAAGTATTTAAAATACTCCACCGTCTTAACACGCGCTCTCCACTCAATGTCACTTCCCCCCCTCGGTCCTGCTGCACATCACATCTCATATATTCGGTCTTCTTTCGGCTAATTCTCATCCCCCCTACTTTCCAACGCCTCTCTCCAATTTTCCAACTGCTGCTCCACCTCCTCTTTCGTCTCCCCACTCAACACCACATCGTCTGCATACATCATGCACCACGGCGCCTCCCCTCTAATCCTGTCCGTCAACACATCGAATACCACATTGAAAAGGAAGGGCTCAAAGCTAATCCTTGGTGCAGACAAACTTCCACCCCAAGCTCTCTGACACACCCACGCTACTCCTCACCTTAGTTGTTACTCCCCTGTACATCCCCCTTGATCAGTTTAACATACTCTCCGGTACCATCTTTTCCCTTAAGCATCTCCAAACTTCCTGCCGTGGTATCCTATCATATGCCTTCTCCAAGTCAATAAAAACCATGTGCAACGCCTTCTGCCCCTCTCTGTACCTCTCTGCCAACTGTTTCAATGCAAAAACTGCATCTGTCGTTCTCCTTCCCGCATAAATCCAAACTGTTCCCTGACACTTCCGTTCGTCTCTCACCTACTCTCCACTATTCGCTCTCCCATATCTTCATTGTGTGATATTAGCTTGATCCCTCTATAATTCGTGCAATCTGTACATCTCCCTTCTCTTGTGAATATAGGCACTATGATGCTGGTCCGCCACTCATCCGGAATCACCTCTGGTCAAACAACTTCTGCATTAGATCCCACACCAGATCCACCCCCTCATCTCCCAGTGCCTTCCATGCCTCGGCTGGTATCTCGTCTGGGCCAGTCGCTTTGTTATTTTTCATCCTATTCAGAGCACGACTTACTTCCATCCTCCCCACTTGTTCAGTCATAGCTACATTTGGTAATCCATCCTCATAGAAAGATCTTGGGTTTTCTTTATTTAATAATTCCTCAAAATATTCCTTCCATCTATCCTTTATCTCTTCATCTCTTTGCAGCACCGCCCCCTCCCTTCCCTTAATTTGTTTTACCTGTGTAAAGTCTTTTGTCGCTCTATTTCTGCTCTTAGCCAATCTGTATAACGACATAAAATATAATCCTGCTAAAAGGCATGTTATGATCATGAGGACCAAGGCCTACAAATATGCAAAATTTTCTGAATTTCAATTGAATGGTATGGTGCTTTCAGAAGTAACCCAGACTAAGTATTTTGGCCACATACTAACTGATAGTCTTTCAGATGACTGTGATAGTCTAAGGGAATGTAGACAATTATATGCTCAGGGAAATACTTTGGTTAGAAAATTTCATGCGTGTACATTAGATGTTAAGTTGATTTTGTTCAAAACTTTTTGTACTCCAATGTAAGGGGTTCCAAAAAACCTTAGCCCCACCATTTGCAGCTTACATATTTACTTATATCGAAATAGTTTTTAGTGATTATAAAAATATATAAAATTCTTTATTTATTGCAGGTATTAAAATTACTCTAGCTGATAAAGTAATGATATAATGGCTTCTCAATTAATTGGTGATTCGGAGAGGCAACGTGTGATAGATCGCATACGAGCAATAACATTTCGGGAAGCTCGTGATGCTGGAGCCACCTTTATAACACGTTCATGGGTTGCCAAAAAGTTGCGAAGAAGTGTGGACTTCGTCAAAAGAAATTGGAATAAAACTTAGGATGAATGTGAAATGGATACAACCAAATTTGCCACTCTCTCAGGAAACAAAGGACATAATTGAAAGCGGTGTGTTGAGAGGAAAGATCGTTAGTGGTGAGATCATTCGACTGTACCGTCATAGGCAAGGTTTAAAGCCTTGGCATGAACTTCCAAAGCCAAGAAAGACTCAACTTAACATCGATGACAGAATGTGGTTTGCCCATTATCTTGAAGATTGGGATGTGGATGATTTCATGCATTTAGCTGTCTCCGACGAATTTTTTGTTTACGTAACACGTCGGCCTAACTACCAAAATGATCGAGTGTGGGCTACAACACCAGATGAAATCGATGACAATGAACATTATCACAAATTATTAAAGTCCAGACTGTGTTGGTGTGTTTGTTTTGTTCACTGCAAAGAAACTCATGTGGGTGCTGAAGCCAAATGGTCAGAGTTGGGATGGACAGTATTTTCGTGATATTATTCTATCCCAGCATGTCATTCCTTTTCTAAGAAACCCAAATAATGTTCTGGATGTTGATCAGGTCACACTTCTGCACGATAAGGCCCCCTGCTTTAAGGCATTAGCCACTCAACAGTTGTTGCGGAACCATGAGATCGATTTCTTTGGAAATGAAGAATGGCCAGGAAATTCTCCTGACCTGAACGTCTGTGAACACATTGGATCAGTTATAAAGGATAAGGTTGAATGTCTCTTGTTTCAAGAGACACGTCTATTCACGTCACTTTTGGCAAGCTACCCAAAGCGAATTCAGCTGTCTTGGAAGCCAATGGCGGGAACACCAAGTTTTAATTGTTTCTCATTAAATGCAGGATTAAATTCTCTTTTGTAAGGTATGTTTAGTTTTACTGTACCTCTAATGGTTTAGGCCATGGGCGGGGCGCTAAGGTTTATTGGAGCCCCGTATACAGCTCATTTGTAGTGGAACTACAGGGTGTATAATTTGAGAAAATTGTTACATATAATATTTTTAGGAGTTTATTAAGGACTCCAAGATTTATAAATGGTGCTCCTTCTTATGTCACTATGCTGTTTGTAGTCAATAATGCCTAACTGTGCCAGTGTCATTCGCAATTTTTTATCTAGATTTATCACTAGGCTTGGTGAATCAGTCAATAAGATAATAGAAGCGATGGTTAGTGGACTGGTCTCCGATATATTTTGTAAATCTCAAATCTGGGAGCATTGGCGTTGGCAATTATATGTTCATTATGCACAATGATTCACTGGCCTACTTAGTCTGTGCTCCAGACAACTCTCTCTTAATCTTCTATGACCTCTTGTATAATGTTTGTACCTGTTGAGTCTGAAATAGTGTTTGTTTGTTTAATATGATAAAGTACTATTCTTTCTAGGCAAAATCTTTGTACTTTTCTGAAAAAAAGAAACCCTCCTTGAAAGATTCAAATACTGTGAAAAAGAAAAAGTCAGAAAGGAAAGACAAAGGAGTGAGTACTGATGATGATCTATATCATACAAAATTCATATAAACTATAACGATGTACAGTACTAAATTAATATACGAAGTAAACAGCCAACACTGCTTCTTTCCTGAACTCTATCAAATCTTAACTTTTTATTTTCAGAAAGCGAGGTTCACTGCTTACATGCTTTGGGCAAGAGCCACACGCCCCAAAATTATTGAAGAAAACCCATTAATGGGTGTGTACAGGTTAAACCTAAAATCTTTTGTGTATTACCTTAACACTATTACTTCATTTGACGCTCTTTATGTAAGGGAACAGAAATGTTGCTACTTCCAATGAAGAATAATTATAGTACAGGTGATCATGTGGGCTACGTCGTATCTAATGTCGTAACATCGCTTCCCGTTGATCAGTGAAGTTAAGCGACATTGGGTCGGATAGTAGTTGGATGGGAGACTGCCCGTTGCGTCCAGACTATATAGCGGCTCGTGACTCAGATCCCACGTAAAGCTGTAGGTCCCTTCCGTCATTTGACCTTAGATGTTGCGAAGGAGGTTAAACAACCCAGTCATTATATTAAGGTAACCATGTTTGAAAATACTTAAACCACGTTTTTTTCTTAATTTCAGACTTTTCTGCTGTCAATAAACGGCTTGGGGAAATGTGGGCTCTTGTGCCTTATACTCAAAAACATGCAAGTTTTAATTTTTTATATTTAGTTAATGCTGAAAGCAGGCATCACTTACGTCGAAGTTAGTGTGTGGTAATGTGGTACTGTAGTATATCCTGTCCCAAATACCAATGTCGGCCCAAGGGCTGCCTGCTATCTGCGAAGTTATGTGTTTAAAAGTTTGCATGAATTAGAAATCACTTAAGTGAATAGTTTTAGAATTAAGCTTTTTTTTTTATCATGTCTCCCAATCTTTGAAACTTTTTAATACAATTAATACTGCGTGTAAATTAAATTTGTTCATAATTTAAATATTTGTGAATATTTCAGAATTGGAAGCGAAAGGCCAAAAAATTAGAGGCAAGAGAAGAAAAATCGAAACAAGGAAAGACTATGATTAGCACAGGAAAAGGATCAAAAGGGGGCATTGCCAACAAGGCGAACTTGCTTAATAAAGGCAAATTACAGACAATGTATAGCAAAAATAAAAATAATAATAATAATAATAATAGAGCGGGAAACAAAAGCCACGTTAAAGCTCAGAGTGTGTCTCAAAACCCATCTTCAAATACTCTGAAGCAGAGTTATCAAACACCAAAGTAAGTATTTAATTTATGAAACCCAGTTTTGAAAACTAACTTTAATTAAATGGGAAGATATTTTAAAAGACAGTTACTTTTTCGTCGTAAATCCTTTCATTTCTCATTTTAGATCCGGGAAAACATCCGCCAATATTTTATCAGATTCGAGTCCTCCCACCTCGTTTAAGGTCACGGGAACGTCTCCAATCGATGTTGCTGCGCATTTAAAACTCCTTGGGGAGAGTTTGAACAACATTGGCCAGAAGCTCAAAGAACACGAGGTAAGTCAAATTGCAAATGCTTTACCATCTTCCAAATGAAGGTGAACACGTGTGTCACGCCACCTTGAGAATGTAAAACGACATTGTACGTTAGAAACTTAAGTATCACGATAATTGAATCTTCTTCTCCTTCCCCATTGGATGGGTGATCGTCTTCTACATCTAGGTTATGTAGCGACCAGTGGTTCAGATCCCACGTAAAGCTGTAGGTTCTCTCCATCGTTATAACCTTGGGTGTTGTGAAGGAGGTTAAACGGTTAAACAACTTCATTAACCAATCTTTACTCCAACCAATCCTCCCTCACCATGCCTCAGTGTAAGCACCAATACACCTTCCCACTTATCAAAGCTGTTTTAACGCCCGTGTTACGTAGTTCCTTAACCACTAACTTAATCTATAATATTTGAATCTGAATTTAAGGGTCAAATAGCTGTTTCTGGAAGTCTAAGCGTCCTTCTCGATTCGATGTTGTGCGTTTTGGGACCTCTCGCTTGTCTCTCCAATCAGTTAGAAGAAACCCGAGGAGCGATATCAGACCAAACACTTTCTGGCATTCTTGATAACATTGCTTATATTATGCCTGGAATAGTTTAAGCGTCGAATTATTATTTTTTTTCTGGTATTCATGATAAATTTATTCAAATTTATCTTTTAATTATGTAATTTTATGTACAGAACTTGTCTTCACTCGACTTTAATTTTTTTAAAAGAAAATTTGAATTTGGTTTACTCAGTTTGTTTATAAATATGAATAACGTACCTGACTTATTTTGATTTATGGCATTTTCTTGTAAGAGAATCTTAAAAGTATATACACTATATGATCAAAAGTATTCGGACACCCCGGAAAATCCGCATTTCTGCAAATATCACCTTCGCCGAAAGGTATGCTGGGAAAAAGCGTGGCGAAACTATAATGCTGAGGTGTTCTGTTAAGTTATCAGTAACTGTTGTGAAGCCATGCCGCGCGGACGTGAACTCTCCGAGTTCCAACGTGGACTCGTCATCGGATGTTATTTAAGTAACGTTTCTATACGAAACATTGCAGCCAAACAGGATATACCAAAGTCGACTGTAGCGGATGTTATCATGAGATGGAAGCACGACGGTGCAACTAACGCGAAAAACGTTCCGGACGACCACGCAAACTGACGGAACGTGATAAAAGAAGTCTGGTACGACATGTCAAGAAGTCCCGCACGTCCTCTGCCGCTTCCATCGCTGAGGAGGTAGGAAGAGCATCCGGTACCTCCGTTAGTACTGTAACTATCCGCAGAGAGATGCACAGACTCGGTTATTATGGTAGAGCAGCTGTACACAAGCCACTGATTACAAAAGTTAATGCCACGCGTCGTTTGGCCTGGTGTGTCTCCCGTCGTTCCTGGACCGTGGAGGACTGGAAAACTGTTCTTTGGAGCGACGAGTCGCGGTATTCACTCTTCCAGTCTGATGGGCGTGTTTGGGTGTGCTGACAGCCCGGAGAACGGCTTCTTCCTGACTGTGTACGTCCAACGGTGAAGTTCGGTGGAGGGTCCATCATGGTATGGGGTTGTTTTTCCTGGCTAGGGCTCGGCCCGTTGGTTGTTATACCCACTACCATGAACGCTGACGTTTATCTCGACGTTCTGGACAATTCGGCCCTCCCTACACTGTGGCAATACTACGGAGATGGCCATTGTTTGTTTCAACAGGATCGAGCTCCCTGCCATACTGCAAGGCTGTGCAGGACTGGTTTCGTGAAAATAAGGTGGATTTGTTAGACTGGCCTGCTCAGAGCCCCGATCTCAACCCAATCGAGCACATGTGGGACGACGAACTGGAGCGACGGATACGAAACCGCACACCACGCCTGGCTTCACTTGCATCTCTTGCATCAGCTCTGCAAGAGGAATGGCGAGCCATTCCTGCACAGACTTACCGAAAACTGGTGGAAAGTATGCCTCGACGTGTTGACGCTGTAATAAAACCAAAGGGTGGACCTACTGGTTACTAAATGCCATAATAAAACCATTTTTCCCAAAACCATGCGGTGTCCGAATACTTTTGATCATATAGTGTACAAAGTTTTAATTTAAATTTATTAAAATAATATTTACAAGGAAGTAATTTTTTTCCCCTATTGTAGTGTAAGATTTTCAAAATCATTAAAAAGCCTACCAATATAGCTTATAACATGCAGATGACATAACTTGAAAGATTTTGAACATAAATCTTAATACACTTATTTTCTTAAGTATTATTGGTACTGTACTGGGTAATAGAACGTGATGTCGGTTGAATATCAAACTATTTCATAATGAGACACGCGTAAAACAGTCTTCCACCTGTGGCTAGTTCTCAAGACTATGATTACCTAATTGACAAATTTGTATTGTTGAAAACGATGAAAAAGAGACGTAAGTTTTGTATATATACAGGGTCTACCGAAAAAAAAACATGCATCCGTACTTTTCCTTTTAAACTCAATAATTTCTTTTAACTTTTGATAACGTTATTTTATTTGGTTAAAGTTTTATCTGACATTTATTTAAATTTTTAGCACAGTAACTGAATAGACCTCATTTTAGCACGTAAACAAAAATAGAATGTAAAGATACCGTAAATATTCAAATTTCTTTATTATGCAACCAAAAATTTCTTTCATATAAAATTGTTATTAAAATGTCAAACTAAAAATACTGTTCAATGTGTTTCTCTCGAACTTATTACTTTTCGAAGTCGGTCTAAATTGATCCACTGCTGAATCAATCTGGTCTTGTGGGAATTCAGCCCATTGTTCAATCAGAACATTTCTCAGGTGGTTAACATTTCTGATTTTCTTACCGTGATAAACTCGTTCTGACAAGTTTTGTCAGATCCCATAATCAACAGGATTCAAATCAGGACTGTTCGGAGGCTAATTCTCCGGTTCAATAAATTCCGGAACATGTTCGTTTAAATAAGCAAGTGTCTTTTGCCGCATGTGCCCTTGCTCCATCCTGTTGAAAAACAAAATGACCTCCATTTGCCAGAGCACGCATCTCTGGAATCATGCTTGCTAAAAGAACATTTCGATAATATTCGCCATTAACTTTCACACCGGTTCTCAACGAAATGGAGATTTTTTTCCCAGCTTGAAAACACCGACAGACACCATAATACTTTTGGAAAAGTGGTTCCTTGTTGCGTACAGTCTTTTCGTCCGAAATTCGATTCTTTAATTGATGGGATTCTGAGTATATTCTGTTCTGAGAGTTCATTGGTGGTTCTACAGTGAATATTTTTTCATCGGTAAAAAATGTTTGACTTGCTCTCATAACTGTGATGCGTCTTAGCATTTTTTTGCATTTATGACTCGTTTTTCTTGGTAAGATCTTCTGTCCACGTACACGTTTGTATGGTCTAAGTCCGAGGTCTTCTTTTACAATTTGTCTTACACTAGTTTCTGATATTCCAATAGAGTTTGAAATCTGCGCTGGAGTCTCGTGAGTGCCAGACTTATCTTGCAAAGAATTCGAGAAGAAACTACTTCAGTGTTTTCTTCCGTTCTAACACTCCTTGGACGACCACTACCTTTTTTCTAACAGTACTGCCTGTAGCATCATTTTTTTCCAGCAACGTATTCAGTCCGCCCAGTGCCCATCCTTTATTGGGGAATCCCCCCAATATTTCGTGCCTTCCATATCCCCTATTAAGCCCCGCAAGGGGGTTCTAAGCTCGTGCTCTTTGTGCTCGTTTGTACGTGCTTGTTCCTGGAGGTTTCACGTGCGCCCTCCCGGCCCTAGCACCCAAGGATGATGGGGCTCGACCCTGCAGTCCTTGTCATCCTTGGTCTTTTTCCACTTCGACTGTCCCCTCCACCCTTTCTTTTTCCTCTGTCTTTCCTCTCACTTTTTCTTTGTTTTTCCGCTGAGATATGCCCTTTAAATAGAGGCGAATCGGTTCTTCCTGAACTTAAAAAAAAAAAAAAAATCCCCTATTAAGCCTCTAATGCTTAATAATTATTTTAGCTTCGTCAGAGAATGGCATTTGAGGGATTTCTACAGTAATTTTTTTTATCTGGAAAAAAAAAAAAATTTCAATGTGCACTTAGATTTATGGAACTCAAAAATGAAATTAATATTAAACAACCAAATTTAATCATTCAGTTGTAAAAATTGGCTTATATACTGTATATATTTTTTTTATATATATATATTTTTTTTTTATCTGTAAAAGTTTTGCCCCTCGCTTGGATATTATTATAATTCTAAAATATTGGGTGATTACGAATGATCTTCCCTATTTTAAATACTTATTATGAAAAAACTAAAGGCTACAGCGAAAAGCAAGATATGCAGGGTGTCCTAGAAGTCTGAACTCGTAGGAAAAATAGACATTATATTTTTAAAGTGAATGAATGAATGAATGAATAGCAGTGCTTCACCGGCGCTTCAACTGCTAAGGTCATATTGCGCCGAAACTAAAGTAAAGAGAGGGCACAAGGAGATGGGGTAAGGGGAACTTTGAAGGAGTAACAGTTAAAGAAAAGTCATGAGAGAGAAAAATAAAGACACTGAACAGCAAATGGAGGAAGAAATTACACTCCAGTCATATTAAATAGAGAGTAGAAGGCCAGTTTGACGGAGCGTGTCCTTTGGTACAGGCGTGGAGTCACACAACAATAGAGTAAGAATAAGAGTGGAGCCTGAAGGGCAAAAAGGGAGGAACTGGGAGTGAGCAACGGCAAAGGCAGGACAAGCCAAAAGCAAATGTGAAACAGAGAGAAGGATGCCGCATGGGCAGGAGGGGGCGACATCTCCCGTCATAAGATGCCGATGCGTGAGACGAGTATGACTGATGCGTAGGTGCATCAGAGCGGTCTCTAACCGTTGGTCACGCTGACAGGAGGAAGGCCATCGTCGAATCGTGGGCTTCAACGCCCTCAAGAAATTCCCGGATACATCCTCCCACTGGTGTTGCCACCCACGAAGGAGTGCCTCCCGGAACACCCTCGTAAAGTCCGACGCCGGGAGAGGCGTGTTAGGGTCGAAACGCAGGGAGGACACCTCCCTCGTTGCGGCGTCTGCGCGTTCGTTGCCTGGAACACCAACGTGGGAAGGTACCCAACAAAAGGCGACTACCTTACTGCGTGATGAAAGAAGGACCAGCCAGTTCTCGATCTGTCGTACCAGTGGGTGCGGAGAGAAGAGAGGACAGGGCCTCAAGTGCGCTACGGGAGTCAGAATAAATAATAAACGATGTTGAGGGGAGCTGAGAAAGAAACTGAAGGGCCAAAAGAATAGCCGATAGTTCCGCTGTAAAAATGGAAGCCGCTGGGAGGAGGGATAATGATTTAATTTCTGATGGGAAGATGGCCGCGCAACCCACTCCCAGTGGAGAGCGAAAGTCATCAGTGAACACTGGGATAGGGTCAGCATGGGAGGAAGAATGGGATAGGAATAGATGTCGAAGAGCGGATGGGTGGGACTGGGACTTTGCTACAGTAGAAAGGAGGGAGCAGATACGGAGGGGAGAAATGGTTCACGGGGAATGGTTGGAGGGGAGAGAGGAGAGCACTCGCCCCTCCACTCCCAGATAAGACAGTTCAGGGGCCATTCGGAGACTAAACGGTCGGATCAAGTGGGGATGATGGTCAAAGCATGCCACAGTGGAAGGGTCGAAGAGGGATTGGAAGAAAGGGTGGGAGAAAACTGCCGAACACAAAAGAGGTATTTTAGACCTTCCAAGGTACGATGGGCATCCAACGGGAGATGGCCACTCTCTGCATACAGGCTAACGATTGGAGAAGATCGGAATGCGCCAGAGTTGATGAGCACACCCAAGGAGCGAATCGGGTCCAGCATGCGCAGAGCGGAGGCAGGAGCGGAGGAATAGGCCTGACAGCCATAATCCAACTTACTTTGGACCAGGGAGTGGTAGAGCCGCCAAAGAGTATGGCGGTCAGTACCCCAGTCAGTATGAGAGAGGAACTTGAGAAGGGTACAAGTCTGAAGGCACGAAGCCTTCAGAGACTTCAAGTGGGGAATCCAGGAGAGGCGGGAATCAAGGAAGAGACCTAAAAATCTAGTTTCGGGTATAACGGGGACTGGTGATCCATAAAGAGAGAGAGAAGGAACGGCAGTGCAGCGGCGGCGTCGGCAAAAGTGCATTGCTACCGTTTTCGAAGGGAAAATCGAAACCCGTGGTCTGTGGCCCATTTGGAAACTAAATTCAGGGCCCGCTGGATGATTCGGGAGCCGGAGCAATATATGGCAAGGTCGTCGACATACAGGGTGACTGTAATCTCCGGGGCAGAGCCGTCACCATGTCATCGATCGTCAAAGCGAAGCAGACGACGCTCAGAACGCTGCCCTGGTGGACTCCCTCCTCCTGCGAATGCACAGAAGAGAGGGAGGTACCCACCTGAACACGAAAGGAACGGGAAGACAAAGTTGGAGATAAAGGAAGGGAGAAAACCTCGAAAGCCCAAAAGGCAAAGTTTTTGGCAGATCCACCACCGCCAGGTGGTGTCATACGCTTTCTCCAAATCAAAAAAAGACTGCATAAAGATGACGTCGCTCTGCAAATAACACACGGACCGCAGTTTCCAACTGAACTAAGATGTCAGTGGTGCTACGGGCCCTGCGAAAACCGGTCTGTGTAGGGGAAAGTAAATTGTGGCGTTCTCGGTGCCACATCAGTCGCCGAGAAACCATCTTCTCTAAAAGTTTTGAGAGGCAGTTAGTGAGGGCTATTGGACGGTAATTGAGGGGAGATGTCGGGTCTTTACTGGACTTGGGGAAGGGGAGCACCGCTGCTTCCCTCCAACAGGAGAGGAAGGTGCCCCCTACCCCGATCCAATTGTAAAATGTGAGGAGAAAGAAATAAACCGGAGGGTGTAGGTGGAGAAGCATTTCGAAATTAATGCCGTCAGGGCCGGGAGCAGAGTTGCCGCAGCAAGTTAACGCCGATCTCAGCTCCGACATAGAAAAAAGGCGGTTGTAGGGGAAATTACTGTGAGTCTAAAAATGGTGAGGGGAGCGAACAAGCAAAGCCTTACGTTGGAGGAAGGCAGGATCACGGTGATCTTGTCGGGAAATGGAGGATATGGTCGAGGCCAAGGTCTTGGCCACTGCAGTCGGAGAGGACACTGGGCGTCCGTCTATCGTGAGGACAGGAGGAGGATGAGAAAAGGGTTTTCTGGAAATTTTCCGAATCTTGTTCCAGATTCGTGAAGAAGGGGTGCGGGAAGTGAGGGAGGAGATGTAAGCTCGCCAAGAAAAGCGGCGGGCTTCCCGGACTGTATAACGGGCCTGAGATCGCGCACGTTTAAAAGCTATTGAATTTGCTAGGGATGGATTACGTTGAAGACGGTGAAAGGCCGACTTCTTAGCCTGAACAGCCAGAGTGCATGTCGGGGTCCACCATGGAACCGAAGGGGCAGAGCCGCAGAGGTGTAGGGAAATGTAGATTTGGGAATGGAGGACAGAGCGACACAAGTGATGTGATCGGTGAGGTAGGTGGATGCAGCATTGACAGTCGGGAAGTTACTCAAAGCTGCAGAGGTTTGACTTTCGGAGTAGAAAAGAGGCCAGTCAGCTTTAGCGAAGGACCATCGGGTAGGAAGAGCGGAGGAGCCGGGAGTCCGGGACGTACGGAGGAGGAGGGGGAAATTATCACTACTGTAAAGGTCTGGAGTGACAGACCAAGAGAAGTCAAGGGAGGCGGAAGGAGAAGTAAGCGAAAGATCTATGGAGGAAAACGTACGGGTCTGGAGGTGAAAAGCTGTGGGTTGGCCGGTGTTGAGAAGACAGACAGAAGTAGTTGAAAGAAGGGAGACCACAACGCCATCCCGCTGATTGGTGATAGTATCACCCCACAGAGGATGGCGCGCGTTGAAGTCTCCCAGAAGAAGGAAGGAAGAAGGAAATTGCAGGAGAATAGTAGAAAGATTGTCAACAGAAAGCTCCTGTGACGGGGGAGAAATATAAAGAACAAACTGAATATAAACGGTCTAGGAAAACTTGGGCCGCTACTGCCTGGAGAGGGGTGTTGAGGGGAAGGGGAGTAGATGGCACGTCAGAACGGATGAAAACGGCTGTACTCCCACAGGGGGCTGCATCAGACGGAGGGGGGAATGTTAAAATTCTCGTGTAAATAAGTATTTTTTTAAGATGTTCTAAATCTATAAATCAAAATTACAAAATATCCCTCAAATGTAACTTTGGTTGGTTGGTCGCCTTCGCTTGTTAACGTCTAATAACGCTATAGTTGGCTGAGAGAGAACGAGCAGGAGGCATTCTGTCGATGGACTTGTTCCAGGTAATTTCAAAATTGTGATGTTGAATATTCATAGTCTTTTGAAATTTTGTTTATTTAAAAATATTAAAGTGATTTTGTCAAAGTTATATTTATTGGTTATTTATAGGTATTTTTTCTAGTTAGATCATATTTTTGATAATTTTCAGATTTGATTCATAATTTCAGGAACCATATGGTAAGATTAAATTATTTAACAAGTTTTACACTGGTAAGTGGAGTTTATAATTATAATTTCATTAACCTGATCAGGCTAAAAAAAAATTTAAATATTGGATTTGAATAATTTGAAAATTTTGATTTTTTTTTTCGCAATAACTTAAGAAATTTTTGGATCGAGATTATAGTTGGCTTTATGCTTTAGTCTAAAGCCTAGGTAATTTAGTCAATTACTTAGCTAGTTTAGTTTGTTTTAGGTGACTCTAGATATTATGGAACTTTTAGGTGGAAACAGTGCTGCCTCAAAATTTGCTGTGGTAAAAATTTACTAAGGTTGAAGAACCGCGTTTCCTTATTGATTTTGATTTACTCGGGATATTTTGTTCGTGTTCGGTTTCATTAATTTTAAGTTGATTTAAGTTTGTTAAAGCTACTTAAGGCTATTAAAATATTAAGTTTTTAGATGTTAAGGCAAGGTTAAGACTATTTACATAGTTTTGGTATTTTAGTTGGGTTAAGCCTATTTATAGTGTTCCTTGAGTTTATTTATAAGTGGTTTGATCCTGTTCAGTAACTTGGATTAATTTTGGTTTTACGGTGTTGGAATTTGTTAAACGTTTAACAATTTCATTAGGTTAGTATTTAGTTACCATATTTCCCGGCGTATAACGCGCACCCTAATTTTGAAGAGAAAATTTAGGAAAATAAAAACTTAGGAAAAAATATAGCTCCTACCTTACTTCACATGTACAATTTTAACGAGTTAGTTTTAGCGCAGGGTGATTTTTGGAGTATTTTGGGGGGAAAAAAAGTGCCGTTATACGCCGGGAAATACAGTAATTTAGGGCGTCTGTTTTTTAAGGTCAGGTTATTAGAAAGATAATTTGAGTGTTAATTTGAGTCGATTCTTTAAGCGATTGTTTCATTAAGTTGGTTCTTAACTATTAATTTGAGTTAAACTTAGATTTCATTAATGATGTCTAAGGTTGACTGACTTTGAAGATACTGTTTTGGGCTACGCCCTTCCTGATTCCGATTTTGATGCGGAAGATTGTGCGTCAATAGTGGCCAATTGCAAAGAAGCCGTACGCGATTTAGTACGTAAACGCGCTGTGTTTAAGCGTAAAGTTACGCTCACTATTAATAAAACAAAAGATCTTTTAGCAAATGCACAGTTAAATAGTGAAATCTTGTCAGCTCAAACAAAGATCATAAATTCTCATCTGGATCAAATTAGGATAGTTGATATCATAAATGAGTATAAAGTTCACAAATTATTTAAAGTAGACAAATCTTTGTTAGATAGTTGGAATTTCAAACAGATTTCCATTTCGAAATAACAAACGTTAGCCAATTTGAAACATTAGTTTGAAAGTTCAAATCAGACGCCTAGTTTGCAAACACCTCGACCATCTGAGGCAAATAATGCATCGTTCATGTCAAATGAAGGTGTAGGTGATCTTGAACAAATTTTAACGGGAGTTAAAGCAGTTTTTAAAAGGGAAGCGCAACCACCTACCCTAAAATGTTCTACCTTTGAAGGTGTTAAAGACAAAGATAACTTTCAAAATTTTTTCAGTTTGAAAATTTAATAGGGTCTCGGGAAGATCTTAGTGATTGTGCTAAATTAGCATACCTTAAAGGTTACCTGGATCTTTTCCGTTCTACCCCAGCAACAATTTCTAATGTAGTTTTACTTGCTGAATTCAATAATATATATTTTATTTTGGAGAAGTATTCGTGCTTTAATTAGTTATGGTTATTAATTTTTTTCTTTTGTAGATATTGTTATGGATGATAAATGGAATTTCATAAACATAGTTAAGGAAATAACGTGTGAAAAGGAAGCAATTAATTTCTTTCAACACTGAAATAATTCCGTCCGAAAAATTATGCAGGAGGAAACATCAAATGATACTTAATATCAAAATGAGAGAAGTAGGTGGATATGCAACAAAAGTAAATGCAGAATAGAAATTAGTGTACGAAAAGATACATGGCTGGAAGGAAGTCAACTGCCACTCGAGAAAATAGTTCTATTTATTTATTCATGGGCTATGGAATATACCTCTATCCATTTCTGTGAAAAGGAACTTCAGATGAATCACAACACTATAGTTGATTATAATAATTGCCTGCGAGAGGTAAGTTAAAAGGAAATTAACACACTACCTAACCTAACAACCTACTTGAACTAATTTTGTTACAGGTTTGTGCTGATTCACTATTGAAGAATCCTGCAGTCATAGGTGGCCCGAATATGACAGTGGAAATAGATGGACTCTATTCGAAGAGAAAGTACAACCGCGGTCGTATGCTACAAGAACAATGGGTTTTTGGTGGCATTTGCCGAGAGACTGAGGAATGTTTCTTGTATGCGGTACCAAAAAGAGATCGAGCAACATTAGAAAATTGTATAAAACTCGATATAAAGCCAGGCACCACCATCATATCCGATATGTGGAAAGCCTATAGTAATTTGGAAAATTTGGAAGGTTACAATTATACACATTTAACGGTGAATCACCGCGAAAATTTCATAAATCCATTAACTGGTGCCCATACCCAGCGCATCGAAGGCTTATGGGATTTAGCTAAGCAAAGGAACAAGAGACATGGGAACATCTAGAAATATGATATTCTTATTTCTGTGGAGGAGAAGACAAAGGAAAGGACATTTTTATTGAAATCTTAAATGCAATCTCTACTTTTAAATAAAATAAACGGACTATAACTCTCTTGTTATTAATTTCTCCAAAATAAGATGTATATTATTAAATTCAGCAAGTAAAACTACAGTAGAAAATAATATAATTTCATTTTTTGTTGCTGGGGTAGAACGGAAAAGAGCCGGTTACCTTAGAGACTATGCCTTTACGATTGTAAAACATTTATCAAATAATGTCAACTACAAAGTGGCCCTGCAGCTTTTGAAGAGTTTCTCGATATACCTTTCATCATTGACGAGTATTTTAAGAAACTTATAACGACTAAATCTTTGCAAGATTATTACTCCAAATTAGCTTGTTGGTTAAATGAGGTCAGAGCTATCTTGTATGACCTCAAGTGCTATGCAGTTGATCTGTTTATTGAAAAGTCAGCAAGAAATAAATTGATTGCTCACATATTTTTTCAAAACTTACCTTTATCATTTAGGCGTGAGTTGAATCATAAAGTAAAATCTAACTACAGTGGTCTACAAATTTTCAAAAAGTTTGTGCTTCGGAGATAAAATGTTTCCTATTATGGATTTTGGGGTGCTGAAAACGAATATGACCATAAAAACAGTCGATTGTCTACAGTTTCCAAGAAAATTTAAGTTACACATTTTGCGTATATGTATACCATATATTAGTAACATACCTATATAATGTAGTCGCTTATATTGATTCAACCCGTCGCTTCTTTGCTTGTCTCTTGTATTCAACTTCTGGAGCATCTCTTATTGTCCAGCAGTAGTCTCCTAACAATGATGGACTCCATTTCCCCTGGTAGCATTTCTCCATAGCTGAGATATCCTGGTGAAAACGTTCACAGTGTTCATTGCTGACTGCTCCGCAGTTGGCCGGAAAAAATTCCAGGTGCAAATGGAGGAAATGTATCTATGGAAAATTTGGGAGTACCGAAATGGAAGACCCACCTAATCTTGGATAAGCCATATTGACATTAAAATAAATAATAATAATAAAAAATAACTCAGAAGGAGAACATGAACTCTTGCTGAGTAAAATTAAAAAGACACCAACGAAGAAACAAATATGGGATGAAAAGAAAAAAAGATCCCATGGCTAGAAATAGCAACACGGTTTTAAGAAGAAGAGGAAAAAGATCGGGATAAGCAGAATAACAGGGCGAGAAGCTGAATAAGCATAAGCTGATTAAGCATAACAGCAGCGAGGGAAAAAGCCGGAATAAAAATGTTTTAGTGGTGTCGAGAGATAAAATTCATAACAGTTTCAAGGTAAGAAGTTCATAAATTTCCCTTCGGTTATTAAATTTAGGTTAAATAAGCTGACATTTCAGCTGTAATTGTTTAACAAAAGGGTATGGAAGTCCTGTTTATGGACAAATAGTTAGGCTGGTTCATCTTTGGCCTAGGTCTTCCATCTTCAACATAGCCTAGGTTGTGTTTAGGCTACTCAGGTTGGAGCAGGACCTATTTATTCCATAGTATCTTTAAAGACATATTGCAGCCCATTTTTTGATAGGACAACAGCAGGTTTTCCACCAGCTCCCTGTAATTGTCAGCTTTGGTATTTCCGAGAAAATTGGTTGCTACTAACTGGAAAGCATTCCACACTGTCTTCTCACCACCTAGGATACGGTCAAATTCCTCCTCTCTAAAAAGCTCGCGGATCTGTGGACCAACAAATACACCCTCCTTGATTTTTGCTTCACTGAGCTTTGGGAATTTACCACCGAGGTACTTAAAAGCTGCCCCCGTTTCATCCATAGCCTTAACAAAATTTTTCATGACGCCCAGTTTGATGTGTAAGGGTGGTAACAAAATCTTGCTCGATTCTACAAGTGGAGGATACTGAACATTTTTGTTCCAGGTTCCAATGAGTGTCGGAGTGGCCAATCCTTCTTGATGTAATGAAGTCCTAGCCCGACTATCCCATTCACACAGAAAACAGCAATACTTAGTGTAGCCTGGCTGCAGTCCAAGCACGATAGCAACAACTTTCAAGTCACCACAAACATGCCACTGATGTTTGTCATAGTTTATGCAGTTCAAAAGTTGCTTCATGTTGTCATATGTTTCCTTCTTGTGGACTGCATGACCAACTGGAATTGATGGCAATACGTTGCCAACATGCAACAAAACAGCTTTTAGACTCGACTTCGATGAATCAGTGAACAGTCTCCACTCATCAGGATTGTGAATAATGTTGAGAGCTGCCATCAGACTATCGATGTCGTTGCAAGCTACAAGGTCACCTTCTATGATGAAGAATGGGACAAAATCTTTTTGACGGTCACGAAACTTACACACGCTAACATTTTCAGCGAGGAGATTCCACTGCTGCAATCTGGAGCCCAACAGCTCTGCCTTACTCTTTGGCAGTTCTAAATCTCTAAGGTCGTTTAATTCATTCTGAGTTATCATGTGCGGTTTAGAAGATGTCAAGTTATAAACAAATTCAGGGTCTTGTGAAGTTGAAGGCTCAAGTTTTGCAGGTTCTTTCATTCTCCTCGTCCTCTCATTCCAGGGAGAATGAGTATGGGGGCTCAGGAACGGGTAGTCCTTCGCCGCGAGGTACCGGGCGTATAGCAGAGGGTATATTCGGATATTGTAAAATCCACTTTTTCTTGCAAATACCTTTCTTGACTGGAGGCACCATGCAGAAGTAACAATTGCTGACATGATCTGTTGGTTCCCTTCACACCATTGGCACTGCAAAAGGCATAGATTTCCTTTTCCGATTCAACCACTGGCGAAGGTTTGTTGCACAAGTATTGCAGCATATGTGTGGGGCCCAGCTCTTGTCCTGATCTCCAATCTTACAGCCAAAATAAAGGTGATAGGCTTTCCTAATCATGGCGGTTATAGCACACTTTTGTGATGCAAAAGTCAATTCTCCACAAACATAACGGAATCTATCTACACTGTTCACGCAATTACGAGGCATCTTTGTTCAAATTAGACTGAAAAAAAATTCAGTTTCAAAAGCAAACACTAAAAAGAGTTTGACAAGGGTGCACTGTATGACTTCCGCGAATGAACTGATGCTGTGGCGTAATATGTAGACGCCTGTGACACATCGACGCCTTGACTCTACTGCGCATGCGCGTAGTTATATTAATTTATTTTAATAAATTAATGTAATTACATTGCATTTTAATTTTTAAATTAGGTAAGGTTAAGTTAGTATTTCATTTATATTAATATCAAAAACATTATGGGAAGCAATGTTAAAATGATCCAATCTTTCTTAATAAATAATTTACAAATACATAATGTAATAGATAAATTTAAAATTACATTTTATTGTATATATTTACATTAATTTATTAAAATAAAAAATATAACTATGCGCAGTAGTCAATTCGTCGATATGTCACAAGCGTCTACATATTACGCGACAGATGCAGTCCAGTTAGTAGGGTGCAGGGTTGCCTGATATCTTTATAAATAGAGCCAATTGGCAATTTTAGGCATTTTCGTATTCAGTGACCCAAAATTAGTAAAGTTTGAATACTTTTATTTCCGAAGCATTTTGGCTGTAGACCAGTGCTATCCTTCTGTCAGTCAAATATTGGACAATTACATTTCGGTCATCAGAACCTTAGAAAAATTTAAGCCTGTTAACATCAATTTAAATAAGTCCCAAAAGCCATTTGAAAACAAAACTCAGTCTAAGAACAAAGAAAAGAGCGAGTTTAACTCAATTGATAAAGCAGCTCCAACTTTACAGAATTTTAAAACTGAAGCTCAAGTTAAGTCTCAGTCGAGTTCATCTAAACCTAAAGCAGATAATAAAAATCAAATGAGTGCTAAGCCCAAAATTACAAAGTTCTGTAAACTTTGTACGGGAGAGCATTCCATGTTAAAATGCCCGAGTTTCAATAGTGTAGAGAAGTGTAGATCTCGCTGTCTCGCTTTAAAATTATGTTCAAACTGTTCGAGTTCCAAGCATTCCAATAAGTGTCCAGCTATTAAATATGGACTGACTTATGCGTGTTTTCTGTAATGCACACACTCGTATTTCAGCTTTGTGTCCTCATTCTGACAAAAATAACTCCTGACTAGTGCACGACCCGCAATTGACCGTCCATTCTAGTGTACTCTCAACCGATTTGTCTAATTCTAATAAATCCAAACCATCTGATCTCTTACTTCCCACTTTGACCTTAGAGTTCGCGTTTAGGGGTAAGGCTCGTAATGTGCAATGCTTGTTGGATCTAGCATCCCAGCGATCGTACATTTCGGCCTCGGCTGTACTTGATTAGGGTGCGACCTGGCAGAACTTGAACCTCCTTTAACATAAAAACATTTATTGGTTCCCAAAACAGGCATGTCAAAGAAACTGAATTGAATGTTAAATTAACTTCAAATAAGTCATGTCAAAGCTTCAACTTTATAGTGGACGACCAGCTTTCCTTAGATTACGAACTCTCAGGGTTGGATCGTGCTATTAAAAAAATAAAAGAAAATGAATATATGTTGGCCGATACAGGTTTCAGCAGTGTCTCTGGCAATGCTGTAAAAGGGGTGCAGGCTCTTTTCGGGGGTCGATATCCTCCAGCATTTGATCAATGTTAGGACCATTCCTTGTTCTGATGGGGCTGCTCTGGAAACCTCTTGGGGTATAATTCCGCTTGGCAGTATTTCAGCCTTCACTCACGGTGAACCTTCTTCGGATTGTTCCTCCATTTTTAACCTTACTAACCCCATGGTTCCACCATTTTTAAACCATTTACTAACGGTAGTGAGGGTCCAGATAGGAATATGGTTTCTGACTACGATCACAATCAAAGTAATGAAGCTGAGTTTCAAAAGTCAAAGCCCTAAGGGTATCAAAAGTGATTCGGTTTTGTTTGACTCGTCTGCGCAGGCAAATACCAAACTATCACCAAATCAAGGAGGTACTGTCCAGAATCGACCTTGCTTCGGGGAGGCTGCCCATACGTCGAGGTCGGAGTGTGAAGTGGGTGGTACTTTGAAGGTCAAGGTAAATAAACCCCCCCAAAAAAGGACGCTTTGGTTGATGGGGGCGTGGAATTGGTTAATGCGATTATGCATCCGTCTCCCACTTATTTTAATCCATTAAATTTAATGGATTCGGAACCAGACTTGGACTTGGGACTTGAGCATTTGTATAGCTTGGAGTCAATAGGCATAAAAAATGAAAATGCTGGAAGTTTGGGTGAGCTTAAAATTCAACAGTTTTGAGATTCGATTGAGCTTCGAAATAGATATGTAGAATTGCCTTGGTATGATGAACGAATAAATCTCGTTCCCTCTCATCAAATAGCCTTGGCAACTTTAAACTGAGTAACTCAGTTTCTCTAGAAAAGAGATCTTACCAGTCGGTATTATAGAAAAAAAATGTTGATCCCTGTAATTACAACTACATATAGATTCCACACAGGCCGGTAATTAAGGGTGCTGCCCAAGTCACAACTAAGATCCGCCCAGTTTTTAACTGCAGTCTTAACCGAAAGCGGGCCTTCTTTAAATGAGGCAGCATTCCCGGGCATTGATTTAATGGGATTCTTATTTAAATTGATTTGTAAGTTCGGAACTAATAAGTGTTATGTTAGCCGATATCGAGCAAAGCATTTCTTCAAATTAAATTGAAATTGGAATCCGACAAATAGATTTTGTTTTTTTGGAAAGAGGATGGTCGTCTGGTCACATATAGGTACACGTACACCACTATCGTTTTCGGACTTTCTAGTTCACCATTTATTTTAAATTGTCACAAAGTATCATATTGATAGATATGAAGACGATTTGTGTTCCCGGGTACTTAGACTTTCTATGTCGATAATTTGATCATTTCGCATTCGCATTCTGAAGTTCTGGAAGAACTTTATTCAAATTCATAGCCGAATGTTAGAGGGAGGATTTGAACTTCGCTCGTGGAATACGAATCACTCGTAATTAAAGCGAAAGATGATTCAGGATGGGAAGGCCGAGGAACATGGTAGTGGGTTAGAACGTGTACTAGGTTATCACTATGAAGTAGAATCTGATACTATTAGATTAATGGATTTCGAACTTGAGTTAGCTAGCACTAAACGTCAAATTTTAACTAGTTTCAAAAGTATTCGATCCCTTCTCTCTTTTTACCTGTCACTATCAGAGGTAGAATTCTACTGCAACGCTCATGGTCGTTAGGATTGACATGGGATCAGCAATTAGATGAAGCGGAAACAAAAGAGTGGAGAAAGATATATCGAGACCTCATGCAGTTAAAGTCCATTCAGATTGATAGATCTGCTTTCAATGATGGAAAGGTTTCCTTAAAGGTGTTTTGTGATGCTAGAAAAACATGCTATGGTTTTATTGTGTATGCAGTGAGCAATTCCCAAGCTAGATTAGTTTTTGCAGAGCTAAAGTCGCTCCCTTGAAAGGTAGAACCTTGCCCTCTTTGGAATTGCTTTACTTTTATTTAGCCTTCAAATGTTTGCCGCAGTTCTTATCAGAAGTTCAAGGTACGTTTGACTCAAAGTTTTTGTGGATGCCCAAATTGTCCTCTCTTGGGTACTCTCATGTGATATTAATTGCAAAAATAAATCTCTTTTCATAAAGAACAGTCTTCAGGACATTCGTTCTATGCGTCAGAGCATTCAGAGTGATTACAATGTTCCAATAACCTATGAATATGTAGCATCTCGTGATAATCTCGCTGATTTAATCATGCGTGGCATTACATTCAAAGAACTCGAAACTCGTTTAAACATTTGGTTGCAAGGTCCTATTTGGTTGACATTAGATGCAAAATATTGGCCTAAATATGAATTGAGATGTTTGTCAGATTCTAGTAAGAACTTAATTCAAACCTCTTATCACTGATGTTTCCATTCTAGATGGTACTACCAAGATTGAACCCATTTTTGACATCGCAAAATATTCAAACTTAAACAAATTACTTCGTGTAACAGGTTACGTTCTTAAATTGATATTCAAACTCAAAGAAGAATGCAGCTATAGACTGTGCGGCTAAGCTATATAGAATGTAGTTAGTTTTGAAAAGGAAAAAAAACTTCCTAGAAAATAAAACGGATCAAACAAATTCGGAAATCCCAGATTTAGTGAAGAATTTAGATCTGTTTCTTGACGATGTTAGTTTAATCAGAACTAAAGGTAGAATTGTCAAATCTAATTATTATTATGACTACAATGTCATCAATCCTATCTTGCTAGCTAAAAATCATCTCGTTTATTTAATCGTCATGGATTGTCATTTACGCTGTAAACATCTAGGCATTCAATCCACGTTAAACATGCTCAGAATGCGAGGGTATTGGGTAACCAAACCTAGGCACAGTCAAAAGTATTCTTTCTGATTGTATGGTCTGCAAAAAATTTAATAAATTTTCTTTTCAATATCCTAAATTCACAAATTTCACCAAGGCCCAGGTAAACTTCTTCCGCCCCTTTAAACATGTAGGTGTGGATTTCACTGGTCACCTTTATGTCAAAGATTCAGACAAACGATCAGTTAAGATGTTTATTTAAATTTTAACATGTCTCAACATACGAGCGGTACACATGGAATTATTGCCAGATATGTCTGCCAAATCATTTCTCCTTGCTTTTCAAAGATTTTCCAACCTTTATGGAGTGATTTTGTTTACAGCGACAATGCTAAAGGGTTCATAGTGGGAGGTAATACTCTAGAATCATTAGAATCTGATGAATTTCGGGAACATATGAGAGCAAATAACATCAAACATATTAGACTTCCAGTTTATTCCGCATGGATGGGTGCGGCTTGGGAGAGATTAATCAGAGTAGTAAAGAACTGTTTGTACAAGACCATAGGAAGATCCAGATTAGATTATTATGACCTTGTTACGCTGCTTTCTAACATTCAAAATACCATTAATTCAAGACCTTTAACTTGCATGTCATCAGAAAAGGATTTCATTCCGTTGACCCCTAATTCTTTTCTTAAAATTCATAGTAACACTACTAGCCTAGCGATAAAAGTCGAGGATAATGATGCCGACGACCCATTGTGGACGCAGGATGCATCGTCACATGATTTAAATGCCTCCTTTAAAATATTAAAAGAAATTTAATCATTTTAGGACTTTGTGGTACGAATCATATCTGCTCAGTCTTCGCGAATACAGCCGCGATCTTTTCCAGTCTAACTGGATTAACCGCATTAAGTAAATGATTGATGTCCTTATCAAGTCCCCTTCAAAAATTAGGCCCTTTTGGCAAATGGGCAGAGTATTGAAGCTTTTCATGGGTGACGATGGCAAAGTTAGGAGCGTTCAGCTTAAACGTGCTGACGGTCAGATAACGCATTACCCGATCTGTCATCTATATCCATTAGAAATTTCAATTACTCATTCCGGTTCAAGAAATGAGGTAAATAGTGATTCAGATTCCGATGGACCTCAAAACTCAAATGAAGCCAATAACAATAATAATTCTCCAACATCAAGACCTAAAAGACAAGCTGCTCTTAAGTGTCTTCAACGTCTTAAGGCAATGCAGGAAAACGATTAAAATCAAATTTTTTTTATACTGAGTTTTAATACAAGTTAATATCAGGAGGACCACTGCAACAAACCATTTAAAGAGTTTATTGCAGTTCTCGCCGGGCAGGTTGTTAAAATTCTCCTGTAAATAAGTATTTTTTTAAGATTTTCTAAATCTATAAATCAAAATTACAAAATATCCCTCAAATGTAACTTTGGTTGGTTGGTCGCCTTCGCTTGTTAACGTCTAATGACGCTATAGTTGGCAGAGAGAGAACGAGCAGGAGGCATTCTGTCGTTGGACTTGCTCCAGGTGATTTCAAAATTGTGATGTTGAATATTCATAGTCTTTTGAAATTTTGTTTATTTAAAAATATTAGTGATTTTGTCAGTTATATTTATTCGGTTATTTATGTATTTTTTCTATTTAGATCATATTTTTGATAATTTTCAGATTTGATTCATAATTTCAGGAACCATATGGTAAGATTAAATTATTTAATAAGTTTTACACTGGTAAGTGGAGTTTATAATTATAATTTCATTAACCCTGATCAGGCCAAAATTTCTTATCAAAATTTTCAAATTATTCATTCAATATTCGTGTTTGTTTTTGTTTTTTTTTCCGCAATAGGAAGGGATATGACGAAAGCCTTCGGAGAGGGTGCAAGGAGCGAACCCCAAGTTGGGTCTCCTGAAGGCAGACGCACACTGGGTCAAAATCCTGGATAACGAGGAGGAAGTTCTCTCAATTAGGAAGAAGGCCTCGGCAATTCCACTGAAGGATAGCTGCCATCAAGAGCGGAATACGGAGGGGAGCGAGAGACATAATCGGCCGAGATTTAGAAACATGACCAGAAGGACGCGCTGACGAAGCTGGGGGGGGGGGGGTGAGAAACGGATGAAAGGAGATAGAGGGGGTTTAGTTTTCGAATGCGGGGGGGAGAATGGGGGTAGGAAGCAGAGCGGGGTGAATCTAACTTCTGAGATGGGGGTGGAGGAGAATATGCCGGGGGCATTAGGAGGTCAAGGAGGGAGCGGGGCGGAGGAGAATGGGTGTTCAAAGTGGGCCGGGGTGAACCGGTTTCCGGAGTGGAGGTGAAGATGCCAAGGGCATCGGGAGGTTAACGAGGGAGCGGGGCGGTGGAGAAAGATGGGAAGGGTGGATGTCGGCTTGAATTTGAATTTCAGAGGCCGCATGACCATCAGGAATAGAGGAAGGAAGGGGCCTGTCGCGAAGGAAAACATTAACTTAGAGGAGCCGGCAAAACGAGAGGGAACACTGAAGGCGGAAGGGATATGGGGCTAGGAGGAAGAAAACTGGTGGAAGAGAGAGGACGAGGAGAGCGGGAGCCTGAGCAAGGAAGCTTGGCAGAGGGACCCAAACGCCGGGGGCTGGTGATGGATCGTTTAACGGAAGAGCACGAAGGGGAGGAGAGACCAGAAGAGGGAGCGGTTTTCGATATAGATATATGTTGAAATGTCAACAATGGTTTCAGGAGGGTGAGTAAGCGGGTTAGTTGCTATTGAGGTGGAGCAGATGGGGACAGTGGAATTGAAAGTTATGGGGGTACGGGCTGAATGAATAGTGAACACGGGGGGTGGAGACGACGAGAAAATAGAGGACAGGATAGGGGGACGGGTGGATGAGGCCTGATCAGACCTATGATGATAGGGTGTGGAAGACGACGGTACAGAGGTGGTCGAAATCCGGGGCGGACGGGAGGTAGTCGGGTGGGAAGAGCGCAGTGTTTGGGCAAAGGTAAGGCCTGGTCTTGCGAATCGGGACCTAACGCGGGTACTCGCTTCCTGGAAGCTAACTTTGTCAGATTCCCGAACTGACAGGACCTCACGCTCGAATAAGTACGTCGGACAAGTAGAGGAGGAGGCGGCGTGGTCTTCCCCGCAGTTGGCGCTCTGGGGAGGATTCGAACAGGAGGAACCACGTGTTGGAGACACGCAGTTGACACAAGTACCAGAAGAACTTCGGCATGTTTTACTGACGTGTCCGAACCACTGGCAAGTAAAACATCGGCGTGGTCTGGGGATATAACGGCGGACCGGAAATTGAAGATGACAAGCCCTAATTTTCTCAGGTAACTGGGAATGAACAAAAGTCAGAATCAATAAGGGAGATGGAATCCTTGCCCCCTGAACCATACGGGGGGGGGCGGTAAACACCCCCGCCTCTTCTGTGAGAAGAGGCGGGTGAGAAGATCCGACTCTGAGTATTCCAAAAGGCGTGGAGCATGTACTACATCCGTACAAGTGTTAAAGTAGAGTAGGGTAGACAATACAGGAGAACAGAAGCCAGGGAAGAAACCTTCTGGTGCTGGCCTCTGGAGAGACTTCCACCACAAGAGAGCCATCGTTCTGGGGCCACATCTGTCGGGGATCGCCACAACGGGACGTAAAGTCCTCGTAGACCTCAAAAACATTCCGCTGTGAGGGAGAGGGATAGGGTGAAGAACTGAGGACAAGAAACCGAGGATAATCAGGGTCAGAGTCGTCGGCCCCTACGAAGGGGTCAAAGGACTTGCGGGAATAAGACGCATCCTCCTCATTCAAAGACTTCTCGCACGAGTGTTCCGCAGCCCGAGGGGGTTCAACCTCTATCAAGATGGGGTCTTCCAGTGGTAGAGGACTCAAGGGCCTGGTTGCCCACCACCCGCGTGCTGAAAGTAGTAGTAGTTAGAGAATTAGCAGAGGTCGTAAGCCGAGGAGGAGAAGCCATATCAAACAAAAAGGAAGCTTCATCCCCCGCGCGCATCCAGCCACCACCGACTACAACAAGGGAAAAGGAGAAACGTGGGCACACTTGGTCCCACCGCCAATAGATGTCACGCAGGGAAGATACACCCATACCCAGTCCCCGTGCCTAAAAGGCGGCCACTCTCATCCAACGCGCGGTGAGACATGGCAGGGACTGGGTTTGGTTTAAGAGCGGCAAGGGTGAAGGACACAACCACCTCCCTCATCTAAGGTCCAAGGAAAGCGTCAAGTCAAGGTCCAAAACAAAGCCAAATACAAGGAGGAACAAAAAAAAAAAAAGCCAGAAGTTGGAGAAAGAAACATAAGCAGGAGATCAGCCGGGTCCACAGACGGGTCCAATAGTCCACGAAGGCAGAGAGAGCCCTTGCATCAAAGGAAGATGCATTCCCACATTGGCCACAGAGGGACGCGCCCTATAGCTCCGGACAAAGCAAAGGGTTTTTAAAGCGAAACAAACATTTCTAATGTCAGTTCCACATATTTCAGGAAAGAAAATACCCTGATGGTTCAATATACCAATCGAGGAAAGGTGAAACTGGTATTGCTACACGTTTCCGGAAAAAGCCAGTGGCAGGCATGTTCGTGAAATAACTGACATCCCTCCCTCTGGCTTTTTCCGGAAACACGTAGCAATACCAGTTTCACCTTCTGATTGATATACTGAGTCATCAGGGTATTTTCTTTCCTGAGATATGTAAAACTGACATTAGAAATGAGTTTGTTTCACTTCAAAAATATAATGTCTATTTTCCCTATGAGTCCAGACGTCTGGGACACCCTGTACAAATAAAGAAGAACTCGGTTTTATTTGCAAGCTATTGAAGTTTAATATGAGCTCCTTCTGAGGTTACAACATTCCTGAATGAGCAAATTGCCTGATCGTTCGATTGGGCGTGGAGGGTCCATTCCTTGGCCGGTTCGTTCGCCCGATCTCAACCCCCTTCACTTCTTCCTCTGAGAATATGTCAAAAATTAAGTTTTTGTTCCACAAATGACAACAACTTTGGAACATTTGAAAAGTTCAGTATGATATGCTACAAAATGTATGGAGGGAAACAGAATACCGCTTTGATGATCTACAGAGCCCCAAAATGAGCTTATATTCAACTTCAATAGCTTGTAACTATAAAACTTTTTGAGTTCTTTATTTGTATATCTTGCTTTTCGCTGTAGCTTTGTTAGTTTTTTCATAATGTTTAAAATCGGGAAGATCATTTGTAATCACCCAGTACTATATACAGTAGATTCCATTTCTTTACCCTTTTACAATGTGCTGAGTTCCCATGACAACTGAAAACCATCCGCTGAGGAATTATTTTTTTTTCTTTTGCGATAAATTGAGTGGCGTGGCGTTTGTGGGTGAGTTGGTGGCGTGGCGTGGCGTGGCGTTTGTGGGTGAGTGGCGTGGCGTGGCGTTTCTGGGTGAGTGGCGTGGCGTTTGTGGGTGAGTGGCGTGGCGTGGCGTTTGTGGGTGAGTTGAGTGGCGTGGCGTGGCGTTTGTGGGTGAGTGAGTGGCGTGGCGTGGCGTTTGTGGGTGAGTTGCGTGGCGTGGCTTTTGTGGGTGAGTGGCGTGGCGTGGCGTTTGTGGGTGAGTTGAGTGGCGTGGCGTGGCGTTTGTGGGTGAGTTGAGTGGCGTGGCGTGGCGTTTGTGGGTGAGTTGAGTGGCGTGGCGTGGCGTTTGTGGGTGAGTTGAGTGGCGTGGCGTGGCGTTTGTGGGTGAGTTGAGTGGCGTGGCTTTTGTGGGTGGGTGAGTGGCGTGGCGTTTGTGGGTGAGTTGGCGTGGCGTGGCGTTTGTGGGTGAGTTGAGTGGCGTGGCGTGGCGTTTGTGGGTGAGTTGAGTAGCGTGGCGTTTGTGGGTGAGTTGCGTGGCGTGGCGTTTGTGGGCGAGTTGAGTGGCGTGGCGTTTTGGGTGAGTTGAGTGGCGTGGCGTGGCGTTTGTGGGTGAGTTGAGTGGCGTGGCGTGGCGTTTGTGGGTGAGTTGAGTGGCGTGGCGTGGCGTTTGTGGGTGAGTTGAGTAGCGTGGCGTTTGTGGGTGAGTTGCGTGGCGTTTGTGGGCGAGTTGAGTGGCGTGGCGTGGCGTTTGTGGGTGAGTTGAGTGGCGTGGCGTGGCGTTTGTGGGTGAGTTGAGTGGCGTGGCGTGGCGTTTGTGGGTGAGTTGAGTGGCGTGGCGTTTGTGGGTGAGTTGGCGTGGCGTTTGTGGGTGAGTTGAGTGGCGTGGCGTGGCGTTTGTGTGTGAGTTGAGTGGCGTGGCGTGGCGTTTGTGGGTGAGTTGAGTGGCGTGGCGTGGCGTTTGGGTGAGTTGAGTGGCGTGGCGTTTGTGGGTGAGTTGAGTGGCGTGGCGTTTGTGGGTGAGTTGAGTGGCGTGGCGTGGCGTTTGTGTGTGAGTTGAGTGGCGTGGCGTGGCGTTTGTGGGTGAGTTGAGTGGCGTGGCGTTTGTGGGTGAGTGGCGTGGCGTGGCGTTTGTGGGTGAGTGGCGTGGCGTGGCGTTTGTGGGTGAGTTGAGTGGCGTGGCGTGGCGTTTGTGGGTGAGTTGAGTGGCGTGGCGTTTGTGGGTGAGTTGAGTGGCGTAGCGTTTGTGGGTGAGTTGAGTGGCGTGGCGTTTGTGGGTGAGTTGAGTGGCGTAGCGTTTGTGGGTGAGTTGAGTGGCGTGGCGTTTGTGGGTGAGTTGAGTGGCGTGGCGTTTGTGGGTGAGTTGAGTGGCGTGGCGTGGCGTTTGTGTGTGAGTGGCGTGGCGTGGCGTTTGTGGGTGAGTTGAGTGGCGTGGCGTTTGTGGGTGAGTGGCGTGGCGTGGCGTTTGTGGGTGAGTTGAGTAGCGTGGCGTTTGTGGGTGAGTTGCGTGGCGTGGCGTTTGTGGGCGAGTTGAGTGGCGTGGCGTTTGTGGTGAGTTGAGTGGCGTGGCGTTTGTGGGTGAGTTGAGTGGCGTGGCGTTTGTGGGTGAGTTGAGTGGCGTGGCGTTTGTGGGTGAGTTGAGTGGCGTGGCGTGGCGTTTGTGTGTGAGTGGCGTGGCGTGGCGTTTGTGGGTGAGTTGAGTGGCGTGGCGTTTGTGGGTGAGTGGCGTGGCGTGGCGTTTGTGGGTGAGTTGAGTAGCGTGGCGTTTGTGGGTGAGTTGCGTGGCGTGGCGTTTGTGGGCGAGTTGAGTGGCGTGGCGTTTGTGGGTGAGTTGAGTGGCGTGGCGTTTGTGGGTGAGTTGAGTGGCGTGGCGTGGCGTTTGTGGGTGAGTTGAGTGGCGTGGCGTTTGTGGGTGAGTTGAGTGGCGTGGCGTTTGTGGGTGAGTTGAGTGGCGTAGCGTTTGTGGGTGAGTTGAGTGGCGTTTGTGGGTGAGTTGAGTGGCGTGGCGTTTGTGGGTGAGTTGAGTGGCGTGGCGTGGCGTTTGTGGGTGAGTGGCGTGGCGTGGCGTTTGTGGGTGAGTTGAGTTGCGTGGCGTGGCGTTTGTGGGTGAGTGGCGTGGCGTGGCGTTTGTGGGTGAGTTGAGTGGCGTGGCTTTTGTGGGTGAGTTGAGTGGCGTGGCGTGGCGTTTGTGGGTGAGTGGCGTGGCGTGGCGTTTGTGGGTGAGTTGAGTGGCGTGGCGTGGCGTTTGTGGGTGAGTTGAGTGGCGTGGCGTTTGTGGGTTAGTTGAGTGGCGTGGCTTTTGTGGGTGAGTTGAGTGGCGTGGCGTGGCGTTTGTGGGTGAGTGGGTGGCGTGGCGTTTGTGGGTGAGTTGAGTGGCGTGGCGTTTGTGGGTGAGTTGAGTAGCGTGGCGTTTGTGGGTGAGTTGCGTGGCGTGGCGTTTGTGGGCGAGTTGAGTGGCGTGGCGTTTGTGGTGAGTTGAGTTGAGTGGCGTGGCGTGGCGTTTGTGGGTGAGTTGAGTGGCGTGGCGTGGCGTTTGTGGGTGAGTTCAGTAGCGTGGCGTTTGTGGGTGAGTTACGTGGCGTGGCGTTTGTGGGCGAGTTGAGTGGCGTGGCGTTTGTGGGTGAGTTGAGTGGCGTGGCGTGGCGTTTGTGGGTGAGTTGAGTGGCGTGGCGTGGCGTTTGTGGGTGAGTTGAGTGGCGTGGTGTTTGTGGGTGAGTTGAGTGGCGTGGCGTTTGTGGGTGAGTTGAGTGGCGTGGCGTAGCGTTTGTGGTGAGTTGAGTGGCGTGGCGTTTGTGGGTGAGTTGAGTGGCGTGGCGTGGCGTTTGTGGGTTGAGTGGCGTGGCGTGGCGTTTGTGGGTGAGTTGAGTGGCGTGGCGTTTGTGGTGAGTTGAGTGGCGTGGCGTGGCGTTTATGGGTGAGTTGAGTGGCGTGGCGTTTGTGGGTGAGTTGAGTGGCGTGGCGTGGCGTTTGTGGGTGAGTTGAGTGGCGTGGCGTTTGTGGGTGAGTTGAGTGGCGTGGCGTGGCGTTTGTGGGTGAGTTGAGTGGCGTGGCGTGGCGTTTGTGGGTGAGTTGAGTGGCGTGGCGTGGCGTTTGTGGGTGAGTTGAGTGGCGTGGCGTTTGTGGGTGAGTTGAGTGGCGTGGCGTGGCGTTTGTGGGTGAGTTGAGTGGCGTAGCGTTTGTGGGTGAGTTGAGTGGCGTGGCGTTTGTGGGTGAGTTGAGTGGCGTGGCGTTTGTGGGTGAGTTGAGTGGCGTGGCGTGGCGTTTGTGTGTGAGTTGAGTGGCGTGGCGTGGCGTTTGTGGGTGAGTTGAGTGGCGTGGCGTTTGTGGGTGAGTGGCGTGGCGTGGCGTTTGTGGGTGAGTTGAGTAGCGTGGCGTTTGTGGGTGAGTTGCGTGGCGTGGCGTTTGTGGGCGAGTTGAGTGGCGTGGCGTTTGTGGGTGAGTTGAGTGGCGTGGCGTAGCGTTTGTGGGTGAGTTGAGTGGCGTGGCGTTTGTGGGTGAGTTGAGTGGCGTGGCGTGGCGTTTGTGGGTGAGTTGAGTGGCGTGGCGTGGCGTTTGTGGGTGAGTTGAGTGGCGTGGCGTTTGTGGGTGAGTTGAGTGGCGTGGCGTGGCGTTTATGGGTGAGTTGAGTGGCGTGGCGTTTGTGGGTGAGTTGAGTGGCGTGGCGTGGCGTTTGTGGGTGAGTTGAGTGGCGTGGCGTTTGTGGGTGAGTTGAGTGGCGTGGCGTGGCGTTTGTGGGTGAGTTGAGTGGCGTGGCGTGGCGTTTGTGGGTGAGTTGAGTGGCGTAGCGTTTGTGGGTGAGTTGAGTGGCGTGGCGTTTGTGGGTGAGTTGAGTGGCGTGGCGTTTGTGGGTGAGTTGAGTGGCGTGGCGTGGCGTTTGTGTGTGAGTTGAGTGGCGTGGCGTGGCGTTTGTGGGTGAGTTGAGTGGCGTGGCGTTTGTGGGTGAGTGGCGTGGCGTGGCGTTTGTGGGTGAGTTGAGTAGCGTGGCGTTTGTGGGTGAGTTGCGTGGCGTGGCGTTTGTGGGCGAGTTGAGTGGCGTGGCGTTTGTGGGTGAGTTGAGTGGCGTGGCGTTTGTGGGTGAGTTGAGTGGCGTGGCGTGGCGTTTGTGGGTGAGTTGAGTGGCGTGGCGTTTGTGGTGAGTTGAGTGGCGTGGCGTTTGTGGGTGAGTTGAGTGGCGTGGCGTGGCGTTTGTGGGTGAGTTGAGTGGCGTGGCGTTTGTGGGTGAGTTGAGTGGCGTGGCGTGGCGTTTGTGGGTGAGTTGAGTGGCGTAGCGTTTGTGGGTGAGTTGAGTGGCGTGGCGTTTGTGGGTGAGTTGAGTGGCGTGGCGTTTGTGGGTGAGTTGAGTGGCGTGGCGTGGCGTTTGTGTGTGAGTTGAGTGGCGTGGCGTGGCGTTTGTGGGTGAGTTGAGTGGCGTGGCGTTTGTGGGTGAGTGGCGTGGCGTGGCGTTTGTGGGTGAGTTGAGTAGCGTGGCGTTTGTGGGTGAGTTGCGTGGCGTGGCGTTTGTGGGCGAGTTGAGTGGCGTGGCGTTTGTGGGTGAGTTGAGTGGCGTGGCGTTTGTGGGTGAGTTGAGTGGCGTGGCGTGGCGTTTGTGGGTGAGTTGAGTGGCGTGGCGTTTGTGGGTGAGTTGAGTGGCGTGGCGTTTGTGGGTGAGTTGAGTGGCGTGGCGTGGCGTTTATGGGTGAGTTGAGTGGCGTGGCGTTTGTGGGTGAGTTGAGTGGCGTGGCGTGGCGTTTGTGGGTGAGTTGAGTGGCGTGGCGTTTGTGGGTGAGTTGAGTGCGTGGCGTGGCGTTTGTGGTGAGTTGAGTGGCGTGGCGTGGCGTTTGTGGTGAGTTGAGTGGCGTGGCGTGGCGTTTGTGGGTGAGTTGAGTGGCGTGGCGTTTGTGGGTGAGTTGAGTGGCGTGGCGTGGCGTTTGTGGGTGAGTTGAGTGGCGTAGCGTTTGTGGGTGAGTTGAGTGGCGTGGCGTTGTGGGTGAGTTGAGTGGCGTGGCGTTTGTGGGTGAGTTGAGTGGCGTGGCGTGGCGTTTGTGTGTGAGTTGAGTGGCGTGGCGTGGCGTTTGTGGGTGAGTTGAGTGGCGTGGCGTTTGTGGGTGAGTGGCGTGGCGTGGCGTTTGTGGGTGAGTTGAGTAGCGTGGCGTTTGTGGGTGAGTTGCGTGGCGTGGCGTTTGTGGGCGAGTTGAGTGGCGTGGCGTTTGTGGGTGAGTTGAGTGGCGTGGCGTTTGTGGGTGAGTTGAGTGGCGTGGCGTGGCGTTTGTGGGTGAGTTGAGTGGCGTGGCGTTTGTGGGTGAGTTGAGTGGCGTAGCGTTTGTGGGTGAGTTGAGTGGCGTTTGTGGGTGAGTTGAGTGGCGTGGCGTTTGTGGGTGAGTTGAGTGGCGTGGGTGGCGTTTGTGGGTGAGTGGCGTGGCGTGGCGTTTGTGGGTGAGTTGAGTGGCGTGGCGTGGCGTTTGTGGGTGAGTTGAGTGGCGTGGCGTGGCGTTTGTGGGTTGTTGAGTGGCGTGGCTTTTGTGGGTGAGTTGAGTGGCGTGGCGTGGCGTTTGTGGGTGAGTGGCGTGGCGTGGCGTTTGTGGGTGAGTTGAGTGGCGTGGCGTTTGTGGGTGAGTTGAGTAGCGTGGCGTTTGTGGGTGAGTTGCGTGGCGCGTTTGTGGGCGAGTTGAGTGGCGTGGCGTTTGTGGGTGAGTTGTGTGGCGTGGCGTGGCGTTTGTGGGTGAGTTGAGTGGCGTGGCGTGGCGTTTGTGGGTGAGTTGAGTGGCGTGGTGTTTGTGGGTGAGTTGAGTGGCGTGGCGTTTGTGGGTGAGTTGAGTGGCGTGGCGTAGCGTTTGTGGGTGAGTTGAGTGGCGTGGCGTTTGTGGGTGAGTTGGCGTGGCGTGGCGTTTGTGGGTGAGTTGAGTGGCGTGGCGTTTGTGGGTGAGTTGAGTGCGTGGCGTGGCGTTTGTGGGTGAGTTGAGTGGCGTGCGTTTGTGGGTGAGTTGAGTGGCGTGGCGTGGCGTTTGTGGGTGAGTTGAGTGGCGTGGCGTGGCGTTTGTGGTGAGTTGGCGTGGCGTGGCGTTTGTGGGTGAGTTGAGTGGCGTGGTGTTTGTGGGTGAGTTGAGTGGCGTGGCGTAGCGTTTGTGGGTGAGTTGAGTGGCGTGGCGTTTGTGGGTGAGTTGAGTGGCGTGGCGTGGCGTTTGTGGGTGAGTTGAGTGGCGTGGCGTTTGTGGGTGAGTTGAGTGGCGTGGCGTGGCGTTTGTGGGTGAGTTGAGTGGCGTGGCGTTTGTGGTGAGTTGAGTGGCGTGGCGTGGCGTTTGTGGGTGAGTTGAGTGGCGTGGCGTTTGTGGGTGAGTTGAGTGGCGTGGCGTGGCGTTTGTGGGTGAGTTGAGTGGCGTGGCGTTTGTGGGTGAGTTGAGTGGCGTAGCGTTTGTGGGTGAGTTGAGTGGCGTTTGTGGGTGAGTTGAGTGGCGTGGCGTTTGTGGGTGAGTTGTAGCGTGGCGTTTGTGGGTGAGTTGCGTGGCGTGGCGTTTGTGGGCGAGTTGAGTGGCGTGGCGTTTGTGGGTGAGTTGAGTTGAGTGGTGTGGCGTGGCGTTTGTGGGTGAGTTGAGTGGCGTGGCGTGGCGTTTGTGGTGAGTTGAGTAGCGTGGCGTTTGTGGGTGAGTTACGTGGCGTGGCGTTTGTGGGCGAGTTGAGTGGCGTGGCGTTTGTGGGTGAGTTGAGTGGCGTGGCGTGGCGTTTGTGGGTGAGTTGAGTGGCGTGGCGTGGCGTTTGTGGGTGAGTTGAGTGGCGTGGTTTTGTGGGTGAGTTGAGTGGCGTGGCGTTTGTGGGTGAGTTGAGTGGCGTGGCGTAGCGTTTGTGGTGAGTTGAGTGGCGTGGCGTTTGTGGGTGAGTGGCGTGGCGTGGCGTTTGTGGGTGAGTTGAGTGGCGTGGCGTTTGTGGGTGAGTTGAGTGGCGTGGCGTGGCGTTTGTGGGTGAGTTGAGTGGCGTGGCGTTTTGGGTGAGTTGAGTGGCGTGGCGTGGCGTTTGTGGGTGAGTTGAGTGGCGTGGCGTTTGTGGGTGAGTTGAGTGGCGTGGCGTGGCGTTTGTGGGTGAGTTGAGTGGCGTGGCGTTTGTGGGTGAGTTGAGTGGCGTGGCGTGGCGTTTGTGGGTGAGTTGAGTGGCGTGGCGTTTGTGGGTGAGTTGAGTGGCGTAGCGTTTGTGGGTGAGTTGAGTGGCGTGGCGTTGTGGGTGAGTTGAGTGGCGTAGCGTTTGTGGGTGAGTTGAGTGGCGTGGCGTTTGTGGGTGAGTTGAGTGGCGTGGCGTTTGTGGGTGAGTGGCGTGGCGTGGCGTTTGGTGGTTGAGTGGCGTGGCGTGGCGTTTGTGGGTGAGTTGAGTGGCGTGGCGTGGCGTTTGTGGGTAAGTTAAGTTAAGTTGAGGGGAGTGGCGTTTGTGTAGGACGCATAAAATAATAGTACCTATCAACCTTAAATCTCGAATTCAGTAATATGAGGTACTTTATCTGTAATAGACATTTATAAATTATAATTTAATTCATATTTAATTGTAAAGCAAAGCCAAATTTAATTATAATAAACGCACGCACCACATTTATATAGATATAAGAATTTATAGAAAGAGTAATTCAAGCAATGGCGATGAATATTTATATATGAAACTTTTTAGAAGCAAAATGTGTGAATAAGTCTACAAGAAAACAATGGAAAGGAACTGGTTTTTTTCCCCCACTTTGTTTCTTGCTTAATATATTTAAAATACATGTTTTTTCTCAGACACTCCATTAAGTTTAATATAATATCTTAATAATTATGTTAGAAAATTTCAGATTGCACACGCGCAGTAAACTATTAAGACGAGATATGTTAATTTTTTTTAATCTGTTGCAACGTCAAAGTCGTATGATATAGGGGACCCAAAAATTGAACTTCGATTCAGAACCGAAGATGGCTACAGAATCGAAAAACAGTACAGGGTTGTGCATAACCTTTTACTTGTAATACAAACCAAAGTAACAAAAATACAACCAAAAAAAGAGGGATCACCTGAAGATCAGGGCCCCCAGCCTTCGTTAGTTAGCCTGATAAGGCTAACTCACGAAAATATCACGACTTAACCTAACGAATCGTCAAGGGTGTACAGTTGACCTAACGATTGGTTAGGTTAAGTCGTGATATTTTCGCGAGTTAGCCTTATAAGGCTAACTAACGAAGGCTGGGGGCCCTGATTTTCAGGTGATCCAAAAAGAGTATACCAGTTGAACGCTTTATTCAGGCAGAATACAAAAACGTACCAATATTTCTTATGTCTACCATTACCTTCACGCACAGTTCTCAGACTTTCAGGATATGATTTCAGCAAACGTTCAAACAAATCTGTTATGGTCAATTTATTGGAGGATAGTCTGAATGTGTTGAGGGAAAACTCTTGAGAATATCGGTTGGAACCTAGTTCTTGCAGCCTCACATCTTCCACTTTGTTCTTGAAAATCATCCCAAACTGTTCTGCTACGTTCAGACCAGAGGAATTTTCTGACCATCGAGTCCATTTAAAAAAATCAATCTCAATATCTCTCAGAAGACACTTCTTATGTGTCTCTTACATTTTGTGGATCCAAAAGACATGGAATGTGCCATCCCCTTCGATCATCCACATCATTTTGACAGCAGTGAAGCAAATGAATATTCCAATGTAACAAGGCTTTTCGCAAAGCTGTTGATAATACTTATGGTCTTCAATATCTTCTAAGGGCCACAGTCATTTTGATAATTTGGCCAATGGACAGTCCAAACGAAGAAATGTAATGACTGAGTTGTTTAACCTCCTTCGTAACATCTAAGGTCATATGACAGAAGGGACCTACAGTTTTACATGGGATCCGAACCACGGGTCGCTACATAGTCTGGGCGCAGAGGATGGTCTCCCATCCAACTACTATCGAACCTAATATCGCTTAACTTCGCTGATCGACGGGAAACGGTGTTAAGAAAATGGTTACGATGTAGCACTCCAAACGAAGAATTCATCACTTGGTGCTACATAATCGCAAAAACAGTCAATTCTCAATGCTTGTTGGGGAATCGAGATCACATGGAAAGGCTCAAATCCTTGTCTCGTGTAATATCGTTGAATTGTTGACCAGTCAACAGCCTCCTATCGCCGATCAAAGATAATTTTAAGAACTTGAGTGCAGTAGCTTCACCGCCTTTTGCCACTGCTTTCAGTCGCAATGTTTTTGCTTTCCTGCGACAGGTTTTCGGGCCTGCCTTCGCCAACTTTGATAATATAATTGAAATAAGAGATACGACTCGTGCTTTATAAGTCACCTATCCGCAACAGAGAAGAAGCTTTCAGAAGGTCGCCATCCAATCCTGACTCTCACTCAGCTTATACTTGTGCCCGGAATCGTGCAAAACTCTATTCTTCGACTCGCCAAAAATTCCTTCATCAGACAGAAATGTGAAAATCTATTCAATTCTAATTCTTCTCTTTCTGACACCTAGTCAAGAACTTCAACAACTTTACTACTACTTTCTCTCTTTTTCCATTCCGACGGCTCAGTTGCCGTCTCGTCTCCTGATAAAACTGAACTCTTCGTTCAAACTTTCACTTTCAACTCAACGCTGGACTATTCCGGTGCTGTTCCTCCTCTCCTCTCCCCTCTGACTTAATTATGTCAGAAATTAGAATCTCCTCCAAAGATATTTTCTCTGACCTATCTGGGTTCAACTCTAGAAAAATGTACGATACTGATGGTGTCCCTCCTGTTCTCAAGAACTGTGCTTTTGTGTTGACACCCTACCTAGGCAAACTCTTTCGTCTTTGTCATTCATCTGGTACTTTTACTTCCTGTTGGAAATTCATTTTCGTTCAGCCTGTCCCAAAGAAGGGTGACCACTCTTAACCCTCCAACTAGCGTTCAAATGTTCTTATTTCTTACCTTTCTAAAGTTTTTTAATCTATCCTTAATAGGAAGATTCTTTAACAGCTCTCTTCTCACAATCTTCTTTCAGATCGTCAGCATGGGTTCCGCAAGGGACGCTCTACTGGTGATCTTGTATATCTCTGATTCTTGGTCATTCTCCTTTCGGGATTTCGGTGAAACCTTTGCCTTTGCGAAGACATACCAAAAGCTTTTGATTGAGTCTGGCACAAATCTTTAATTTTCAAACTTACTTACTTCGGTTTTTATCCTTCTATCTGTGCGGTTGTAGATGGTCACTGTTCTTCTGAAGTTATTAATAGCAGTGTTTCTCAGGGCTCTGTCCTGCCACCCACTCTTTTTCCTTATATTTATCAATGATCTATTATGTTCCACTTCCCGCCATATCCACTCGTATGCCGATGATTCCACTGAATTCTCGCTTCATAAAGCGTCTCTCTCAACAGTCACTCCATGCTTCGTATAGGACGGCTATGATGCACCTGATCTCTCATCTTTCTACTATCTCTGATTGGGGCAGAGAAAACCTTGTGGCTTTCAATGCCTCAAAAATTCAGTTCCTTTATCTGTCTACTCGTCACAATCTTTCGCACAACTGCCCCCTTACTTTCAACAATACACAACTCAATCCTTCCTCTTCTTTTAACATTCTTGGTATTTCCTTTTCTCGTGATCTTTAGTGGAAAGATCACATATACTCTTTCTAAAATAGCTTCTAAAAGGTTAGGTGTGCTGTATAGGCTCCACCGTTTCTTCACCCCGGTTCAGTTCCTGTCTTTGTATTGGTGTTTTGTCCGCCCATTTACGGAGTACGGTTCTCATGTGAGGGGTTGTCCAACCCACGCGGCTCTACTTGACCGGGTAGAATCAAAGGCGTTTCGTCTCATCAATTCCTCGCCTCTGACTGTCTTCAGTCTCTCTTCTCCGCAATGTTGCCTCACTCTCTCTTTTCTATCGCTATTACAACGGATACTGTTCTTCTTGAACTCTCTCACTGCCTACCTCCCCTTTTAAGGAGAGCATGCAGTACCAGCCTTTCGACACATTCTTATTCATTTTCTGTCCAACTCTCTAATACAATGGTTAATCGGTATTTTCAATCTTTCACCTACTGAACCGGTCAATTCTGGAACAATCTTCCTCAGTCCATCTTTTCCCCTGTCTACGACCTCCAATCTTTCAAACGTAGAGTGTCCAGGCATCTCGAAAACTTTGGACCTTGATTTTGGTTCTCTTCTTCCTCTATGAGGGTGGGGGGACCGATTTTCCGGCCTTCACCTTTGCCCTTTCCTTCTGCATAAAAAAAATCTTTCACTACAATTAAGTTTTTGAGCGACTACTTCCGATTGATGAAAGTTGCATTCGCTTCCATTGCTTCTCGATAGGTATTTCATCGAATTGGTTCTACCACACGTTGTTCTTCACCATCTCCAACGACCAGGGGCGTACACAGCATTTCTTAAAGGGGGGCACACACACATATATATATATATATATATATATATATATATATATATATATATATATATGTGTGTGTGTGTGTGTCAGCTCAAAATTGATGATATTGATTTGGAATCAAAATGAATTGCATCTTGGAAGGCTTCAGTTGTATTTTATTTTCAATTTTTGGGCAAAGAATTAAATTTGCACAAATTAATCGTACGTATAAAGACATATAAACGTTCCTCAGGCAGCCAAAATAATAGAATCATAATTATTATGGGCTACATTTACATAGGTACAATACACCAACACCTTGGAATATATTTATTGTATTCTTCAATTCTTCAGCTCCCAGGTAGGCTAGTCAGCCTGTCAGTGGAGCCAGCCTCCTTCGCCGCTCCACCCTGTCTAGCAGCGCTCCCGTTTCTTCGAGCTCTTGCATGCTGGGCAAATCGTATCTCCGCAAGCTCTCCTCCACTTCGTCCCTCCATCTCCTTCTCGGTCTCCCTCGCGGTATTCTACCACTCCCTGGTCTCCACTCTCAGCACCTTCTCGCAGTTCTCCCCTCCTCCATTCTCTCCAAGTGGGCCAACCATCTCAATTTGGCAACGTCGATTTTTCTCAAAATCGGCGTTACTCCGACATAGGATAAGGAATGAAGAAATAAGAGCCAATCTCTTTGCGTCTTTCTCAGAATAGTCCTCAGCGGTCTCATTTCTGCCGCCTGAATTCTGCTTCGATCTGTCATGCGCATTTTCCAGTGTTCCGACCCATAAATCAGTATTGGTGTTAAAACTGTTTCGAAGATTATTTTCTTATACCCGCTGCTGAGGGATGAACATATGCCCCTTGGGACTAACATTCCAACATTCTTACTAAACTTTGCAATTATTTCAGTTACCGTAAAATTCGGTGTACAAGTCGACGTGGTGTATAAGTCGACCCAAGATTTTGGTTAAGAAATTCGTGTTTCAAGATATATCCTTTGTATAAGTCGATCCCCCACTCCTCCACTCCAACCAACCAACCAAGTTTACAAGTTTAGTTTACCGCTGCTGCTGCATCAGTTTACCGCCACCGCCTTGCCGCATTAGTTTACCCATAATTTTACCGCTATGGAGCCTCCGTCAAAGCGAATGAAGTATGATGCTGGCTTTAAACTGAAAGTAATTGCTTATGTATGTGAGGCAAATAACAGTGCTGCAGCCAGAAAATTTGGAATTAATGAAAAGTTAGTGCGAGACTGGAAAAAGAATCAATGTGTTTTAAGTGAAATGCCAAAGTCTAAATGTGCGTTACGAGGCAAAGCTTGTCAATGGCCTGCATTAGAGGATTACTTAGCAGATTGGATAAATGAAAATCGCGAAATTGGTTTAGCTGTAACGCGACCTAGCATACGTATGCAGGCACTTAAGTGGGCCCGATCACACCCAGATGAAAGTGAAGACTTTAGGGCAACAGTGAGTTGGTGTGATCGTTTTATGAATAGGAAGAATTTAGTATTACGGCAGAAAACTAAGATTCCAATTCAGATTCAGATACATATGGCGACTTGATCCTAATCCTAACTAAATTTTTAAAGTTTTTTTATTGTCTTTTAACCTTTTAACTGTGTTTTTAATAAATAAAGTGTAATTCAATATCTGTATTTGAGTTCATCCTTGATCATGTGCACCAGTTTACCTCTCTTGGATTAAGGTTCTGATTTCATACTTGTTGTATAAGTCGACCCTAAAATTTAAAGATATTTTTTAAGGCTTTAAACATCGACTTATATACAGAATTTTACGGTATTTCTTGTATATTACCGCTTTCTTTAGTAAACATACTCCCTAGATATTTACATTTTTCAACATTTCTTATTTCCTTATCTCTTATTTGAACTCCGAATTCTCCTGCTTCTCTTCGACATACACTTAATATTTCTGTCTTTTCTACATTCATTTCCATACCCCCTCCTTCAAACATTCATTCCAATCAATTAAAGCTTGTTCTATATCTTCTCTCTCTGTCGTCCAGAATGCTATGTCATCTGCATATGCCATTATTATTATTCATTTCATGACGTTGCTTGAAACTTGCAATTACGGTGTCCATATAGGCTATAAACAGGAGTGATGATATAACACTGCCCTGCTTCACCCCTGTTCTTACTTCAAACCACTCATTTTTGTGTCGAGCCCTTACTTTGCATTCGCTAACTTGATACAAACTTTTTAAAGCCGTAAGAAGTGTCCCCCTTACCCCATAAATCTCCTCCAAACATCACATTCTTCCTCTGGGCACTGTATCGAATGCTTTTTTAAGATTATGAATATCACATAGATGTTAGTATTAAATTCCCATGCCTTTTCTATAACAGAACTGAGGCCAAAAATAAGATCTACCGTACTTCTATCTTTTCGATAACCATGCTGTTCCTCTCCCAACCTTGCTTTAATTACACTGCCCAACACCAATTTTGCTGATTTAATTCTAACACCTGTTTTTAGGTAACTTTGGTGTGCTGATTTCAAAAATCACCTTAGTTTTTGCCTATCACGTCAGGTTTTCGAGCAATCAAATATGGATATTTTGGAGATATCGCATTTTGGCAGGGTTATGCCCAATTTTTTTTCTTTTCAAAAAATAAGTTTTTACATACTCAGAATCAGCATGGAAAAGTAAACAATTGTGCAGGGAGTGAACTTTAATATACAATGGTAATATTGACACAAAGTGATTAAAAGTGTTTAAATAAGCAAAAAATGAATCCATATTAAAGCAAGCACGGGACCAGTTTTCTTAACATTGTCTTTTTCTTGTTTTCTTACTTTTCAGTGCTGATAAATTTTCTCTTATAGGGCTTCCTAGAATGAGAGATGTCAAGACAATCTCTTTGCAGGCTCCAGCAGTAGTCAGCCATCATATGGGTATCCCATCTTCCTTGGTATCGTTCTTCCATCACTTTGATATCTTGGTGGAACCTTTCACCTTGCTCTTCACTAACATCACCAAGATTTTCTGGAAATTTATCCAGATGACTGTTGAGATAGTGAACTTTAATGCTCATGTTGCAACCCAACTGCTGAAAGTTTACAAGTAAATCCTTTACAAGATCTTTATAATTTTCAGACTTTTTGTTTCCTAGGAAGTTCTTAACTACTGCCACAAAAGCATTCCAAGCTCTTGCCTCCGTTTCGGTCATTGAATTACTGAACTGCGGATCTTTCATAAGTTTTCTTATCTGGGGACCATCGAATATACCAGCTTTAAGCTTCTCATCACTAAGACCTGGAAAGGCTGCACATTTGTAATTAAAGCAATCACCTTCTTTATTCAAAGCTTTTACAAACTGCTTCATAAGCTCAAGTTTGATGTGGAGTGGTGGAAAAATGATCTTTTCTCGATCCACCAATGGCTCGTTTACAATATTTTTATCTCCTACATTTAAATTTTGCCTTAGTGGCCACTTTTCCTTTACCCAATGTTCAGCTTTGGCGCGACTATCCCATAAGCACAAGAAACATGGATACTTTGTGTAGCCACTTTGTTGGCCAAGAAGAAAGTTGACCATTTTCAGGTCAACACAAATCGCCCATTTATGAACATCATATTTTAGCATCTCCAGCACTATTTTTATGTTTTCATATTCTTCTTTTAGATGCACTGAATGACCAATAGGAATCGCGCCATATTCATTCCCATTGTGAAGCAAGACACACTTTAAACTTCTTTTTGAACTGTCTATAAACAATCTCCACTCATTGGGGCTATAGTGGGTTACACCCATTGCATTCAAAAGTCCTTCTACATTATGGCAGTAAACCAAATCCTTCTCTGCACCAAAATATTGCAACAATTCTCTTTCCCTATTGCGATAAGATGTTATTTTTGTCCCAGGATGAAGTAGATTTTTCTCGTGCAATCTTGAAGCTAATAATTCTGATGACTCTTTTGAAAGGCTGAGATCACGAATTAAATCATTCAACTCAAGTTGATTAAATCGCTGAGGTGTCGTTGATGAAGAAGGTTGTTCAAAATCATCATCAGTGATATCACGTTCGATCTCATCAGGTAATTCCATATCTTCATCATCTTCTGTGAGTGTTGGGAGGTCCGTGAAAATTGGAACAGGAATTTCATCTGAGTGAGAAACTGGTCTGATTGCTGAATCTAGGTTAGGATACTTTAGATGGTGTTTATTCTTTGCGTTGAAGCCAGAAGTCTTCACAAGGCAAAAGTAGCAATCATCTGAATGATTTTTGGGCTCTCGCCATACCATAGGAATGCCAAACTTCAAACCTTTTGTGTTTCCATTTGTCCATTGTCGTAAATGTTCCACACAAGTTTTGCAAACAGTGTGAGGAGCCCACGACTTATCCTGATCTCCAAGTTTAACTTTAAAATAGGCCAGGTATGCCTTTTTTACGAAATCAGTAATGTTCATCCTCTGCTTTAGTAACGTAAAGCATCCACAAATGTAGCAGAAAACATCTGGGCTGTTTGAACACTTTCTTCGAACAGCAGACATGATGATGATGATGAGCTGCAACGCACCCTTCACTCACCACTGATCGCAAATAACTGCCGCAGTATTGGATCACTGAATGCTGCCCACATGTAACTCTGTGCCGCTCCCAATCATGTGGCGAGCAGGCGATGACGTCACACACTTTGCAGCTGTATCCAACCAGGACAGACTGACGTCACTAGCGGAACCGGCTGCTCTCACTCCGCCAATGGGAAATCTCTCTCAGATCATGACGTCACGCTCACACATGGGGAAATCACAGATACCCAAGATTTTAATATGTTGTACATGACCTTTAGATTTAATGCACAGATTTGCGTATTCCACAGATAAAATTTTAACAGCAAAACAGCTGTTAACAGGTCTCAAAAATCATCAATTTTGATAAGCGCCCTTCATGGATCACCCAAAATAGGCATATTGCATTGCACGAAAACCTGATGTGATGGACAAAATCTAAGGTGATTTTTGAAATCAGCACATCAATATTATCCAGAAACAGGTCTTAGAATTAAATCAGCAGCAAAAAATTTTTTTTGTTGGTCAGTGTTATTTGCCTTGCTCTTTTTTCTATTATTCTTTCATAAAGTGTTGCTATATGATTAATAAGCTATATTCCCCTATAATTCTCACATCTACCTGAGTCACCCTTTCCTTTATATATTGGAACGACGATTGTTTTTCCCCAATCACCGGGGACTTGACCTTCTCTCCAATATTTATTCAACAGGTTTTGAGTTTTTTCTTTCATAGCTTCGCCTCCCTCCTTTATAAGTTCAATCATAAATTCGTCCACTGCCGTTGACTTTCCATTCTTCATTTTATTAACAGCCTCTTCCATTTCTTCTCTGGTAAAATTACCCGTTCTGCTAATTCCTGGTATATTCCATCTGCTTCCTCCACTTCTTCTGGATCTCCATTCAATAGACCTTTAAAATAATCTGACCATCTTCTATTAATTGCTCCAGGTTCCACTATCACATTTCCCGCTTCACTTTTAATGTTGTATACTTTTTTCTTTTCCTTCCTATAAGATTTTGCAAGGCTGTAAATCAGTTTTTTGTTTCCCTTCTCATCTTCTCTCAACTTTTCTCCCAATTCCTTCATTGCCATTTGTTTTGCCCTTTTCTTCTCCCTCTCAGCTTCATTTCTTGCTTGTACATATTCCCGTCTTGATTCCTGTGTACGTTGCTTCAACCACTTATGTTTTATAGTTTTCTGTTTTACTGTGCCTCTCACTGTGTCTGTCCACCATGGTGTATGTCTTCTTCTTCCTCCCCCAACCCACTCAGTTCCCAAAATCTCCTCCGCAACCCCCTTAGCTGAGATGGAAGAAAACAATGAATGGGAAACCGTGAGAGATTGTGCTATGTTTCTTTCAAGTTCTTCTCTGAATCTGACTCTAGTGTTCTCATCCTGCAGTTTCTTTGTCTTAATTACCTTCCTCTTCTCTTTTGTTGCTACTATTTTCTGCATTTTCAAATTTGCTATCAGTAATCTGTGGTCAGAGTCTAACGTAACCCGTGGTATCACTTTGACATCTCTAATAATTCTCTTATCGAAGCATATAAAGTAATCTACGATGGATTTTTGGTCAAAGTTTCCTGTCACGTGGTTCCACCTGTATCTCATAAACTTATGCGTCTCCTGGTGTTTAAAAAATCCGTTCATGATTTTTAGTTCGTTCCTTACGCAGAAATCTATTATTTTCTCTCCCTCTGCATTTCGGTTCTGTTCTCCGAAAGGTCCAATTACCTGCTCCACTCCCTCCCTCTCCATTCCCACTCTGCCATTGAAATCTCCCATAGACAGTTCCACTTCCTCTCCTCCCACTTCATAATTGTCATCTAGTAGTTCCATGAAGTTGGCCTTCTCCTCTTCACTATGCCCATGTTGTGGCGCATAAACCTGGTAGAGAATATGTTTTATTCCTGATTCTCAACTTACATTTCATTAGTCTTTCGCTTATTAATTCTACAGTCTGTATGTTTGGGGACAGTCTCGGTCCAATAAATAATCAATGCCACTCCGTGCATCCTCCTCCGATCCTCCTCCACTCCTCTGTACATTAGCACTATCCATCCCCCAAGTCCCTTCCCAGTTCTCCACCCATATGCCTTGTTTCTGCCATTCCTAAGATGTCTATTTTCCTTTCTCTCATTATGTCCAGAATTTCATCTTCTTTCCCCCTATAAGTTGCTATGCTAATCGTTCCGCATCTAATCCTGAGTGTGTCCATTTTTCGTGTCCAGTTTCGTTTCCTTGTCCGTGATCTGTTTATCAATCCTGGTTCCGAGGCTGGTTCTTGAGTTTCTCTAGCGATAAGGTTTTTACACCACCGGTTTGCTAGACCTGTCGTGGCAACCCTCCTCTTTTATCCCGGCTTGGGACCGGCATGGGATTCCTGGTGTCATTTTCCATCCTGTATTGCTGCACATATTTCAACTATTATACTTGGATCACATACATGATGATGAATGATGATAGGTATCAATAACATTTATGACATTTGCTTTTGAGTTAATAACATGTCCTGGTAACCACAAAATAACTGAAATTCCGTATGACATAGGCTGACCATACGTACCGTTTTGAACGGGACAGTACCGTTTGTTTTATATTTCCTGGCCGTCCCGTCGTTTTAATAAAAATGTCAATTTTGTCCCGGTTTATGTACTTACTTTTTCATGAATACAGAATATTACATAACCCCGTCCCATTTTTGCCATCCCAATGTCCCGTTTTTGTCTCAAGGAAATATGGTCAGCCTAGTATGACATCAAGATTTTTTATTGGTGAATGTTGCAAAGTTATCGATTTTTTAAACTTTCTTTTTCAAATATCTTTAATGAGAGTGGTAATAATTTTTACAATGGGGGCCTGTGCTCCCTGTGTCCCCTTTATGTACACCACTGCCAACGACACTAGACATCGTCACCTTCAGTTATTCACGATGAAATTATCGATTAAAACATGTGTAACACATCTCTTTTGGCAGTCCAGGAAAGTTTGCACCTCCCAAGCAAAAGGTTATGTACACCATACAGTTGCCCGCATATGTAATGTTCCTCGTCTCACAGACGACTCCGTACACGTGGCAACGCCGCAGTGATAGTCAAGGTACCCCAACTGGGGGAAGGTGGGTGGAGGGGGGACAACCGAGTCCAACAACACATAACACAGACATATGCTGTATATCTAAAGGACAGTTGCATGTGCAGTCATAGACATTACATTATAATTACCTGTATGTCAGTGTTCATAAAGAAACAATTAATATGATCGTGAACAGCGTTCACTCCATATAGTTTACTAGTCTGATACAGTAACTAGCGGAGCGACCCAGTGTTGCCCGGGTGGAAGTTGAACGTTTTATATATATGCTCGGTTACGTTAATTGAATGCCCGGTTAGGTCAAATGAATGCCCGATTAAAGTAACTGAATGCCCGGTTAGGTTAATTGTACGCCCTTGACGATTGGTTAGGTTAAGTCGTGATATTTTAGTTGGTTTTAACGAAAATATCACGACTTAACCTAACCAATCGTCATGGCGTACAGTTGACCTAACCGGGCATTCAATAATTTGACCGTAGGTTTCTATATATATATATATATATATATATATAATATTATATAATATATGCTAGAGCTCCGCCCATTTTATGTCACTATCTTTTATGACATGTCTATGATGTCACTATCTTTCAACCAATCCGGAATACAGAGGCCTCCAGCGGCCTTAGATGACCTCGGAGGCCGACGCCACATAGCCTATGTTCTACCCCGGCCTCAGTTATCCATATCCCCAAAATCTCATCCAAATCTGGCCAGTGTTTTGGCCGGTCATAAGAAACAAAGAAAGTAACTTCGCAGGCAGTTCGACCATCGCAATTATTAGTATACAAACAAACAAACCCTTTATTTCAGACTCAACAGGTACAAACATTATATAAGAGGTCCATAGAAAAAAAAGATAGTTGTCTGGAGAACTGACTAAGTAGGCCAGTGAATCACTGTGCATAAGAAAACATAATTGCCTACGCCATTGCTTCCAGATTTGAGATTTATAAAATATATCGGAGACCAGTCCACTAACCATGGCTTCTATGGAAAACTGATACGTGTGGATAGTTGGGAGGTAACGAAAATGGTCCACTGAGTCGGTAGGTAGTTAATCTAACAATTATTAAACTCCTTTTATGTCAATGACTGGGTGGATGAAACCAATTGGTTGCTCACCAGAGTTATTCACCAACTAGTATTTATATACTGTGTGATAGAGCGTGCTTGGTAGTATTGATACACACTACCAATCAACGAACAAACAAAAAGGACGCTGGTGGAAAAAGCCGAAAACAAAGGACTTGCATGAAGAGCGGCATGCGAACGAAGGGGCTTGAAACAGAAAATCATCTCTACCAGCAAGTACGCTCTCAGAAATTAAGCAACTAGAAGAAAAACTCCGATAAGAGATCAGGCCTGACTCAGGAGACCAGGACTTATCTAATAACACTCAGTAATTGAACAATTGTATTTCTAAACCCCAGTTTAGTGATAACATTTAAAGTAGGTCCAGTTAAATTAGGCCTACATTGTTGTCTAACGCCTAGCATCAACTCATAACTTAACAAAGGCTAAGGTAAATTACCCTAACCTAATTTGGTGAGGAATCCTACTGTGGACCTCGATTTACTCTACCCACTCTCTGGACCATTTCCGGAATATCTAGGCTGATCCCTACAAGGCTAGGCTTAACCTACTCTAGACTGGAGATATTAGGGGTGGGTTAATTGGGGACCAATTCATAAAGAGCATTTTTCACAGCTTCTATTATCTTATTGACTGACTCACCAAGCCTAGTGATAAATCTAAATACAAAATTGCGAATGACACTGGCACAGTTAGGCACCTTATTGACTACAAACAGCATACTGACACAAGAAGGAGCACCATTTATAAATATTGGAGTCCTTAATAAATTCCTAAAAATATTATTATATGTAACATATAATTTTCTCAAATTATACATCCTGTAGTTCCACCACAAATGAGCTGTATACATTGGCGTACAAAAAGTTTTAAACGAAATCAACTTAACATCTAATGTACGCATGAAATTTTCTAACCAAAGTATTTCCCTGAGCATATAATTGTCTACATAGTCTTTCAGATGACTGATATTATAAGGCAATCAAGTATTTGGAGATAAGGTTCCATTACGATTACTGCAAGTCTATATGAATAGCTACCACAATCCAACTTTTTATATCCTAGTGAATTTTAATAAAAAATAGACATTACACAACCAACCTCTACACTCCCTCATTCCCCTTCCCCACCCACCAGTCTTCTTTCTATTACGCTTATTATATATCATATACTCATCATCCTTTTTAGATGTTTTTCGCTTCCATCCTCAACCTGTTTTGTTCTTCACATCCTCAGTTTGTGAGTGGTGAGAAAGTGTTTTGGAAACAGTAGACAATGATACTCCAGCTTTCTCAGCTATTTGTCTTCGAGTGTTTCCTTCTTTATGGAGAACAATAATTTCCAACCTATACTTGTATGAAATTTCTTTATCTGGAGCCATTATACTATCTTATTTGTTAAACTTTAACAGAAAAATGTCTCTTCTTCCAATTTTTTTTAACAGACATGATGATATTTTTAAAGAAACTTGCAATTACATGAGGGTATAAACAACATGTGTGAGTCATTAAATCTATAAAACATGTTATTACATGAAATTGAATAGTATATTTACCAGTAAAGAACCTGGCCCTCAAAATTAGCAAAATCAATAAAAACTATTGATTGATTGATTGATTGATTCATTCATTCATTCATTCATTCATTCATCGGCATTGGCAGAATCGGCCATTTTTAGGGCATTGGCATCGGCCAAATTTAGCTGATTCTCTTACCGATTTTTTTAAATTTTAAAATTTTCATTACAAAACAAAATCTATATTTACAGAAAATTGAACACCAAAAAACACTATGATAATTTATATTCATTTCAAAGTGTAATTATTATATAAAAATATTTTACATTCACAAAAATGGCAAAGCATAATAAGTTAACGCCTGAATTTTTTGTTGGGTTAAGAGGTTAAGTTATGAGTGCGTGTATGGGAAACGTTAAAAATTCGACCCAGTGGTCCGAAAGTGTGTCAATAAATTTACATTTTCTCGACTAGCTAATCTCTAAATATTATAAACTATTGTAATTTAATTGTAATTGGTTGTGTAATGTTTATTTTGGTTCAAATTCACTAGTATATAAAGAGTTGTATTGTGGTAGCTGTTCATATAGACTTGCAGTAATCATAATGGAACCTTATTACTGTCTCCTGCAATAGTTCCGCTCCATTTTCTCCGAGATGTGGCAACAACACACACTCTTTTTCTCCCCCACCCTCACTCCCTCTCCTCCTTCCCCTCTCGCTATTTCCTCCTCTCGTCCTTCCCCTCCCCTTTCGCTACACGAAAAACGACGATATTACGAGCTCAAACCGTCTGCATGGAATCGCACAATAGCTAAAATTAATCATGATAATGTAGAGGAATACAACACTTATTTGTAAGTGTTAATATCGAATCACGATAACAAAAAGTATTGCATCACGAATGATCCCAAAATTCGAAGGACATTGTAATTCAACGTGTCAGATTACGATTCGAATAGCATCTAATTTTAAATTGTGATTTGAACCCAGCGATGAAATATTAAATAATATATACTAGCGGAGCGACCCAGCATTGCCCGGGTAAAAGTTGAACGCTTGCAGAGAACCCACCTTTCGTGCGCGTAGCAAAAATATCCCGCCGTACTAAATTCATTTAACCTGGCATTCAATAATTTTCCCTTAGGTTTGATAATTTTAAGCAACTTTAGAATGAGACGTGAATGTAAAAATTAACCAACTGGTTAGGTTAATTGAATGCCCAGTTAGCGAAAGTATCACGATTTAACCTAACCAATCATCAAGGGCGTACAATTGATCTAACCTGGCATTCAATTAACCTAACCGGGCATTCAATAATTTTACCGTAAGTTTCGATATATATATATATATATATATATATATATATATATATATATATGAGCAATTCAAGAATAAGCATCCCATAATAATGGTAGCACTTCAAAGTGAAGTGGTCCCATTACTGGTTGAAGATCCATTGCCAGTGGCCCAGTAATAAATTGGTGCAAGAGATAAAATCTTATTAAAAGAGTGATGCTGTGTGCTAAGTGCGATCAAGCAATGACCTGGACAAAGTTTTCAAGGAATGTTGATGTTAAAATCCTTTAATTTGGATTGAGGTCGAACTGGGGTGCTGTTTCTTGGATTGGGGTCTAAGTGGGGTGCTTTTTCTTGGACTGGGGACTTTGGGGTGCCTCTTCTTGGATTGCTCCAATTTTTTTTTAAATACTACTTAAATACATTATATAATAAATGTATTGGTATATTTTAAATTAGGAAGCATAACCGCTTCCATTGAGCTCAGTGAAGTGAAGCGACATTTGGTCTGGTAAGTGGTTGAATGGGAGACCAATGTAGCCTACTCTTTTTCTATCCTGTAGCCATCCTTGATTCTCAAACCAGGCTCAGTTGTAGGTCCTTCCTATTATCAACCTTTGAAGTTGCAACGGCTAAAAAATAACTAACATAGATTATCTCGTTTTAATAGTTTTTTGCACGTGCGCAATCTAAAATTTTCTAACTTAATTAAGATGATGATATATTAAATTGAAGAGTGTGTGTGAGAAAAAGTATTATACTTTAAATACAGCAAGAAACAAAAGGTGTGGAAAAAAGGTTCGTTTCGATAGTTTTCTCGTATGTAGACGACGTATTTCACATCTTTTCCTTATAAAACTTTTCAAATATGAGTATTCATCACAATTGCTTGAATTACTCTATTTTCATAAATTCTTAATATTTATGTAAATATGCGTGTTTTATTATAATTAAATTTGTCCTAATTATAGATATCTATAAATTATTACACCTAACTACCTCATGTTACTGAATTCTTGATTTAAGGTTGGTACTATTGGCTTATACGTCATACACAGATATACTGTGTGTGTGTATATATATATATTTTTTTAATTGGGGTTGTTTAACCTCCTTCGCAACATCTAAGGTCATATGACGGAGGGGACCTACAGCTTTACGTGGGATCCGAACCACGGGTCGCTACATAATCTGGGCGCAGAGGACGGTCTCCCATCCAACTACTACCCACACCCAATGTCGCTTAAACTTTTATATATATATATATATATATATATATATAACGTTTTAGGTTTAACTTACACATTTTCAGTTTCTTCTGCAAGTTGCTTCTAGAACACCTCCACTATGCAAGCAGTTCTTGCTACTAGTTGCAAATGCTGGCTCACGAATATAATTATAAGAAACTTTTCCATTGATACAGAATGCGTACATTAATCGAAAATGGGTCCAAGAGAATTTTGAAAGAAATTCATTCATGGCGTGAATAAAAACTGTACAGTACAATGAAATTTAGCTCCACTTTCACGCTTTCTGCTGTTTTATTCGAATAGCACTAAACATTTCTAAAAATCATAAAATTTACTAATTTAGTAATATTGTGTTTTTCTCTGGATAATTTTCTCTTTTTAGTAACCAATAAAATATCAAAAACAATAAATAATTATTAGTAATTTTTATGGTTTTCAGAAATTATATATTTCTAATGCGCCTTGTGGGTTTGCATCATATATATATATACAGGGCGTCCCAAAAAATGTATACACACTTTAAATAATTATAAAGGCAGTGTTTATTAAAATACATTTCATTTTCAAAATGTAATAGAATCTACAGACATTATTTAATTGTTTTGTCAACGCCTGTTTTCAAACTGACGTCCGTTCTGGTCCAGGCACTGCTGATAACGCGAAGCAATGGAATCGCAAACATCACGAAACATTTCGTTTGGTATTTGTGTGCATTCTCGTTCAATGGCTGCTCTCAATTCAGCGACTGTTGCAGGTTTTATAGCGTAGACTTTGTCTTTTAAGTATCCCCATAAAAAAAAGTCTAGTGGTGTGAGGTCTGGTGAACGCGGAGGGTATTCTACGAAACCCCTTCGTCCAATCCACATCCACATCGTGCCAAGTACCACTCGCAATACTCCACTCTTCGGTCCGGATCATCATCTTCATTAATAGCATGGACTAATCTTGGAATGTAACTTTTCCATTGACAGCGCTTCAAAATGCGTTGGACAGACGATTCTGAAATTCCTACCTCACGACTCGCTTGCCGCACAGATTTTCTTGGACTTTGGTGATACGTTTCCAGTACTCTTTCTTGCTTTGTGGGGCTTGTCGATGTCCGTGGTCTTCCGGAACGCTTCTTGTGGACATTCTGAACAGTTCCATCGGCTTCAAACTTATCTCTAATTCGAGTGATGGTAAGTCGCGTTGGTGGATCTGTTTGAAATTCCCTCCTAAACTGTCTTTGTACTTCAACTGCGTTTTCACACTTCCAGTAGCATTTTAGAATGAATTTCCTTTGTTCAAAGCTTAGTCTGACTGCCATTATTAATTCTAATGGGTTTAACTTGGAAAGAAAGAAACATCAATTGAGCTATCAGCTGTTAAAGTGTGAATACATTTTTTTGGGACGCCCTGTATATATATGTGTGTGTGTGTGTGTGTGTGTGTGTGTGTTACGCCCAAACATCGAAATCGCTCAGTGAACGAAAAAAAAAACCAACGCGTTGTGGATACACCTAAGTGACCACACACCGATGTTAGATATTTTATCGCTTCATGGCCGTTCTCAAACAACCGTAACGCGTTGTGGACGATTTGAAACGACCACACACCGATGTCTTTCATCAAACTATTTAAACACGACGTATATTGAAATGATATAAACACGACGTATATTTATCGACGTATTCACCGGTTAAAAAGCAAAGTTAAGCAGATATGCTAGAAAAAAGATAAAGTCCTTTAAAAAATGATTATCAATAATTTTCCCGTAGGTTTCGATTAATTTTAACCAACTTTAGAATGAGACGTAAATGTAAAAATTAACCAACTGGTTAGGTTAACTGAATGTCCGGTTAGGTTAATTGTACGCCCTTGACGATTGGTTAGGTTAAGCCGTGATTTTCGTTAGTTTTAACGAAAATATCACGACTTAACCTAACAATTCGTCAAGGGCGTACAGTTGACCTAACCGGGCATTCAGTTAACCTAACCGGGCATTCAATAATTTTCAAATCGTCCACAACGCGTGTGGTCATATCCGAATCGTCCACAACGCGTTGTGGTTGTTTGAGAACGGCCATGAAGCGAAAAAATATCTAACATCGGTGTGTGGTCACTTAGGTGTATCCACAACGCGTTGGTTTTTTTTCGCTCACAGCGATTTCGATGTTTGTGCGTAAAACACACACACACACACACACACACACACATATATATTATATATATATATATATATATCGGTGGTGTAGTGGTTAGCGTCGCTAACTACGAATCCATCGGTCCCGGGTTCGAGACCCGGTGACGGCAGCCGGCGCGCAGCAAAATCCAGCTGTTCATCCTTCCACACAATAAAGTGTTTGGTAGATAAATGGGTACCCTGGGTGGCCTAGTGGTTAAGACGCTGAGCTGCTGGTGGGCGTGGTTCGGATTTCACGTTAAACTGTAGGTCTAAGGTGCAGTGAAAAGCCTGACCTTCGTCAGAATGAACAATTCGGGCGGAAGCTAACCAAAAGGTTTTGATCGAACTTTTTTCACAAAGTACCATTTTTTTTCTCTGTTGCACACTTGCTATTCTCATTCCAATTAGTTCTTGTTATTCTAACTAACCTATTCAAACGCCGTAAACTGGTAGAATTGTATAATTTCTTAGAAAATAAAGTCTTTAATTAAATTTAATGACTTACTTTAAGTAATATTTTTAATAAATAAAATATTACGATCCAAACAAGAGAGACAAAAGCAGTCAACAATTGAAGTTCTTTCCCAGTATTTTAATACTGATGCATACAAAAATAAAATGGCGATACACGAATTAATCCACGTAAGTAAATACGAGTCTGTTTAATATATCTATAATTATATGAATCAATATACACAACTGACCCGCACTGCAAACAGAAGAAAAGATTAAATGCAGCTCTTTACTGGAAAGCCTCTTAGTAAATATTTGAAAATTCGATGCTGAATGGACAGACGTTTTGTCTAAAAAATGGAAATAGAAATATAATACACTCATTCAGACTGCTCAGACCGTTTCCAACTATTTCCAGGTGAAGACGGAATAGCTGAGGAAGAGTGCTATGGCACTCATAGTTCGCTTTAAGTTTTTCGCGAGTCTGGTAAGATATTAATTGCCACAAGTTTTGGCTAAGAATATTGTTCTGTAAAGTCCCCTTATCCCTGAACATTTTCCTACTAGAACAAGGTGAAGGTGAAGGGATTTATGTGACACTGTAGAACGAATGAAAAAGAAAATACTGACCTCTGTCTTTGACAAGGCCTTATCGGAGAAAACATTTAAAATTTTTGGATCACCTGAAGATCAGGGCCCCCAGCCTCAATTATCAAGCGATATCTTCGTTAAAACTAACGAAAATATCACGACTTAACCTAACCAATCGTCAAGGGTATACAGTTGACCTAACCGGGCATTCAATTTAATTTATTATATTTGGTAGTGTAAACCAAAAAATAAGAATACATCGGGGGGGGGGGGGGGGTCCTGATCTTCAGTTGATCCAAATTTTTTAGTCAGAGTAATTTTATTAGTAAACTTTCTTTGAATTAAATTTAGTTAACTTAGGTTAAGTTAAATTAGGTAATACTAGTCGATGAAATATCTCCCAAGTAAGAAGTATAGATCTCATCAGTCAAGCAATAAAATTTAGATGATCGCTCTTCATTGAGAAAAATAAGTATTATTTATTTCAATGTTAACTGGATTATTAATATTTTTATTCAATAGGGTCTTAAACTTCAACGTTTACTGAACTCTTAGACTAACTAAAAGATAAACCATCACTTTTTGGATAGTTATGATTGATGATTAGTAATACAGGGTGTTCGAGAAGTTCCTACCTATTTTGCAGAAATAATGTAAATGTAAATAGATAGGGACTTCTCGAACACCCTGTATAAATATCATAAGTAAAAAGTATTAATTAGAATATGCAAACGAACTGACAGATGAATATGAAAAATTGATCATAAATATGTAAATTATAAGCAGAGCTGGGCAATAAATACATTGAATGTATTTAAATACTAAATACATGGGAGAAATGTATTTAAATACTAAATACATTTTACGAATGTATTTAGATACTAAATACAAAATATATCAATTGTATTTAAATACATTTGTAAATACATTTTAAATACATACAAATTTTAACATATGCATTCACTAATTCATGTTTTGATAAATTTCTACTTCAGGGGACACGGTGAATTTCGAAATAAATACACCACTCGATAGATCAGACGATTTTAAAAGCTTTTCCATCAATGAATTTTCCATCGCAAATTGAATTGATTGCAACGAGTTAGTTACACAGGCCCACTTAAATACATTTGTATTTAAATACGTATTTAAATACATTTGTGTATTTAGAACTGTATTTATAAATACATTGTTTTTCATGTATTTAAATATAGTATTTAAATACTCAAAATATAAAAATGTAAATACTTTTACTGGTTTTAATACACGTTCTGTACTAGCACAGTACGACGCGTCGACAGTGTAGTACAGCATGGTTCATGTTTCAACGTGTCAGTTCAATCAGTTGTGTGCCACTCTTAGTCGAAAGCGGTTGATTTCTTTATCGTGTGCGTGTCATGGCTTCAACAAGCAAATCCGGTGAATCAAACAGTGATATATCTGCAGATAACAATTTAGTGCACCCTCTGTTTGATGGAAAATACTTTAAAATTAAATCTAAAGACGGTAATAAGGTAAAGTGTACCTGCTTGCTGTGTAAACACGAAGTCTCTGCTGCAAGCAATGCTACAACGAATCTGTACAGGAGTGAGTGAGTGTACACTCATCTGAAGGTAAGTGTTTTTTTAGACATCAAAAAATATCTTGAAATTGACCGAATAATCGTACAAAACGGCTCTGCCTTAAATACTGCCCAGCTCTGATTATAAGTGTGAAACGTATTAGAAATTTGGAATACACGATAAAAGGATATATTCAATCTTAATTAAGGGGCATTATTATTATTATGCATACAAATACAATACAAAGAACTGATGGATCAAGTAAAGATAAGCACCCCCAGCCTTCTTTAATTAACCTTATAAGGCTAACTAACGAAAATATCACGACCTAACCTAACCAATCGTCAAGGGCGTACAGTTGACTTAACGATTGGTTAGGTTAGGTCGTGATATTTTCGTTACTTAGCCTTATAAGGCTAATTAAAGAAGGCTGGGGGTGCTTATCTTTACTTGATCCGAACTGATAGTTAAGTATATGTACATTTAATCCCAAATTACATTAACGCGAAGATTTATCAGCGTTCTTTTATTAAGAGAGATTTCAACTTTTTTAAACGTATTTATATTAGTAATATTTAATATCAGTGCTTAAATTATTCCGTAGTTTGTCTAACGAAAATAGGTGATTTTTGGGATGAAGACGATCTAAATTGAGGAATAACACGCCTAGTTTTACTCCTATCTGGTATGAGTTAAGGTTAAGCAATTAGCAACACTCCGAAATCTTTTTAGATATACAATTTACACCGTCCTTCCACTGCTTGTTCTTCTATACTCTATAGCTTCACCCTAAGTACAGTACATATTTTACAACGATTTCTCCAACATTCAATTTATCAAGATACACATTTCGTCTGTGACATTGAATGTTGGAGAAATAGTTATAAAAGAAGGTTCTTTTGCATTATCCTCCCAACACTAATTTTTTTATATAATGTTGTTGGTTTGGTTTGGTTTTGGTTATGGTTATGGTACTTTATTTTCCTTCCATTATAAAAAAAATAGTGTTGGGATTAGGTTAGGTTAAAAATAGCCCGCCGCAAGTGTTTTGCTAACGTACTTTATTTTCCTTCCAGTATAAAAAAAAATGAGTGTTGGGAGGATAATGCAAAAGTACCTAAAAGAATGTGCTGTAAAGAAATTTCGTTTATAGGCCTACTAGACCCAATATTTGACTGATTTTTCGGACAATTATGACCGATTTTAAATTATGACCGATTTTAAATTATGACCTTTCCTTCAATTTTGATTAATGATTACACGGGGCAACACGTATTTTATTGAATGATATCTGACACTTGATTCTAGGTAATTTGGGTGCGCTGAATATGAATTTCAACTCGGTTTGGCTCTATCAGGTCCTGATTCTTGTCGACAGCCTATGTGCCATTTTCCAGATTTTTCAAATTAGGACAAAAATTAAGTCATGTGTTAAATTTTTTTTTCAAGTTTCATGAATACAAGCAGTTCAAACTACAGTAAAATTACATTATAACGATAGAAATGACTTAAAATAAAAAAAACAAACAGATATGAAGCTTTCACTGTGGCAAAAATTTTCTTTTGTAAGACTTTCTAGCGTATTTGCTTGTTGATGGCAGGTCTCTTTTCAAGCACCAGCAGTAATCAGCCATCATGTGGGAATCCCAGCGGCCTTGGTACCGTTCCTCCATAATTTTGATATCTTGGTGGAATCTCTCCCCTTGTTCGTCACTTACATCACCTAAATTACTTGGAAATTGGTCAAGATGGCTATTCAAAAAATGCATTTTTATGCTCATATTGCAACCTAACTCTTTGTAGTCCCTTAAAAGTTTTTTTACGATTTCTTCGTAGTTATCTGCCCTATAATTGCCTAAAAAGTTTTCTATCAAGTCCACGAATGAGAACCAGCCATTTTTTTCGCGTTCATTCATGACATTAGGAAAATTGCTGTCTTTAATCATTGTTCTTATTTGTGGACCGTCGAAAATTCCCGCCTTGATTTTTTCATAACTTAAACTTGGAAATTTTGAAGTTATGTATTTGAAACACTCGCCGTTCGTATCTAAAGCTTTTACATATTGTTTAATGAGGCCTAGTTTTATATGCAGAGGAGGAAATATGATTTTATCTCTGCTCACTAAAGGTGGATTAATTACGTTTTTTTCTCCGACAGTAAGTGATGTTCGTGCTGGCCAGATTTGTTTGAAATAATGTTCTTCCTTGGCTCTGCTGTCCCATAAGCAAAGGAAGCAGGGATATTTAGTATACCCTCCTTGTTGTCCTAGCAGAAAATTAACCATTTTTAAGTCAACACATATGATTCACTCGTGCTCCCTATATTTGATAAGATTTAAAACCTTTTCTATATGTTCATACTTTTCTTTTAATTTTGTTGAGTGCCCAATCGGTATCGAGCCGTATAGATTGCCATTATGCAACAACGCACACTTAAGACTTCTTTTCGAACTGTCTAAAAACAAGCGCCAATCATTTGCATCGTAAGACAACCCCCATCTTCTTTAACAAACCAACTATGTCGCAGCAATATACTAAACTATCCTCTGTTCTAAAATATTTAACAAGTTCTTCTCTTTTTCTGTAAAATGAAATGTGTGTGTTTGAAGTAAGCAAGTTTTTCTCTTTAAGTCTTGAAGCTAAAATTTCCGCAGCCTTTTTTGGCAAATTTAGATCCCTTACAAGATCATTCAACTCGGCCTGGTTAAACTTTTGCGGATCGTTTTGACTTTCAAATACGCTGGGGTCAAAATCGGTGTCTGACTCCTCAAAGTGCATAACAATATTTTCAGGAACATCTTCAACTAATTCTTGAGTTGGCAGACCCTTAAATTTTGGAATGGGGATCTCATTTGAATGTAGCACAGGTCGTATCGCGGTGTCGAAATTTGGGTACTCGATACAATGTTTATTTTTCTTAGTGAAGCCCGAAGTCTTGACAAAGCAAAGGTAGCAATCGGTCTCGTGGTTAGTAGGCTCTCGCCACACCTGATATGGAAAAAAAATTGTAAAGCGTTAACAAAAGCGACGAGAGACTTGTTTTTATGAATTTTATCAAAAGTTATCACCCAAACATTTAACATTTCTATGTGTTTCAACCTTATGCAATATTTGAGATTCTTATAAACATTTTCTGTAAATTTTTGTTTATGTACCTAAGTTACAATTACATTTAGGTAAGTTACAGTATACTAGTGATTAAATTACGTAGTTTTATGAAATCATAAACTTACCATCGGAACTCCAAAAGGTATTTTTGAATCCGAACCCTTCGTCCAATGTCGCAGTCTTTCAATGCATATAGTGCAGGCTTTATGTGGAGCCCACGATTTATCTTGGTCCCCCAGTTTTATGCCAAAATAAGCTAAGTAAGCTCTTTTTACGAAGTCAGTTATATTTGCTCGTTGATGTGGAAGTGTAAAATTTCCACATATATAACAGAAGGAATCAGGGTTGTTTTGCATTTGAACTTTCTAGTGCTTGATGACATATTGCTTGATTGTTCTGCCAATTTGTAAAGGTATTTAAAGCCCTTAATTCATATAAATTTAAGAAAATCTGAAATATAAACACAAAAATTAGTTTAAATAGGTACTTATTATGAAATAGGTACTTACAATCTATGAAATTAAACTAGAAACACGGATGAGTAGGTACAATATAAATTACGTCTAATTAAATCAACTATATTAAATCACGATGACAAAATTACTCACTAAATCATATGCCAATTCAAAATTATGTTAATGCCCAAACTTAATTAACTAACTCAACTGACTGACTGACTGATTGAATTGACTGATTAACTCTGGAAACGAGTCGCTTTTATATATTTTAGTTGTCCCTCTAGAATACTCTACAGAGAACAGGAACGCTCGAGAAAATTTTAGAATTCTATGATATTTTTAGCTTAATTTACTAATATTAAAATGGGTTAAAAATGACAAAATTAAAAATATTTTTAGGGTGTTACATATAAAAATATACATAATACAACAATACCATAACAATAGGTACAAATACCTAGATAAAAACCTAGTTGCATAATGTGTAACTGCAAAAAGACTTAGCGAGTATTGAGAAAAAAACCTTTTTATGAATACGACGAAAGAGGAGGGGTGTTGAGCAAAATCAGGACCTGATAGAGCAAAACCGAGTAAAAATTCGTGCTCAGCGCACCCAAATTACCTAGAAGTAACTGTCAAATCTAATTCAATAGACAAAAATTTGAAATTTGTTCCCCAGTGTTATCAGTTAATACTGGCTACCATTCCGATTTTCGTTTTATATTTTTAATTTACATTTATTCAAATTGAAAGTCAGAAATGCAAAGCTAATATCAGTATCAAAATTAAAATTCTTAGTCAGAAACAAATCAGTTTTAATTCATCAGTCAAAAGTCGAAGTAAAAAAAAAACTGAAGTTCCACATTAATAATACCATTTTACCTGTCCAGTAATTTTCATATATGCTGTATTTACGTTGAAGATGTAAGATTTTGTGGAGCAAGTGTTTTACGTCCCCCTGTGGTGCTTAGTGTAGTTTACGTTCCCCAACTTTGACCTTGTGTAGTTTGTGTCCCCTTTTGTGTCAGGGGAACGTAAACTACACTTGCTCCGATTTTGTTTTTGAACAGTAAATTCTTTTCCTGAATATACAAATAAATACTAAATAAACAAATAAAAAAAATTATGCAGGAACGAGGGACCAAGAGCGAATGACTACAAAACTATAAAATTATCCTGTATTACAGTGGTTTTATGGACACTAAGAGAATTAAATTCACAAATAAAATTAAACCTTGGCTTTGTAATTCATACGTTTGGTTGGTTGGTTAGTCAATGAAACGACGGTACGATATCGCCACCAGGGATGAAAAATATAAACCCAACATCTCGAGGGCACATTCAAATTAAAGAAATATGAATGAAGTTCGTTTTCATTATTTTCCTCCCCATTTTGTCAAAATTTGCCGTTTCTCGAAACAAAATGAAATTCAGTATTTTTCTTTAAAATTCATACTTATTCTTTTTTTCACACTGAACTCTGCTTCAAAACATGTAAAGCTATTACCGGTATGTTTTATTTCACAATACATTACATTCTATGCTATAAATTTAAATTCAATACTGATTTCTAAAAACTTCATATAAAAGGAGATAATCCTTATGGTTATAATTTCAAGGTAAACTATTAATTTTATATAAACCATATTTTTTTCACATGTAACATTTTTAGCATTTTAGCACGAAGCTGTTTCTACCTCTTAGACTAGAGGTTGGGAACCTTTTAAAGCCACATTAGGTAATATATTATAACCTAATAATATATATATATTATCAAGAATTATGTGGCGCAGATATAAATATACTATTTTTCATTGTTCGATAATTATAATGCAGTGGATAAAAACACTTATATTGGCTAGCGATAAATACATGACTAAATTAATATGAAGCACTTGGTGATAATAAAAAATAAAAACAATACTGATGGTATCATATTAGCAATAATATTACTATCTGAAACAAACGTACAATATTGTATTATTCATACGTGTTTCATTTCATATTTTTGAACTTTATTATTAGTCAAGTACTTGATATAGAGGGTGTCCAGGAAGTCCCTGACAACTCTATGTTTGGGTGCATACTTTGTCGAATTGCCAGGGACTTCCTCGTATATATACATTTTGGTCTTTGGAGTCGCAGATTCCTGACCTTTGTGGGCAAAATGTCCTCCTCAACCTTTCGAAACCAAAGATCATTAGTAACTCCCGTGAATTATTTCCCAAACCTGTTTATAATCTGTATTGTTTTGTTTTCATTTACGATTTTCACATTCATACACTTTTTGAGAATGGATAATGCACACGTCACTCGGGAGTGACAAATCGCATTCCTTAAAACAAACCCACCCGTGTTTATGTACTTGTATATAATCATTCACAATCTCTCATTGCAGCACAAAGGTAAAAGGTTTATTTTAGCATAATTTGGCCCAAATACGAATAATGTAGATCGAACTAAATATGGCTTTCATTAAAAATACGTCATTTGATCAAATATTTTCAAAGAAAATTTAGATTTTAAACAAATTATTTTTAAATAAGACATGTCAGTACCTATATTTTGATTACTGGGAACTTCTCTTAGATAAAGTTAAGTAATTAAGAACTGCAGTAGGTCACTCAAAGCTTTTTTATATAATATATACTGTACAGGGTGCCCCATAAGCCTCAATCGGTTATAATTAAAGCGAAATACGAGAAAATCAAACAGTAAAAAGTTTCTAATAAGTTTAGAAATATTTATTGATTAATCAAAGTGGAAAATATAAGAATCTCGACAAATATTCTTTCCTTAGTAATCGATCACGTCAGTGTGAGCTTCGCTAGATGGATTTTCGTTTTACTTACAGTATAACCGATTGAACTTATGGTCTACCCTGAACTTAAGTTCTTATTCGTGTGAAATTATATTATGCAAATGAAAAGTAAAGAACACAGAATTTTATATTTTTATGCTAATGTATTTTTCTTTTCGTTTTGTATTTTGTATTGAAAGGGCTAAAGCATGTACACACACACACACACACACACACACACACACACACACACACACACTAGGGCTAGGGTAATCTGCACAAAATTTAGTTTACATTTTAAGAGAGAACCAGAGAAGGTTTTAGTAACAACTTCCCAAGTTCCCCTCCTCTTGGTTTTGTTTCCCGGGGACGGGGGGATTGTGCGCAAGGGGAAACGGGCATTATTGTGCTATTATTACTATGTTTTTCTTTTTTCTTGTGAGTTTGCATCATATATATATATATGCGCCTCGGTGGTGTAGTGGTTAGCGTCGCTAACTACGAATCCATCGGCTCCGGGATCGAGACCCGGTGCGGCAGGCGGCGCGCAGCAAAATCCAGCTGTTCATCCTTCCATACAATAAACAAATTGGTTGGTAGATAAATGGGTACCCTGGGTAGCCTAGTGGTTGAGATGCTGGCCTGCTGGTGGAGCGTGGTTCTGATTCCACGTTAAATTGTAGGTCTAAGGTGGAATGAAAAGCTTGACCTTCGTCAGAATGAACAATTCGGGCGGAAGCAAACCAAACGTTACCAAAGGTGTATATATATATATATATATATATATATATCAAAGCTATTGACTTCTCCTTAGGGAAACGGAGCTTACAGATGAACAGAAGGACCAACACAACGGCAAACATTTTCATTTATTTTTTGTACTTCAGACGTACTCCAACTGGAGGTGCGCCTTCTCAACATTTGGGCTTGTCAGTCCGCACCAACCGTCCCCTCAGTAGCCCTCCACAATCCGCAATTAGAAACCATAGTAATGAAAACAACCATCCCCTTCACAAAACTCAGTTTGAAATTTTAACTAGATCCAATAACCTCAGAACTGCGAATTTTAGAATCTTTGTACATCTATAGAAACAAACCCTCCATTAACAATAATAGTTCATCCTACAAATTACAGCTCTTTTAACTAACCAACCGATTCTCATAGACATATACTTTCTAATCCTCTGACCATACACTTTTCTCTTAGGCTTTGCCAAGTATGGAGGTTGATGTAAACATTGTGTATTTACCTATTGAGGTAATTTAATTTAATTTTAATTTTTGTAGTGATGAAATTTTAATTTTGTATTGATGCAATTTTCATTTTGTTTTAAGGTTTTAATTTTAATGGTTTTAATATTGTATTGATGTAATTTTCACTTTTTTTACTTTTGTTTTAAGGTCTTAAGACTTAATTCACTGATGATGACAAAAGATTTGTCGAAACGTCTGAAGTACAAAAAATAAATGAAAATGTTTGCCGTTGTGTTGGTCCTTCTGTTCATATATATATATATATATATATATATATATATATATATATATATATATATATATATATATTCTCACTGTTCGAGAAACAAATCAACAGCTTAAGTATAAGTTGGAGGAAAATTTCAGTTTTACACAAACCACCGCTCCATATAATATACACGGTGAACCAAAAGTAGGTGGACAGTAGGTTGAATACGGTTTATGTTATATTATATTATAACTATGGTGTTCATTATAACTATGGTGTTTGTGTTTTTTATATTAAATATTATAACTAAATTTATTTAAATTTTATTTTGTATTATAGTATACAAAAAAATTAAATATGTATTCTCAAAATAAACGTTATCATTTACTGTCCACCTACATTTGGTTCACCCTATATATATATATATGATACACACAGACCGTGCATGGAACAAGGAACTCTTCTGGGATAATTAAATCCACTATAGTCCGAATAAGTAATGGTAAATGACAAATACCATAGTTTTTCTTTTTCATGATGCTAGCCCGACGTGGGCAACGGGTCAGTAGCAAAGAGGTCCCATAAATATAACTTCCCTCACCAGCTATCTGCAAAGCAGACAGGATCCAGCTTTGGGACATGGATCTAGGGTTTAAAGCAGCCTAGCCCTGCTACATTTAGAACCTCAATATAAGCAAAAGACTCGCTGTCTTCACGTCAGATTGAATACATCAAAGAAAAAGGGGTAACTATTATATTTTAGCCAAAAACCTAAATGTAGCAGGGCTAGGCTGCTTTCCCACGTCGGGCTAGCATCATGAAAAAGAAAAACTATGGTATTTGTCATTTACCATTACTTATTCGGACTATAGTGGATTTAATTATCCCAGAAGAGTTCCTTGTTCCATGCACGGTCTGTGTGTATCATAAAAAGCTCAGGGGACCATTCTGAGTTCATTCCCATATATATACGTGTACGTGTACAGGGCTATTTAAAATGATTTACCTGATTTCAAATGAGAATATTTTTTAATGTTACAAATAAAGAGTGATTTGTGATACATCAACCAAAAGAAAAACTGTTCAAATTTTGTCTCTCACCTCATAAATGCTCTATGTGACTTCCCCTAGTTACACGAGCAACGTCGACACGATAGTCGAATTCCTCCTATACTCGCTCCAGCATGTCCGTTGTCACTGACTCTACGGCAGTAACAATGCGAGTTCGGAGCTCATCCAAAGATGTGGGCAACGGTGGCACGTACACAGTATCCTTAACGTACCCCCAAAGGAAGAAGTCGCACGGTGTAAGATCCGGCGACCTAGGGGGCCAGCTGTGGAGCTCGAAAACTGCAACACACAAAACGCCTTCTGATGTGCGGACGCCATTTTCACACTGACTGTTTGTTGCTAGGCTAGGCCACGGCGTGACTTTGGAGCCCTCTCGCGGTGATCTTGTAAAACTCGGAGATTTCCTTTTTCATGTGGTGTATGCCCAGTTGATGCACGGTTGATAGGTACGGAAGTATTCTCAGTTGAAATCGGATGAATCATTTTAAATAGCCCTATATATATATATATACACAGGGTGTCCCGTAAGTCTGGACCCATAGGGAAAAATAATAAAATTACAAAATAGTCCAAAAATTTATTACATAATCTGTTCAAAGTGTCCGCCGTTGTGTCGCACACATAGTTGAAGACGCAATCTCCACTGCGACAGCACTTTCTGAATCACAGTCGCAGAAATTTCTTGACACGCCTCCACAATGCGTGCTTTAAGGTGGAAAATGTTCTGAAGTTTGACCTCGTACACTTTGGCTTTCAAGTGGCCCCACAAATAAAAATCATAATAAAAAAAAAAAAAATAATAATAATAAAATAATAATAATAACATAATAAAAAAATATATTATAAATCCCTATGGGTCCAGACTTACGGGACACCCTGTGTGTATATATATATATATATATATATATATATATATATATATATATATATATATATATATATATATGAAGATGGGGTGCTGTTATTACTAATTTTATTATTTCTCGTCTCATTTCGTTTATTATCGTTATTTCTTTATTACTGTAAACTCTTTTTGTTTTTTAAATTATTATTGTTTGATTTATCTTATCGTTTATTGCCTTCAAGAATATTATACTACTTTATGGGATTTATATCTTGCCGATAAAGCATATCATTATCATATAACTTTATTACTGATACAAAATTTAAAATTTTATTTGTAAATAATAATAATAATAATAATAATAATAATAATAACAAGCAGAGTTATACCAAACGATAACTTGTTAATTCGATAGGTTTTCTTTTCAGATTTTGGTGCAGGAGAAAAAGATTATCACCAAGGATATAGAAGTTTCGTCCCTATCCCGTCAGTATTTCGACTTCTGCCGAGGATGAATGACAATGACTTTATCCATCTCCCACTGCCCGTAAATAGAGGTTTTCATAGACCCTACAACAGGAATATTTATGGATAAACAAAGCTGAATGTTTTTGTCAGAAACTGGTTTAATGTCCGACTCCTTGCTGAATTATTAGAATGCTAGACCTAGTTATACACAACAGAGTACATTCACAAAGTGCAAAATGACACTTTTGACTCTATGCTGAATTTTTTTCTTATTAATACGGATGATTCAAGATAACTTATGGATAATTCCAGCCTCCAAATTACTAAATATAAAATATTTCATGCTTTTTCTTTTCGTATTTCCCTTAAAAATGGTACATAATTTTCAATGAAGTTTGAAGATAATGAATGATATTAGGGGGAAAAAAAACATCCCCATAGTCTAATGGCTTTTAACTTTTTTAGGCTGCGACCCAAATTCTGGTCGCGAGGCTAGCTCGGCGATGCATGCCTTCAAACAGTTCGCTCGTAATAGATAATAAAATAAATAATTAATGGTAAAATGATTAGACATAATATAAATAAATGATAAATGACAATTTAATGATCCATTCAAATTAGCTTAGTGACCCAATTTTGGGTCGCGATCCAGGGGTTAAGAACCACTGCCATAGTTTAATAATATCTGAAATCTAAGGTCACGTGTAGATGGTGGTGTTAAGTTATAGTTTTGGGCATAATTTTAATGGATTAGTAAATGGTAAAAAATAACCGTTCTACTTAAATTTTCCTCCAAGAAAAGAAGTTCACGGTTGCATCTACAGATAATGATTTTTGTTTACAGTACTCTTTTCCAAGACGGAGAAACCAGTTCAGCGACAATATTTGTTTTACTTGTAGAGAATGTTTTTATAACATAACTGAACCTAACCGAACCTAGCCTCCCCTGGTAAATATTCATTGTTGGGGTCACCAGTTTTTTTTGTCAAAGTCCATATTTGTTACAAGAAACCTCATTGACTGAAAGATGATAACGTCATTATGAGCTCTCGGCTAATCATGGCAACTCCTACCGATGTCGTCATCATATTTTGGCCAATTAGGATCCATGTAACAAGTTTGGAATATATAGTAACCCCTCGCTAATTCGACAACCGCTAATTCGAATTTCGCTTTAATTCGACTAAGTGTTAGTCGAATTAATATTTTTGAGAATTCGAATTATAATTATGAAAACATTTCGTAAAATGTACGAAAAATATTCGAATAAAATTCACGCGTGAGTCAAATTGCGCGCGATACTTCGCCACACTATTAAGCATCAACTTATGCTTGATAGCATAGATTTATAATTTCTGTATTAATACATTACATACGTGTGTTTAGATAAAGTACTCTTCTGTATACATACAAAAATATCGAATTCTAGAGTGAATTAACATCAGAGACAGGTCAAAAAGGGGGAAATGGGTTCGTACAAAGTTCGAATTGGCATCAGAGACAAGTCGAATTGGGTTAAAAATTTAAAATTCGTAGTAACTCGTACTTTCTCAGTATTTCGACAAGGGTAGAGCCCCAAATCTGTCGAATTAGCGAGGGGTTACTGTGTGTATATATATATATTATATATATATATATGTGTGTGTGTGTGTGTATATATATACTGTGTGTGTGTGTATATATATATATATATGCAGGAAGGAGGGGGCCAAGGGCGAATGCCAGCGAAATACAGTATATGGTTCTACTAACCTCGGTGATGCAGTGGTCAGCATCGCTGACTACGTATCCACCGACTTTGGGTTCGATTCCCGGTGATGGCAGTCGGCGCGCAGCAAACCCAGCTGTTCATCTTTTCATACAATAAAATTGGTTGGTAGATAAATGGGTACCCTGGTTAGCCTTGTGGTTAACACGCTGGGCTGCTGATCGGAAGGTCATGAGACCGAGTCCGGGTGAGGACTTTGTAATTTCTGACCACCCGTCGTGGGTCGCGATTTGGATTCCGCATTAAGCTGTATGTCTAAGGTGGAGGAACAAGCTTGGCCTTCGTCAGAATGAACAGTTCGGGCAGAAGCAAAACCAAGGTTAACCTAATCTATCCATTTAACCTAATACACGCCTAACTCGGCATAAGATTCAGTCCATTTTACTAACCTAACCTAACTTACCTACCTAACCTAGCATACACCTAATCGGGTAGGAATATGACTAACCCGGGGTGATAAGATTTAACCCGCTCTACTAACATAACTTACCACCTCATATGGTGGATAGGATACTGCGTCATCCCTGAATCATAATCGTGTGAGTACCGACCTCGGGGTCTTAAAAGGTAATAGAATGGTTTACTGCAAAATGTTTGACCCTTCCTTACCTAAATCCTGGTACGACTTCCAACTGCCTGAAATTATGCGTAACTAGTAAAACTTCAATGTAATTTAAATGAGACTTATCAAACTACGTGTGTGTGTTTGTCGACTGGGATAATTTAAATGTACAGTTGCGCTCATTATTCTTAGGACACGCTTAAGAAGAGAAAGCGGCGACACCTGGTATACATTTGTTAAGTGTACTACAAACGGTTGTAGCATTTTATGAATGAATATTTAGTGAATGAGCGTTGATTGGTTGCTTGACTCATTGCCAAATGTCTATAGAACATAATTATTTCCATTCATCACTGGTTTACATATTACTAAGGAAACAAAAATGAATAATTAAATATAAATTCAAGAAGGGGATATATATTAACAATGAAGTGAATAAAAAATTGTCTTGTAAAACTAAAAAAAAAAACCTTTGGACGTGATGACAGTGTTCATGGTATTGGCAAGCCTGTCATCCTGAACGAACAGAGCCGTTGTAGGCATTATTGCACCCTGAGCATATTCCAAATTGATTCATTTATTTATTTATTTATATATATTTAATATTGAACATAGATTCAGATATTATTTGTGTTATAACAAAGACAGAGCAAAAACTATATATATATATATATATATATATATATATATATATATACTGTATGTTAAACACAGACCGTGCATGGAACAAGGAACTCTTCTGGGAAAATTAAATCCACTATAGTCCGAATAAGTAATGGTAAATGACAAATACCATAATTTTTCTTTTTCATGATGTTAGCCCGACGTGGGCAACGGGTCTAGGCTTGCTTTAAACCCTAGATCCATGTCCCAAAGCTGGATCCTGTCTGCTTTGCAGATAGCTGGTGAGGGAAGCTATATTTATGGGATCTCTTTGCGAGAGACCCGTTGCCCACGTCGGGCTAACATCATGAAAAAGAAAAACTATGGTATTTGTCATTTACCATTACTTATTCGGACTATAGTGGATTTAATTTTCCCAGAAGAGTTCCTTGTTCCATGCACGGTCTGTGTTTAACATATAATTTTCTCAGGGAACCATTCTGAGTTTGTGTATATATATATATATATATATATATATATATATACTGTATATTAGGGTGAGAACTTCTTATAGGGATAAAATTTGAAATTCAAAAAAATTTGCCGGCCATTTGTCCAATGCTGCCACCCTATGAGGAAACACCGTAGACGAAATCTCATGGAATTCGGAAAGCATTTAGGGGTGCCTCGAGTCACATGAATGAAACTGTCGCGCGGAAGAAATTTCAAGAATGAACGAGTTTCGACAACGCTTCACAAACAAAAATGTTTCGAGAATGCAAGTGTATTATATAATTTAATAGAATTGTTTCCTTTATTTCATACTATAGATTATGCAAATCGATTAATTTATTTCATTAAATTAAAATTTTCATAAATAAATCGTTAAATAATATGATGTGTATCAATCTTTGGATGATCAGCTTTTGGTGCTTCAAGTTCATTTTGCATACGACTGCCTGACTGAAAACAACGCTTAGAAGTTCTCTCCCGATTCTTTTAAGATATCTAAGGTAATATTTTTTATTTTGATACATTGATTATATTATTATTGGCGTACATGGAATGCATGGGACCATCATCTGGTCCAGATATCCTCCTATTCTCCCGCTTCAAAGAGACGTGGAATACAATTTGCCAAGATAAGTACAAGACCCTGTCAGACCTTCCATCGAGTCTGAATGAGAATCGAGAAGAACTGATCGCTTGCTGGAATCTATATCTGACAAAACATCAGCCGAGGCGTGATTACCGTGAATTCTTGGAGTTGTCGATTACAATCCTTGGAGGTAATTTACCTAACTTTAGGTTTCGGCGACCTGGAGCACTTCACCGAGCACGTTGGATGGCAAAAGTAATTTATTCATTAAAAATCCTGCTGCTTTCCCATCAGTTCAGACTTACAACTCGTGAAATGTCTGGCTTAAAACGATTTGTATTTTTTGCCCTGGAGTTATATGTCAGCGCGTGGTTCACGGCCAGCAGTCCTTCATCTGCTCCCGCGAACGATTTGAAGCTTCTTCAAGACCTAGCAAAGTACCACGATGAAAAGATCTCAGCATCCTGCCTTAGTGTCCTCGGTCGTCACTTATGGTACCTCAGCGAGTACTTGATTGGTCTCGCACTCTTTGATAAAGGTATCAATGCAACGACGAAAAAGAATATCGCTCGATCAATCCTCGAAAAAGAAGCTGCTGAAGATCCTCCAAAGCGAGCCCCAATACCTGCTGTTTCTTCCATTTCAACAAAGCAGCTCTCGGACTTTGCCTCGAAAGGATCAAAGCTTCTCTTTGAACTTCTAAAAATTAATGATGGTTTCTTGTCCAAGGAACCAGAGACCTGGCCGGACGACGAAGATTTCAAGACTGGTTTGACTATAGTTGAAGGACTAAAAGTCGTCAATGACATGGCAGAGAGGGAATTGCCTTGAGCCAGGCCTTCAATACAAAGATTACGAAGAATGAAGAACAGCGCCAACATCTCTTGCAGGTTGTTGAGGATCATAGGAAGTCTCAGCCTGGTACATTGAAAAAGGGGTATGGCTTGAGGAAAAGCAAGAATTAATGGGTGGTCTACAATTGAATGAAAGACACCCTGGAAATATTTAGTAAATAATTATTTACTTATTACGATTGGAGTACGCCTGCACTTAAACCTTATGAACTAAAACTAACGTTTATTTACATTAATTAAAAAAAATATTAATTTATTTTTACTAGGTAATGAATAATTAATTTTTGTTATAAGGAGAATTATTTACCTCACTTGAGACACCCTTAAATATTATCTGAATGACCTAATATTTACAGTACATTGTTTTCTCATGTAGTAGCAGCATTGAACAAATGGCCAATAAAAAACTCCAACTTTCGATTTTTATTGTCACCCTATATATATATATATATATATATATATATATTATATATATATATATATATATGGTGTCCGAGAATCATCTGTACAATTTTTGGCTGTCATTAAAAGTCAACCATGAAGTGTAGAAATTCCAGTCTTGTCCATTTTACAGAGAATCTCATTAAGTTTTTCTGATACCACGTTTTGACAAGTTTTTTAGAAATGTGCGCGGGTGACAGACATTGATGATTTAAAAGCAAGAATCACAGCTGCTATGCTGCAGCGTGCATGGCAACATTTGGAGTATCGATTGGATGTTTTGCGAATCACTAATGGTGCACATATCGAATGTTTGTAACAACGTTACTTTAATAAAAGAAACTTTTGAAAATACAGATTCTAAATAATCTTGTTTAAGAATTTTACGTGTGTTATCAAGAATTTTATTAAAAGATGAAATTGTACAGATAATGTTCGGACACACTGGAATTTCTAAAAAACTTGTCACAACTTGGTATCAGAAAAAACTTAATGAGATTCTCTGTAAAATGGGACAAAACTGGAATTTCTACACTTCATGGTTGACTTTTAATAACAGCCAAACATTGTACAGATAATTTTCGGACACCCTGTGTATATACAGTATATACCGTGCATGGAACAAGGAACTCTTCTAGGAAAATTAAATCCACTATAGTCCGAATAAGTAATGGTAAATGACAAATACTATAGTTTTTTTCTTTTTCTTTCTATAGTTTTTTCTGATATATATATATATATATATATATATATATATATATAATAAATAAAACCACGAAGGAAAGGAAACACAAAATGGTGCTCAAGCGCTTTCGTCTAATGACATCCTCAGGAACACTGAAGTACTAAAGAGTTACAGCCTATATATAGGTTACAGAAAAAAAAATTAAACATTAAAGGATTGTGGGAGGAGCATACAAATTTGTAAGGAAAAACTACCGATTTTTAGCACAAGATCAAATGAATTGTTTCCAACCAATGTTATAGATAATTAAAAAAATACAAATACAAATTTATACTGGAAATCTGCCCGGGTTTTAGCACTTTGCCCTGCTTGTTTAAGTTCGATGTATATAAAAATAAATTGAAAAATAAAAGTTATTAGCGTAGCATACAAATTTACCAAAGATTTAGCGTTCTACCTTTCTTATCTAAATCTGTTCTGAAGGAATTCAAAACAACAGGATCGAGTTGAAAAAGACCTTTGCTTATGTTGAAGTTATTTGTAAGTTGGATAATGGCAGACTCAAGAATATTTCTATTAACAATGTTGCTCGAGTGAAAACTGAAGCATTATTCCAATCAATACAGTGGGATAACTCTGACAAATGGACAAAAAGGGCACTGGACGACTGTCCTGTTCTAACGGAATATTGATGCTGTTTTATGCGTGTGTGCAAATCCTTTCCCGTCTGACCTATGTAAAAGGAATCACAGTGTTTACAACCAATTTTATAGATAATGCCTGAATTATTGGTAGGGCTATTTTTTACAATGATATTTTTCACAATATTGTTATATGAAAATACTACATTAATATCCAAAAGTTTAAGTACATTAGCAATGCCTAAAAAGCCCGGGAAAAATGAAAGTACTAAAATATTTTTTGACAAAGTACGAGGGTTATTATTCACACGATAGAAAGTTCGTTTTGCCTTGTTGAGACAAGATTCCATAAACGCAGATGGATAACACAGATCACTTCCAATACCGTTGATTTTTTCCAATTCGGCATCGATGTATTCCGCACTGGAGATCCTAAGGGCGCGGAGAAACATTGAAGAAAAAACGGCCTTCTTAGTAGGGGTGTCATGTCCCGAGTAAAAGTGTACGTAGGACAAATTGTTTGTTTTTTTCCGATAGATACTAAACTTAAAACCTGGGCTTTCCCTATGTACACGCACATCCAAAAATGGGATTGAATTGTCTTGTTCCACTTCTAAAGTAAACTTAATGGAGGGGACTTGATCATTTAACTGAAGGAGGAAGTTATCCAGGTCACGATTCATGGGCCAGATACACAAAATATCGTCGACGTACGCAACCAAGGGATGCCAACCCCAGGATTCTCGGAATGTAAGTAATTTCGAAAAACTCCATATAAATATTGGATAGGAGGGGCGACAAGGGGTTGCCCATGGCCATCCCAAAAACTTGTTGATAATACTCGTTATTGAAAGTGAATTTACAGTCTTTGATGCAAAGCTTAATAAGTTCCAAAACAATGTGTGAAGGTAGTGGCAGGTCATACTTATGTAATTCTCGGGAGAGAAAGTCAAGCATATCGTCAGGCACTTTTGTAAACAATGAACAAACGTCAAAACCGATCAATCTATCGTTGGTTTCAGTACGTGCAATTCAATTTTCAGTAACATCCATGGAATTTTTTACATGTAATCAGAGATAGTTCCGAGAATGGGGGACAAGACTTTGACAAGCCATTGGAGAAGTTTATAAGTAATAGAGCCCACCGAGACTAATAATAGGGCGCATAAGGTTGCCAGTTTGTGGGTTTTAATAAGACCGTGATTTATATATATATATATATATATATATTATAATTTTTTTCTATAACCTATATATAGGCTGTAACTCTTTATGTACTTCAGTGTTCCTGAGGAGTCATTGGACGAAAGCGCTTGAGCACCATTCTGTTTCCTTTCCTTCGTGGTTTTATTCATCATAAATATTTTTCACGTGTTACTTTCGTGAAATAATTTTCATATATATATATATATCTATATATATATATAATATATGTGTGTGTGTATAGGCGGCAGACATGGGGTAATAGTAATAGACATTAGAGGATTTTCAAGTAATAGTAATTAGTAATAGATCATATGTTTTGGCTGTAAGAGTAATAGTAATAGAAGGCAAAGTAATAGATAATAATAGTCTATTAATTTTCTACAGTGGCAATGAACATATTGTGTGAACAAGAACTGAAAAAAATGAACTAAATCTACTCTAAACTAAAATAAATATGTATGTGAAATTGTGAACTAATACTGTGGCAAATTTTTCCTTCAATAAAGTAAAATTTATTAAGATCTACACTCCTCCAGTCTCTGAAATTGTAATGTTGGTTGAAACAAATATTTGTTAACACACTGCTTCTAATTGCATTTAAATAGACATAAAGATCCTTTTCAAATGAGTGTAGTACCCCACATACAAAAGTAATAGTAATAGTAATAGATGACTAAGTAATAGTAATAGATGAAAATATAGTAATAGTAATAGAAGAAATGAAATCAAAAGTAACAGTAACAGTAATAGTAGTAGAAACCCAGATATGACCTCATGTCTGATAGGCGGTTTATGAATAAAAAAAGTTTTGATGCATATTAATTTTAATAACATTATAACATTACCAGATTGATGGGTATCTGTAGGTTTCATACATCACTGCTTAGAATATCTTCCAATTGCCAAATGGACGACAGCTGAATGGATATACTGGTATATCTGAGCGAATTTTCTGAGGAATCATTTTTATGTAAGACAGGTCCCCAATTCACACAGCACGATCGTCACACGCTGGTTCTCTGAGCAAAGAAATATCGACCATCTGGATTGACCAAGTAAGGGTTGTGATATGAATTCCATCGTGAATATATGGGCCAATACTGTAAATGTGTGGGAACCAGCGGAGGAACGAACAACGGACCAACTTTTACAACAAACATTTAGTGAGTGGGAGGTACTGAGGAGGAATCAACAGCTGGTATATAATCATATTGCTTCTGTACCACATCGACTGCAGGAAGTCATGGACAACAACCGTGGCTGGACAAGATATTAAATTTGTTGTGTTCATGTATAAAATATCTCTCAAGTACAATGGTAATTATGAATGTGTAACACCTTTGCAAAATTGTCACATATCATCGTTTAAATCAGTGTTTCCCAACCGGGGGCCATGGCACATTTGAAGGGGGCCACAGGAAAATGTTAATATTTAGAGGGGCCACAGACTCCATGAAGGGGTCCACAGGACTCAACCTATTGAAGCCTAAATTATAGTTAGGCCAATAGATAATTTTAATTTATGTAGTTGAATTACATTTTAAAAAATTATTAATACATATATTTTCCTTTTTTTTAGATATTTTATAATAGAATTTGAATTTATCTGTAAACAAATATTTTGCATCTTACAAGCTTATTGTGCGGCGCACTCCATTGTGCGCTTGATCGTTATGCGCCTGACAGCGTTGTTGACTTGATAAAAATACTTCAGGTTGAAATCCTTACAGTCTGTTTACCACGTGGATCGTCGCTGTTGTGTGTAAGTAGCTCTTATTTGTTTACCCTAATATTGCGAAGTTGTAGTAATTTTACTAGTTTTTTTAATTTATAATAGATTGCTATAAGTACAGTATTTCTTTTGATTATATTTTTTTATAATTAATACATAATATAAGTAATAACTGCAAATTTTTGTTAGCCACTGTTTAGTTTTTGTTATGTTTATAGTCCTATGTGACAAATAATATTGTACCTGAATACAAATAGTTGTTTTTATCCTTTATATATTGTTAGAAAATCTAGAAGAGGAAGAACCATTGTTGTCCCAAGGCGATACGATGACTAAGCTGATTGATGCAGCATTGCTTGTATATATATTAAGTTAAGGTGTGTATATATATCCATCTCATAATTGTAAGGTTAGTGAAAAATTAAATTAATTTAGAGCTAGCATTTTTGAGCTCTTGTGGCATCATTGTTTGGTCACACTGTTGGCATCATTTTGAGACGCTGCGCGTCTTTTCTACTCGTTTGTGGAAGGTCGTACGTAAAGGTGTGGTTTGATAGAGAGCTCTCTTGCAATTCAGTTTGGTTGTTTAGATACATGATTGTTGCATCGTGCAATAGTCCAGGTTGCGTTGTTGTTGCAAGGTTCATAAAGAAGACCACAAATAGTACCCTTTTGTTTACCTTTTAAGTTCATGTAATTTAAGGTCTAAGGTAGGCCCGCATCGAGTCAGCAACCCTGAGGTTACCCTGAGGTAGGACCTAATAGGATCTCAAATCCGTAAAGTTTAATTTAGCTTAACTTGGGCTTTAGGTAGAACTTGCCCTTTAGAATTTGGCCGTTCACGGCTCAGCTGGGATTTCGAACCCGACAAATAAATAAAATAACATGGTCCTTCGAACCGGATTTCTACCCCAAGACTGAGTCAGTGACCATTTTTCGGCAAAGTTCTGATTGTGCAAATTGTATCCCAAGTTAGGCCTAGACGGGTTGAGTATTATTGAGTTAAGGTCCCAGGGTAAAAAGTTTGGTCGCCCAATTGCGAAACTTGGCCAGTCGTCTGTCGTTTTTTGGCCTACTTTTTTTCCGGTTTGGTTAATTTTGGGTTATTATTGAGTTAAGGTCCCAGGGTAAAAAGTTTGGTCGCCCAATTGCGAAACTTGGCCAGTCGTCTGTCGTTTTTTGGCCTACTTTTTTCCGGTTTGGTTAATTTTGGGTTATTATTGAGTTAAGGTCCAGGGTAAAAAGTTTGGTCGCCCAATTGCGAAACTTGGCCAGTCGTCTGTCGTTTTTTGGCCTACTTTTTTTCCGGTTTGGTTAATTTTGGGTTATTATTGAATTAAGGTCCCAGGGTAAAGTTTGGTCGCCAATTGCGAAACTTGGCCAGTCGTCGGTCGTTTTTTGGCCTATATTTTTTCTGGTTTGGTTAATTTTGGGTCATTATTGAATTAAGGTCCTGAGGTGGAAAATTTGGTATTCCATACTGGTGTTTGGTTAGTACCCCCTCAGCAATTCAGTTTATTTGAAAGTAAAATTTGCGTTTGATCAGTTTGGTTAAGTATTTCTGCCAATTCAGCTCATTTGGTATTGAGCCCAAGGGTTGTTTACATTGAAGATGAGTGCATCTGAATTGAACAAATTTATAAAAAGGAGAAGTGCCTACAAAGGTCTAATTACAAAGGTCATTGCCACTATAGATTCTGCCATAGAGCAAGAGGATTTACGCTTAGTGACTGCGAAGCTTGCCATATTAGAAACTAAAAAGGTTGCTCTAAGTGAGGTAAATGTTAAAATTGAGGCTCTTATAGAAGAGGATGAAATAGAAAATAACATAATTTACTTTGAAGAGATTATTGATGATATGACTAACGTAGGCCTCCGAGCAAAAGAGTTTAGCAGCTCAGTACAGTTAGAGACCAGTTCTAATAATGAAACACAACACTCAACAAATGATGCTTGTGAAGTTAAGGTTAACAGATCTGTAGTTCAATTACCGAGGCTTGTACTCAAAACATTTTCTGGGAGTATTCAGGAATGGCAAGGATGGGCAGACAGTTTTCAATCAGCAGTTCATTCTAGTCAAGTGTTAAGTGCCGTGGAGAAGTTTAATTATTTCGGTCCCTCTTGGAAGGGGAGGCAGCAAAGACTATAGCAGGATTAGCATTAACAGAGGCTAATTATAATGTGGCTTGGGATATATTAAAGAAACGGTTTGGTAAGCCAGAGATCTTAATTAAAAGCCACCTCCGTGCACTTTTAACTATACCTCCTGTTAATAATCCTAATAGTGTCAAGGAGTTACGGCAGTTATATGATGAATTTGAAATTAGAACTAGGTCTCTGGACAACTTGGGTGTAGGAATGGAAAAGTATGGTATAATGTTGGTTCCTACACTGGAGTCTAAATTGCCTAGCTCAATTTTGCTTGAATTAAGTAGGGGACACTCTGCAGAACATGTGTACATCCCCCTTCAGCAGATGTTAAGTCTTTTAGGCACAGAATTAGCAAGACGAGAGGGAGTTGAGTTTGCACAGTGGGATGGTAAACAAGAGGACAAAGGCAGGCACAGCACCAAAGTTTCCACAAAAAGGAATAGCCCAGGTACAGTGTCAGCTCTACATGCCTCCTCTGAGAATAAATTAAAGGGAATCAAGGAATGTATATTTTGCGAAGGCAACCACAAGTCATATAAATGTGAGGTGGCTGAGGCCTTACCCTTTGAGGAAAGAAAGGACAGGGTAACTAAGTCCACAGCATGTTTTAAATGTTTTTTGAAAGGTCATAGAGCAAGGTTTTGTAAGTTTAAAATTTTGTGCAAAAAATGTCATGGTAGGCATCAGCCATTATTGTGTGAAAACACTCTTAGTAGGCCTACCCCAGAAGTAGAGACATCAGTGGCACATGCCACTGCTATGCAAGGGAGTAAAAGTAAAGGGGGATTATTGCAAACAACTGCAGCCTTATTAATTGGGAATGAGGGAGAAGCTACTGTAAGAGTGTTGTTTGATAGTGGTAGCCAGTGTAGTTTTATTAAGACCAGAATTTCCAGAAAATTGAAGTTTAAAGAACTTAAGAGGGGAAATTTAAGAATTTCTGGGTTTGGGGGTTCCGTTCAAAACCGAACCAAATTTAAGAAGGTAGAAGTTCTGGTTAAAGGGTTGTTACCGCAAAGTCCCACTATCAAGGTCCAAGCTGTAGAGATTGAGGAACTTTGTGCTCCAGTCACTACTTGTTTAGATATGGCATGTGTCCAAGAATTGCAAGTTAAAGGAATTAATTTGGGCAATAATAAGTTTGAGGGAACAGAAGATATTAGTCTTTTGATTGGAGCTGACTATTATTGGGACTTCATCACTGGCAGAGCTGGGCAGTATTTAAATACATTTGTATTTAAATACGTATTTAAATACATTTGTGTATTTAGAACTGTATTTATAAATACATTGTTTTTCATGTATTTAAATATAGTATTTAAATACTTTAATGAGTATTTAAATACAATGTATTTAAATACTCAAAATATAAAAATGTAAATACTTTTACTGGTTTAATACACGTTCTGTACTAGCACAGTACGACGCGTCGACAGTGTAGTACAGCATAGTTCATGTTTCAACGTGTCAGTTCAATCAGTTGTGTGCCACTCTTAGTCGAAAGCGGTTGATTTCTTTATCATGTGCGTGTCATGGCTTCAACAAGCAAATTTGTATGTATTTAAAATGTATTTACAAATGTATTTAAATACAATTGATGTATTTTGTATTTAGTATCTAAATACATTCGTAAAATGTATTTAGTATTTAGTATTTAAATACATTTCTCCCATGTATTTAGTATTTAGTATTTAAATACATTCAATGTATTTATTGCCCAGCTCTGTCACTGGTAATATTGTCCGTACATCTCAAGGCCCAGTAGCTATTGAAAGTAAGCTAGGCTGGATGCTACATGGTAGTTATTGCAATGAAATGGAAGTTAAGGCTCTTTGTTAAGATTGAGGAGAACAGCCATGGTCTGGAAAGGCATTTGAAAGCATTTTGGGAACTTGAATCTATTGGTATAAAGGACAACCAGGCAAGTACAGTGAACAATGATGTTTTAGAGCACTTTGAAAAAGGGATTGGGTTTAGAGATGGTTGCTATGAAGTTGGCCTACCATGGAAGGATTCTTGCAAACCCGGTTCAAACCTTCAGCTAGCTAATCGGAGGTTGGAGACTTCATTGTACAGGCTAAGAAAAAATGAGGAGTTGTTAATTGAATACGATGAGGCCATCCTAAGTTATGTAAGGGAGGGCTATGCTGAAAGGGTGCAAGGTGAGCTGGTGAGCCAGGAGGCACATTATCTGCCACACCATGCAGTGGTACGGCGAGACAAAACTACCACCAAACTGAGGGTAGTTTTTGATGGCTCAGCCAAGGACAAAGGTGGTGTGTCCTTGAATGACTGTTTGGATGCTGGGCCAAATTTAAATGCAGATTTATTTTCCTTGTTACTGAGATTCAGGTTTGGTAGAGTAGCATTGACTGCAGATGTGAAGCAAGCTTTTTTGCGGATAAAGTTAAAACCAGAGGACAGAGATGCAGTAAGGTATCTGTGGGTGGATACGAAAGACTTGTTGGAAAATGAACCTAAGGTTCAAGCATATAGAATGAAGTCAGTGTTGTTTGGCCTCAGCTCTAGTCCATTTCTGTTGGCAGCTACTATGCAGTACCATTTTAAGAAATATTCTGAAGTCTATCCTAACACTATTGAACACATAAGGAAAAATTTTTATGTTGATGATTTGCTATGTTCCGTGGATAATACAGAAATGGCTAAACAGATATTCATGGAGGCTAGAGCTATAATGAGGGAGGCTGGCATGGAGCTCAGAAAATGGCAGACCAATCATTCGCAATTACAAGAGTTATGAGTCATTCCTCTGTAGTACCTGACGCAGCAGAAAGTATTGAGGATTCTGGTATTAAGGAGTTGTGGGCAATAGACGCAAAGGTGCTAGGCATCGTTTGGCAGCAAGATGATGATTTGTTTACCTTCAATGGGAATCTTTAGTAGAGCTGGCCGAGAATGAGACAAGGTGGACAAAACGTACAGCTCTTAGTTTGGCTTCGAAGGTCTTTGATCCTCTTGGATTCCTGGCTCCATTTGTGATAAAGTCAAAAATTTGGTTTCAGAGCCTCTGGGAAATTGGACTTGGTTGGGACCAAGAGTTACCTGATCATATGGTGGTAAGGTGGAAATATTGGTTCAAAGAATTGGCACATCTTGGAGACATTGAAATCCCAAGATGGTACTTTGGAGAGTTGAACAATAGTCCAGACAATTTGGAGCTGCACATCTTTTGTGATGCAAGTGAGGAAGCCTATGCAACTTGTATTTATATAAGAGGCGCATTGCAAGAAGAAGTAAGTTGCAGGTTGGTTGCTGCAAAGAGTAGAGTAGCACCTTTGAAAAGGCTTTCTGTTCCAAGGTTGGAATTGATGGGTGCCGTTATTGCTAGTCGGCTTGCAATTACAGTGCGAAAGTCTTTGGCCCTCTATGAAATTCCAAGCTATTATTGGACAGACTCCACTATAGTTTGGCAATGGTTAAGAAGTCAGGCAAGGAAATGGAAACCATTTGTTGCCAATAGGGTGGAGGAAATTCAAGCGCACACAGATCCCAAGCAATGGAAGCATTGTCCAGGCATCCAAAACCCCGCTGATTTACCAACACGAGGAATTTCGGTGAAAGATCTTTCACAATCAAGTTTGTGGTGGAATGGGCCAGAGTGGCTAAAACTTGGAAGTGAAAACTGGCCTTCTAATCAGCCTATTGTAGGAGAATGCCAGGCTGAAGAAGCATGGGTGAGTGAGGTGAGAAAATGCGCTGTGAACAGTTGTCAAGTTATGCAGCAGGACCCCATATTGAGGCTTGAGGACATTAGCAGTCTGAAAAGATTGTTAAGAGTGACAGCATAGATATATAGATTTACCAACAACATTAAGGGAGAAACAAGAAGGGAAGGAATTCTGAACAGTAATGAGATTCGGCAAGCCAGGAAATACTGGGTGGTATATGCGCAGAAGGAAAAATTTGGTGAAGAGCGGGAATTGCTCACCAGCCATCCATTACAGGTTCTACCAACACATTCTGCGCTCAAGGGTTTGGATGTGTTTGGATCAGGATTTATTGAGAGTAGGAGGTAGACTACAGTTTTCTGGGCTTCCAGAGGAGAAAAGACATCCAATTTTGCTACCTTCTGGGGGGCACTTTGTGGACCTTTTGATCCTGGATACTCATCATAAGCTGTTACATGCTGGAGTTAGAGAAGTGATAACAGAGATTAGACAACAATTTGGATTCTCAAAATTAGACAAGTAGTGAAAAAGGTCTTGCATAAATGTGTGGTTTGCAAGCGTTGGAGTGCAAAGCCTTATTATGAAAAGGTGGCTCCACTTCCAAGAGAACGGTGTGTCTATACTGCCCCATTTGATGTAGTGGGAGTAGACTTTGCAGGGCAGTCTATGTGTATGAGCGAGGGGAGTCTAACAAAGGTTATATATGTCTTTTCACCTGTGCTACCACCAGAGCAATCCATTTGGAGTTGGTAAGCAACTTAAGTAGTGATGTATTTCTTTTGGCCTTTAAACGGTTTGTGAACAGAAGGGGTTTCCCAAATAAAATCATATCGGATAATGCAAAAACCTTCAAAAAGGCTGCAAAGGAACTCCAAGAAATTTGGTCCTTGCTAAAAGAGGAAGGATTCCAATCCTACTTTTCACACCAAGGGGTACAGTGGGAGTTTATGTTGAGAGAGCACCATGGTGGGGAGGATTTTGGGAAAGGCTAGTGAGAAGTGTAAAGTGTCCATTAAAGAAACTTTTAGCTAATGCTCATTTGAGCAAAGAAGAATTCTCTACTGTTTTATGTGAAGTAGAAGCAATGGTGAACAGTAGGCCTATCACTTTTGTTTACAACAGTAGGCAGGATGCAGAGCCATTGACACCAAATCATTTTCTTTGTGGTAAACGATTAACATCAAACCCCAGTGTGCCAGAAGACTTGCAGCCCATCCAGAGCACTCAAGGAGAGTTAACCAGACGGTTCAGGTACCTTGAAGAGCTACAAGATCAGTTATGGAAGAGGTGGCAGATGGAATACTTGCCAGAACTCAATTATTACCCATCAGGCAAGGTAAAGGGCTCCAATGCAAATTGTATCAAGGTGGGAGAAGTGGTAATGATTGGGAATGAAAGACCAAGACAATGCTGGAAGCTTGGCATAATTGAAGAGTTGTTTGTTGGCAAAGACAATTTAGTTAGGTCTGCACTGGTAAAGACTTCAGGAGGAAAGTTAAAGAGACCTATACAAAAACTCTATGCTTTAGAAATCAGCAAAAACACAGATAGTCAAGATGAAACATTTGAGTTACAGCCTCATGAAGAAGGCTTGGCTAACCTTGCAGAAGGTAATGACAACAATGCCTCTTCGGTGGGGAGTGTTAGAAAATCTAGAAGAGGAAGAACCATTGTTGTCCCAAGGCGATACGATGACTAAGCTGATTGATGCAGCATTGCTTGTATATATATTAAGTTAAGGTGTGTATATATATCCATCTCATAATTGTAAGGTTAGTGAAAAATTAAATTAATTTAGAGCTAGCATTTTTGAGCTCTTGTGGCATCATTGTTTGGTCACACTGTTGGCATCATTTTGAGACGCTGCGCGTCTTTTCTACTCGTTTGTGGAAGGTCGTACGTAAAGGGTGTTTGATAGAGAGCTCTTGCAATTCAGTTTGGTTGTTTAGATACATGATTGTTGCATCGTGCAATAGTCCAGGTTGCGTTGTTGTTGCAAGGTTCATAAAGAAGACCACAAATAGTACCCTTTTGTTTACCTTTTAAGTTCATGTAATTTAAGGTCTAAGGTAGGCCCGCATCGAGTCAGCAACCCTGAGGTTACCCTGAGGTAGGACCTAATAGGATCTCAAATCCGTAAAGTTTAATTTAGCTTAACTTGGGCTTTAGGTAGAACTTGCCCTTTAGAATTTGGCCGTTCACGGCTCAGCTGGGATTTCGAACCCGACAAATAAATAAAATAACATATATATTTGTTTTTGTAAAATAGAGTTAATCTGCATATTACCTACTGAAAATAATGCTTATGGGGCCACAGGAAAAAATAAGGTTCCTAAGGGGGCCATAAGCCAAAACCGGTTGGGAACCACTGGTTTAAATGACTTTATGTTTATTGATATGAATCACTAATAGTTTTATTTTCTGTAATTCTCTCCTTTGAGGTGAGAGACCGCCAAGAGTCACAGCTGTAGTGGTTCAACACTTAAATTGTAACATGGAACTTACCAATATAAAACAATTATATGCATTTATGATGCTGCCTCAATACAAAACATTCTTCGTTTCTAAATAATATTTCTCGCAGTGACTTTATTATTATATTAGTGTTGCTGATCTAGAAATAGCATTTGCTCCGGATATAACAATGCCATACCAGTTGTGAAAAATGCTCTGTATGAATTGGTCCACAATTAACCCACCCCTTATATCTCCAGTCTAACTATAGAGTAGATTAAGTCTAGCCCTGTAGGGGTCAGCCTAGAGATTCCGGAAATGGTCCAGAGCGGGCAGATAAATTGAGGTCCACAGTAGGATTCCTCACCAAACTAGGTTAGGGCAATCTACCTTCACCTTTGTTAAGCTATGAGTTGATGCTGGGTCTTAGGCCACAATGTAGGTCTAAGTTGTCTGACCCAGCTTAATTTAATGAGTCTTCTAAGTTAGAAATTAGAAGATCTAACTGGGCTAAAAACACAATTGGTCACTTACTGCTAGTTATTAGAGAGTCTCTTTTCTCCTTCCTGTATAATTGTCTAGCGTACTGCGGTGATCTTTCCTCGGTTCTTGTTTCCAGTTTGCGTCCTCTCCCTTTCCCTTTTTCGTTCCTCTTTTCTCCTTTTCGCGGGGCTTTTTCCACCAGCGTCGTCTTGGTTTTTTCCTCGGTTCGTTGAGCTGTAATGTATATCTATTACCGAGCACGCTCTTGTCACACAGTATATAAATACTAGTGTGGAGAATAACTCTGGTGAGCAACCAATTGGTTTCATCCACCCAGTTATTGACATAAAAGGAATTTAATAATTGTTAGATTAACTACCTACCTACTCAGTGAACCATTTTCGTTACCTCCCAACTACCCACTCATCAGTTTTCCATACCAGTAGTATCCATTTAGCCGTGGTCCATTTGGCAATTGGAAGATATTCTAAGCAGTGATGTATGAAACCTACAGATACCAATCAATCTGGTAATATTATAATGTTATTAAAATTTAACATACATCAAAACATTTTTTTTTATTTATTCATAAACCGCCTACAGTGATGGGCATCGATACACGAAAATCCCAAAGGCGATACCGATACATCGATACTTTATAAATGGCTAAACCTATATCGATGCCGATACATGTATCGCGATACATTCTATAAGAATGAACAAATCTTACTAATATGTAAATAAATTTTTACTTTGTATATTGGGTGTAAAAAATGTAACTCATGATGACCCCTTATTCAAGGTTGTTTTTATTATATTTACGTACATTGTCACTGATTGTTTCAATTTTATTGAACAATAAATAGCAGCACATGTTTTACTGTTGTATACCTAATTAATATATACTAAATAATCGTAAATACATTGATGTGTTGTATGCATGCATTGCGCGTCGGTTGAAAATTGTGCACAGCGTAGCGCGCTTCTGTATTGAAATTACGCATCTAGGGGTGAAGAGAAAAAGAAATATTTCTGTGGATGCGCGGCGCGAAAAATATTATTAACACGATATCATTGATATGTATGATATAATTGTAAATATCAGCTCCCTCCAACATTATAACTTAAAAACATATTATTTGAAAAAACAGAAGTTCAGAAAATTTGTGGATTATACAACTTTTTACAATTTTACTTACTATTACTTTCAGTTATTTGTATGAATGTATCGGTGTATCGATGAATCGATTTTTTTCGATACATTCAAGGAAAATGACCTTAGCGTTACCGATACCGATACATCGATCAAGTAGCTAAGGCGATACCGATACCGATACATGTATCGCGATACTGCCCATCTCTGACCGCCTATATATATATATATATTTATATATATCAGGTTTTTGCTCTGTCTTTGTTATAACACAAAATAATATCTGAATCTATGTTCAGTATTAAATGTAAATAAATAAATAAATGAATCAATTTGGAGTTTGCTCAGGGTACAATAATGTCTACCAACGGCTCTGTTTTTATACATTGAAACTTCAGTTCGTTCAGGCTTGCCGATACCATGAACACTCTCATCACGTCGAAAGGTTTTTTTTTTTTAGTTTTTATAAGGCAATTTTTTATTCACCTCATTGACATCCCCCTTGTTAATGTTAGAAAATCTAGAAGAGGAAGAGCCATTGTTGTCCCAAGGCGATATGATGACTAAGCTAATTGATGCAGCATTGCTTGTATATATTAAGTTAAGGTGTATATATATCCATCTCATAATTGTAAGGTTAGTGAAAAATTCACTTAATTTAGAGCTAGCATTTTTGGGCTCTTGTGACATCATTGTTTGGGCACTTTTGTGGCATCATTTTTTTGGGGCACTGCGCGTCCTGCCTACTCGTTTGTTGAATGCGGCACTTACAGGGTGTGGTCTTATAGAGAACTCTCTTGCAATTCAGTTTGGTTGTTTAGATAGGAGATTGTTGCATCGTGCAATGGTGCAGGTTGTGTTGTTGTTGCAAGGTTTAGAAAGACCATAAATAGTGCCTCTTTTGTTTTTTATCTTAATTTTATGCAACTGAGGCCTAAGGTAGGCCCACATCGAGTCAGCAACCCTGAGGTAGGACCTAATAGGACCTCCAAGTCCGTAAGTTTTTAGTCTAGCTTAACTTGAGCTGTAGGTTAAACTGGCCCTTCAGAGCATGGCCGTTCACTGCTCAGCTGGGATTCTGAACCCAATTAAAATAAAAAATAACAGTTAATATATTTAATTTAATTATTCATTTATGTTTTCTTAGTAATATGTAAACCAGAGTGATGAATGGAAATAATTATGTTTTAAAGACATTTGGCAATGAATCAGCTAACCAATCAGTGCTCACTCGCTGAACATTCATTATATTGCAACCTTTTTTTTTATGTAGAAAGGAGGGGTGCTAAAGGCGAGCGCCCCAAAAGTGACCCCTCCACAGAAGACGGAGAGAGCCAAAAACAAGGTCTCCAAGGTTTAATGATGTCTTTTTTTTATTGTAGTACACACAACAAATATATGCCAGATGTCGCTATCTGTTCTCAAGAGTGTCTTAAGAATAATGAGCGCAAACTGTTCATACAAAAGCACATACTTTTAAAGTTTCCTATTAATTAAAAAAAATACAATACTTTTTAGAGTTTTGATGTTTATTAAGGTACATATTAAGAAAAAACCATTTTGAAGAAGTTTTCTATTAGTTCAAAAATTACAATGCGTATTGTAATTTTTGGATTAATAGAAATTAGTGAGAAATCTGAGGGAGTGGTTTCGATTGAACCAGTGATTGAATATCAACTTCAATGTTGGTTGTTAAAAGTCTAAGACAGGCCTCAAGAGAAGGGTTTTCCAATCGGCTGCTGGTCTTCGACTCACATGCTTTAAAGTGGAAAATGCGCTTTCACAATGTAAGTGCCACCAAACATCGAGAAAATCTTAAATATTTCCGAAAGATTAGTCACTAACTAAAATTTTAGAAATTACTTTATGTAATGTTAATCCAAACACTAACTGTATATGGATTAACATTACATCTTTATATCCAAGCCTGAAAATGGTAATGCGTTAAATTACGTCACGATTTCATAAATTTTTACAATTTTACTTTTTAAATTTCTGAATTTTAAATTTTTTTTATTACTCTATTTTTTATTAGAAACATACAGTTTAAAGCGTTTTTCTAGAAAAGTTCACGAGCCATAAAAATTAACTCTGCGGGCCACATGCGGCTCGCGTGCCTGCATTTGGACCACCCTGAGCTAACACTTCTCTTTCATTTTATAAAAGGTCCATTAAATCTCTCAATGTAGACAAGAACATCATTCTCTCTCCACTATTCAGTGAAAACTAAAATTACGAATGTACTCGTATATGACGGATGACGTAAAAATAAAATGGTTGGTTGAGAGCTCATGATAACATTATCAACTTTCACCCAATCAGGACCTTTATAACAATGTCCTGATGTAAATAGAAGCTTGTAAGAAACGACTGTTATACGGGTGTGTATAAAGTAACGCAAGTGAAGAGACAAATCCGATTTGAATTATATTAATGCAAGTGAACATGAACAAATAATATTTACTACATGTACTTTATAACAACTGTATATTCGATACTAAGATTTCTAACGCAGGGATGGGAAACTGATAAATTTTTAAGTCCAGTTTTCGATTTCAGTTTAAGTTTGCAAAAATATCGATTTTAGTTTCGATTTAAGTTTTTAATTTTTTTTTTCGATTTGAGTTTATTTTTCGATTCAAGTTTTATATTTTTCGGTTCGATTCAACTTAAATTTCGATTCCATTTTTTTTTAATCCAAAGGATTAACATTTGAATTGAAGTTTGGTCATTCCCACGGATTATCTCACTCACTTATGTACAGTGTGTCCGTAAAGTCATGGTGGGATTTTAAATAGCTATATTATTGCAACGAAACATGATAATGAGATGAAACAATGCCAAATTTAAGAACAACTTTCAAAGTTGTATCTTGTAGTTAGTCTAGGCTAAGCTTAACCTTTATCTCGTAGTTAGTCTAGGCTGTCCACATGCCTATGTTGAACATGAGCGTAATAGCCCGAAAGTTAATCTGTGGTGTGCTCAAGCACGAGATCGAGTGATTGGCCCATTTTTCTTCGCGGAACCCACTGTGACGTCACACAACTACCTCGCTATGTTGGAACATTTTGCAGTACCCCAATTTATTGACAATAATGTCATCTTTCAGCAAGATGGTGCTCCTCCGCACTATGCCAACGTTGTTCGAGAATTCCTTAATGAAAAATTTCCACAGAGATGGATAGGAAGAAGAGGATGGAAGCCATGGCCTCCACGCTCTCCGGACCTGACACCTTTGAACTTTTATTTGTGGGGTTAGTCAAGCAAAGCGTGTACAGTGTACCCATTAGGGATATTCATCACTTGCACGAGCGAATCACGGAAGCTATCGCATCCGTCACTCCTGATGTTCTTGGGCGTGTGTGGCTGGAATTGAATCACCGCCTAGATGTCTGCAGGGCTACCAGAGGAGCCCATATCGAACTACGTTAAATAAAGTTATTCTTTTAGAGTTGTTCTTCAATTTGCCTTTTTTTCATCTCATTATCATGTTTCGTTGCAATAATATAGCTATTTAAAATCCCACCATGACTTTACGGACATACTGTAGATAACTAGATATACAGGGTGTCCGAGAATTATCTGTACAATTTTTGGCTATTATTAAAGGTCAACCATGAAGTGTAGAAATTCCAGTGTTGTCCCATTTTACAGAGAATCTCATTAAGTTGTTTCTGATACTAAGTTTTGACAAGTTTTTTAGAAATTCCAGTGTGTTCGAACATTATCTGTACAATTTCATCTTTTAATAAAATTCTTGATAACACGTAAAATTTTTAAACAAGATTATTTAGAATCTGTATTTTCAAAAGTTTCTTTTATTAAAGTAACGTTGTTACAAACATTCGATATGTGCACCATTAGTGATTCGCAAAACATCCAATCGATACTCCAAATGTTGCCATGTACGCTGCAGCATATCCACATCAATTCGCTCAATAGCAGCTGTGATTCTTGCTTTTAAATCATCAATGTCTGTCACCCGCGTACTTTTCTAAAAAACTTGTCAAAACGTGGTATCAGAAAAACCTTAATGAGATTCTCTGTAAAATGGGACAAAACTGGAATTTCTACACTTCATGGTTGACTTTTAATAACAGCCAAAAATTGTACAGATAATTCTCGGACACCCTGTAGATAGTATAGATATTATCAAACTGAAATTTCCTTACCAAGTGATTAAACTTAGGTCAACGAAAGGAGTACAGTCATTATTGAAAAGAATTTTGATATGGGATAAAAATTTTCCTCCCTAATTCTTTTTCTTTCATTCTTAAAACCATTGTCTCTAGTACTTTCATCTGCGTTATTTTCTACATCGAATTAAAGGATAAATGAATATTTTAAATCCATACAAATGTTAAGTCACAAAAAAAAAGGAAAATAATTCACGTTATTTATTTTTTGCAATCCAAATGCTCCTCAAAACTGAAACGCAAAACTATTATTTTTAGTCTATTAGAATTCAGATTTCAGTTTTTGATTGTTTTTCAATTTCAGTTCGAATTTCGATTTTAGTCGTCTGAATTTTTTTTCAGTTTGAGTTTTTTCGATTTCAGTTCATAAAATAATATCGGTTTTATCAGTTTATCGATTCCAGTTCGATTCAATTTCCCATCCCTGTTTATAAGTGTTGAAAATGTTTTTACAAGTTAAATTGCGTTACTTTATACACACCCTGTAGTTCATTTAAAATACCATGAATGTTTGCAAAAACAATACGATGTGTACGAAAAGCCTTTTGAGCCGTGCTCCTCGCACACTCAGGTCCCGCTAACACAGGGTTTGGCTGTGTGCAACCATGACATGAGGAAGTGACCTCCCTGAGTCACCAACCCTAGCTAAAAGCTTCAAGCCTTCAACTAACATGAAATGCAAACAAGGCAAAGGAATAAAGCAAACAGCGTAAAGAGGGGTGAAAACGAAAACGTTGAAGCCACTTCGCTCGGTCGCAGGGATGTGCAGGGACAGGCACTCTGCGATCGTTATCAAGTTACTAGTTCCAACTCTTCTCAGCTCCCTCAGGGGAGGCACCACCTAAACACCCGGGAGAATCCCCACAAGGCAATGGAAATTACCCCAGGATTCCACTACACCAACGTCGATTGGCCCAGCACCGAAATTTGCGCCATTATGAGCGTAATACGTGGACCATCGAGACGATGATCATCATGTACTGCTCCTACTACTCAGGGTATGAGGGTTGGGGCAGACAGAAAAGAACAATATTCGAGGAGCAAATTCAGGAAACAGACCTTCCACCGTACCGCATAAAAATAACAAAACTAAAGTTAGTAGGATACAGTGGTTTTGTTTAATGAATAGACAATATAAAACATATAACTATATAGTAAAACTAAAAATGTCTTCTAACCGGCAATACAAGTTAAGCTGATGTAAGTCAAGTCGAGTCGAAGCAAACGCATTCTTCCAGGATCCGTTCTGAGACAGAAGCGAGCTTCTGAAGACCGAACAAGCTCAGTCGCTCTCGAACATGGTTCAAGTTGTGCCTCATTTTAATCGTAAACAAATATCAAAACTAAATTACGATCAAATGAGATAATTCATAAATTTAAGACTATAAATAATTAAGAACTACATTCCATTCGAACCTAATTTGAGTCCATTTATAAAACTTAAGTAATTTGGGTCAATCATGATTTTCATTTGTATGCAAAGTCAAGAAATTTAAGCAAATTCTTTGATTTGACATCTGTCCGTACATATCCGGGTATAAGCCACTATAAAGCAAGCATAACGTACTTTGCCAAACAGAAGCAGACATAACTTACGATGGCTACTAAGTTCTAAGAGGATTTCAATACATTTCTGAGATGATGAAATCATTGCTTCCTTAAGTCAGTGTCTTTATATGTTAACTTACCAACATCATGTTGTAGTAGTAGTAGTAGTAGTAATAGTAGTAATAGTAATTTCATCGCCGCTTCAATCTCAGCAAGTCATATCGCAGTGAAAGCCGGCCAGAAATATCATAAACAAGAAAGGAAATCCGTTTCGAGGAGGTACATTAAAGATTCTCATCGGAAAGTTGGAGTCGGTAAAAGTCGCAAGGCGGTAGCAGCCTTGTAGGTCAACGGGAAGTACTTGTGACGAACATTATAATATTTAAAATACTCCGTGAAGATATGACGAACAGTCAGCGGGACGAAACATTCATCGCATACAGGTGGGGAAGAGCCTTGGAGTTGCTCATGAGTCATCTGGCACTGACCAATACGAATATGTTGGGGAACAACTTCAAAACGGCGGTTCTAATGGTAAGAGGCCATACAGAATTCATATCGTTAACTTCCTAGAGCTTATCAGTAGTTTCAGCGGACCAGCATTTACTCCATGCACCAAGAATGTGCACTCATGACAACTCCATATAAATCACAGACAGGAAGTTGTGCGGGTCGGGATGGTTCCGAATCGGACTTCTTAGCTGCGAGGTCGCCGACTCATTCCCCTCTGTGCCCGAGACCAACGGAAGTGAATCGACTTATGTTTGGAGTGGAGGGGGATCAGTCATAGATGGATCTTCAGAATAATGGGCATTTTGGAAATCTGTGTGAAAGACAAGTGGCGGACCGGATGCAAACTATCATAATTTTACGCAATGCCAGCTAAATGGCAGAAAGCTGACATATAGCTGGAAACAAAAGAAGACATCACAACTTGGAACACCCAAGTCAGGGGCCACTACGCCAAATCCCACTTCGATCCGACCGAGACTCATCCGTATCAAACAGCCCGGCACGGGAGTGAGATGGACTGATATTCGTAGAACAGCGACCGAAGGACGGACGACGAGATAGTACTTTTACACTTGTCGAGGAGTGCGGAGCAAAAATATGGCCTAGTCAGTCGGGGTCGCACCCATTGGGGTAGTTCAAATTGTGCTGAAAGTAGTTTACACTCCTAACCAGAATTGGTTTCAGACACGAGTAGACGGGAATGGGAAAAAGTCAAGCTGTTCAAGATACCTCACTACCGGGGAACTGGTAATCTTGCTAACCCTGTTTCACATTCGAAGCAGTAAAGCGTTACCAAGGGAAGAAAGCAGCGAAGACCCGACTCGGCACATAAACGTGACACCGGGGACGTGCGAAAAGTGCCCATGTCCAATCGCTGAGCAGTGATGTATAGGGACTAACATTCTCAGCAAAGTTGGGGTGGCAAAAAGAGTACACTTTAGCCCCGTACATAGGGGATACTCAAAATGAGGGACTGGGAAAGTCGGAGGAGCGTCCTGCGAACAGCTACCGAAGTGGTTTGAGAAAGTAAGCGAAGAAGAACCAGTCTTCGAAAGCACTTATATAAATATTATACACGAGGGATCCAGATCGGCCGTTCGTCAGATATGAACCTTAAGTATCTATTATTTTTCAAAACAAAGCGGACTGGGTTAATCCCTAGTCGTACAATAGGAGGAAGAACAAGGATTCGGTCTGCGACTAAATATCACAGCCGGCATCTTGCCTGAAGGAAACCGCTATTCACGCTCATATCTCCATTGAGAAGTGGCGTTGATGGCTTTCCGTAATTGTCGCTCCAAGAAAATCGGTTGGGAGGAAGCGGAGTAGATAACACATTGTCTACATATATGGTGGACAAGACACCCGGAGGGAGACATTTTGTAATAGTGTTAATAGCTACCGCGAAACACGTACAACTTAAGAACTATCCTGGGGGACTCCCAAGTAAAGGGAGACAGCGGCGTAGTTATTCTGACCTGAAAGGAGAAACATATATGATTAAGGTAACCAACCTCGGTGATTAAATTAAAATTAGGTCGGACTATGCCAATCAATATATAAAAACAATCATACTATCAGTAGGTCGAATGAGGTAGTAGAGTCGTTACCTAACGAGCCATTTATACAATAATAATATTTGATCAGAAGAGGAAATAAGAAAAAATTAATGATATATATATTTTAGCAATACTTTATTTACAATAAAATAATAAAATATATCTATACACAAATATGTAATCAGACTGTCATCACTTTTCATTTTTTTAATAAAATTGTTCGATATCTGAATAAAAATGATATGTTAAATTAAAAAAAAATTCTTCAAAAATATTTGTGAATGGTTCTCAAATATAAAAATGAAAAATACAAGCAGTATAAAAAAAAAAAAATAAAAAACCAATTAAAAAACAATATACAAAAAAAAAAAAAAATCCTTAATTACCTATTAATAATTTAAGCATTTACAACCAGCTCATTATTATTAGTAATATACATTTACATTTAAAAATATAGAAGGAAGTTTCTTTCTTTTTTTTTTTTAACCTTCATTATTGCCAACTTTTTAACCACCGACTGTTAACATTAAAGTCATATACGATATTCGAAAATACAAGAAAAGATGGTTTGACTTTGACAATAATCTGAATGAACATTAATCAGATTCTAAATATTAAAAACAATTCACGAAACATTTTGTCATTTGTGGCTTCTCATTAAAATTGAATTTTAATGATCAATGTAAGGATTAAAAATAACAGAATGATCTTCTCAACAATTCAAACCTAATTAAAAAAAAACAGCTGCACGAATGTACCTATTACGTAATAGGATGACTATATTGTGTACTCTGAAATTATTGAAGTAACTTTGTAGTTACTGGGGGAATGAACGTAGCTACCTCTTCACTCATGGATTATTTCTATTGCTATTTCACATAAAAATCTTCACTACTGTACATACTTTATACAACACTGGTGCAAAATCTATGTAATGGAATGCTTAGTAGCAATTTTTTTTTTTTACAAAATAACTTCTCCATAATACATACGAGTTGCCAAATACCCAAAACGAATTATGCTAAAAATTGAGCTCATCTCAATAGCATATTCTCAAAAATTAATTAATACTAATTTAAAAGATTCAGATTTCATAGCTAATAGCTATACGATTCAATTCCTATAAACGTTCGTTCGTTCGTTTGTTGATGCTAAAATTCATGTACATACAATGTTATTTCACCTGTATTATTGAGAGAAAGGTCTAAAAAAAAATTAACCTACATTTAACTACTTTGACTCGTCAGTTCTAGAGATAGATTGTTACACCTGTTATACAGTAATTGAACATCAGCGCTTACCTTTTAAAAATAAAATAAAATAACCTGACAACTATACAAAATTCTATTATGCATTTCTGAGTAATATATGCTTAAACAGGTTTATCTACGTAACTTCCACTAAAAACTTCAGAATAAATTATCAGAGGGCGAAGTACATTTTGATTGAAAGTTATAGTTACGCAAGTTTTGAAGAATTTATCACAGTAACATTATTACTCGTAAATAGGTAATACAATGCTGTTATCGTATATATGGCTCTGCAGTAGCTAACCCTTTTGCTTTAATCTATGTTACGCTACTACTGGTAATGGAAAACACAATAACACCATCAATATATACTTGGTATATAAACAAAGGAGGCAGCAATGCCACGACTACAATCGCGAATCGTACCCAGCATCAGTGCTTAGTTCTTTAAAATTACTGCCTAGGCCTAAAAAAAAACAAAAAACAATAAATGCTTAAAGAAAAGATCGTGAGAGAAAATATTCATAGACAATCAGGTCTTTAGAATGGAAACCATTTATCCATTATCTTTTCATTTAAACTGTAAAAACCAATTAAAAGCGAGGAACATAAAAAGTCAAATTAAAAGCTTAAAAAATCTTTCTGTAAGTACTTTGAGTTAATAAATCCTCGTAACATCAATGAGAATTCTAAAAGCACCAAAGAAAAACAAATGAGAGGCCTTTCTTTTCTGGGACCACCAAGAAACAAATTAATTTAAGTAGATGTTAAATACTTCACTATGACATTTTATGACAATAATTTCGTTCCCTTCCAAAATTAATTATATGTAGTGTTGTTTCTTTAGCCAATAGTGCCCAGGAAAGTGAAAACTGCGGGTAAAAGATAGACAGCCACGGCCCAAGTCAGCGTCATTGGTTTCTCTGCAGGTGCCGCCGAAGGGTTCTCTCTCTGCGGGGGAACAGGCGCCAGTTGCGGGGGCTGAGGAGGAGGCAGAGGGTCGTAAGCAAGGCGTGGGGGGGAAACGTCAACGGGGGAGTAGGTATCTTTGGTATGAACAGTTTCGATCCCGGAGCCCTCTGCCTCTTCCGACCTGTCGCCCGAACCTTCGTTTTCCTGATATCCATCCTCGTCGTCAGGAGGGTATTGATCTACAGTGTTGAAGGGCGGGAGATGGTATCGACCCAGCCACTCCCACTTCCCTCGTGCTCCTCGTACCCCTCGTCACCTTGGCGTTCTATCTTCGAATGGGTTCCGACCCCGAGCCAATCTAAAGTGAAAGAAGATCCAATCACTTGAAGCAAATAAAACTCTTTCTATAATCGGTAATATAAACTTTATTCATTACTCAATTCAATTATAATTCTTTCATGACTACCTTCATCCATCCACGAAACATCGCCGCCGTGATAAGCCTCTTTCAGTTTATTAGTAATAAGTTTAAGTCGGAATATTTGTTGGTCCATCTGAGAACTATGAACAGATTTGGAGAGGTTCAGAAGAGATCTTCCTTCGTACCTGGAATGAGAGAGAATATTAGCGTCTCGCTCCACCATTAAAAACCAATAATAATTAATTCATATAAAGTTTGCTTTAAAACTTTTAGGAACGAAAGATCCAACTGTTACCTAAATCTGTTCACCCAAACTCGGGAAAAGATACTCCATTCAAAGAAAGACAATACTACGTAGTTCTGTGGATACCATCGTACTCCCAACCAAGAAAACGCCAACAATCCTTTACACGTTTAAATCCACACTAAAAACTATACCAGTTATTTAAGGGTTTGTACGAAGTTTAAAACTGAAATCAGTAATAATATGTAAATTGTTGGAAGTATATTCTGAGGAATAAAGAAGAGTATTTTGAAAAATAACACCAACTTTTGTAATAATTTAAATATGAAAGACTCCCGACATATAAAAAGAACATCTACTGATGTTATAAGTAACATGAAATGTACCTATTTCAGGTATCAATTATCCAGAAGTAGGAACATTGCCAGCCGGAAAATTGCCAGTGGGGAAAATTGCCAGTGAGAATATTGCCAGCCGGAATATTGCCAGTGAGAAAAAACTAAAATTCACAAAAAAGGATTTATTTATTAAAATATTATTATTTAAAATTTTAAAATGCTAAAACTTGTTAAGGAAAGGAAAGCCTCAAAAAGTATGAAGATTATAAGCAATAGATCGAAGAAATGTCAATTTATCTTCATTATACTGACGGATGACTTTCTCCAATCTGTCATTGATATTTTTGTACTTTTTGGCAGTATGTCTCTCTTCCCCTCTTTCGAAGTGCAATTTCTTGGTCTGAGCTAAAGCCTTTTCGTTAAAGCTAACGAAAATATCACGACTTAACCTAACCAATCGTCAAGGGCGTACAGAGGACCAAACCTGGCATTCAATGAACCTAACCGGGTATTCAATCTTGACACAATGTGAAGCTCAAGATTTTCACGGCTGCGTTCTTTTCTGTAGTTTAATCGCGGTGCTGGGGCCTTCGGGCCCAGTAATTTTAATTATTTTATTTATGTATTAACACCCAGGTGCACAACCTGGGGACCTAATCAATATGTGTGTGAAGGTTCATGTTTGTAACTGCTTCCATTTTGGAGTTATGGCTGGAACACACACACGTCCTTTTTCTCAATTACTTTATTTCTTACTTTCTAAATTTTTACATATTTTTGTCACTGGCAATATTCTCACTGGCAATTTTCCCCACTGGCAATATTCCCCACTGGCAATATTCCCCACTGCCAATATTCCCCACTGCCAATATTCCGACTGGCAATATTCCGTACACGCAATTATCCATTTCCGTTAAATCCAGTTTTATGTGCTGTTGTAATACACCTGTGACGAATTAAAATTATTGTGCACTTATCGTGGGCAAATTTTTTTTCCAAAAAGAACTGTATCGGAATGACATCAATGTCTTGTGATACATACTTGTGATACATATGATTCATATATGCCTGTGAAACTTCATCAATTTATGTTGAGTACAGTAATTAAAAAATTATGGCGTGTACTTCCATTTGACCTTTGATGGAGGAGGGACCCGAGTCTTGCTCAAAACACATCGTGTTATGATCATCCACTTGTGTGTTTAGTTACAGCTTTTTACTGTATGTTGAGTGGTTCAAAAGTTATATTGTGGCCCTCCATTTGATCTTTAATACACAGACCTGAGTCTTGCAATGATACGTGTGTGTGTGTGTGTGTGTGTGTGCGCACGGTTCCAGCAATTTATGTAGAATAGTTCAAAAGTTATGGTATGAACCTCCGTTTCATTTTTGGCCTCTATTTGTAGCTTTGACCTTTGGTGTAGGAACATGATTTTTGCGCATGACACATCATCTTATTATGATAGTGTGCGGGGGGAGAGATAAGATAAGTGCTTTGACAAACTTGAAGATTTCGAAATTATTTCTTGTTTTTACAGGGAATCTAAGTTTCGAAAAACACTTCTTAACATTAATATTAGAAAGGCGAAAAAGCAATTTTCAATATTTTTTAACGACATCCACGAAGAGAAAAACAATTTTCGGGTCTTCAATCAACAAAATTTCTTTATCTTAGACCTTCTGTCTCTGGAGATGCTAAACCTACTTTCCGAGTCCTTTTCCAGTCCAGCAGTTAGACGCTCCGTGATGTCTTGCTTCTTTGCACATCTCTGATGGTAACTCGGACCAGAAGTTCTTTGAATTCTTCACCTGAAAAGTTAAATGTAAACATTTTTTTTATTGTACGACTTCAACCGAACCCTCACTGAACTACATTCAACAAATGACCAACTACTTTCCAATGAGGAAACTTTTTACCAACTTTCACTTTCCGAAATAAAATAAATTAGAAGCAAACCTTTGTCTTGATCTCTCGAATGAGTTTGGTAATCGCTTCGTCGTGGCTTCGCAATACATCGTCTTCGTTTTTTCCCGTACTGAAGTCTAACCTCTCTAATTTCAGCTCTCCGTGAGTGCTCCTCGTCACCCGCCCTAAATTGGGTCGACCACACCCTTGGAACACCTGCTCCGTTGGAAAACGAGAAAACATGCATTGACGAGGATTTGTTTTCTTTTATCATTGTCACATTACTGATTATCGGGAACAATGCGATAACAACTGACCTTCTTAGAAATTTCTACACCCGCTTCTTGGAAGTTCATAATAGCGTTCGATATTCTTAAGTTGATGGGCGGTACCTCATGACCAATATTAAACGGACCTTCTAGTCTGTCCCCTAACTTTTGCATTGCATCTGAGTGACAGTGGAATAGGATTACACAAACCAAAATCCGTATAGTAGTAGTATACTTAATATGATATCCCGTAAACGATTATAAACTGGAAACTTTCATCAGTACTAGTAATTTCAAGCTTCATGATTAATTATTGTATATATTTATAATTACCGCACAATTATCAATGTTCCCATACAGTGTTTATAAATAAGAAATCAATGCTATACTGTGAAATGTATTCCAATCATAAAAACTTCCGCATATCCCCACGTAAAAATAATAAAACTAAACCATCAAATACGATGGTACAACAATACTGATACAAAGTGCTACCGTATTCATTATTAGAAACCCACTTCCCATTTATTCATTGGACGAGTGATTTATCTAAACTTAGGGCCCGAACGTACTAACCTACAAATTCCGTCCACAAATCTGCTAGTGGAAGATGATGAGCTAGGCAAAGTTCTTGAACATGGAGACAATAAGGAAGACAAGGCTTAATGCCTTGGTGACCAGCGCAGGTGGAACAATGGCTCATTTTCATCAGTTCATGCAAGCATTTAACGGTAGGATTCACCTTCAATAAAGATTTTATAACATAATATAAATCTAAAAATTCAAATTTAAGGATAAAGACATAATAAAAAATCTCGTGTCCCAACAAACTTGGGGTAAGAATTGACAGAAACAGCCCGCAAGCAATCCGAGGGTTGTGTTGTTGTCTTTCATGAGGAGAAAGAGGGAATGAGTCCCCAGACCAAGGATAAAGACAGCCCTCAGTAAATACCGCACAACAGCATCAAAGTTACTGGAATAATAACTTCAATGCATAAGAATGAACTGAAAACATTTGATTATGCGGGCATTGATCTAGCCACTTACTCTGATGGAGTGATGCCAACCTTTTCTGGCTCAAGGGACCCAATGCCATCTGTTCTTCTTTTGTGGCTCTACGGGGTATATTTGTCGTCACTGTTCAGCATCCAGTCCCCTCCCCTCCACTCTAAGCCACGTAACTTCAAAATGAGCCTATACACTTTTCGTATGGACATAATAAATCCAGAATGTTTTGTTTCAATTCAAATTTGCGTATGTTCAGTAACTTTCAAGTTTTCAGTTAGTTATTTTTGTCAGTTTCATGAAATTTGGCGGTACCCCCCGAAGGAGGCACTTGCTGCACCCCACTTCAGAAAAATTGGTCTAAAGTACCCAAAAAACGCCTGGTTTATCTTTCCTTTCAGTTGAAATCCTTAAGTTGTGCAGTAGATAAGGCCTGATAATGATAGATTTTAAAGTGTAAATTTATACGATACTTGGATAAGAAACAAATTAAGTCGATTGTACAAATATTACGTACAATGTAACAGAGTTATATGTACTATATACTATAAAAATAGACGATATATAGCATCTTCACGTAATAGATTCCAACTACCCTTATTTCACAAGAATAATTTTAAACGAGATAGGGAGACGTGATCAGAGAGTAAAATGGGGAAAAGTGGGGGGTAAGGTTCCGCAACAGATGCCTAAAGAGCAATATGACGTAAAGGAAGCTGATTATTGACCTACTTTCAATACATTCCTAACGACGGAGGCTGCGGTCGTGAGTCCTTGGACGAAGGACCGGAAAGCAACAAAACTTCGTTTAATATTCGTTGTCAACTTTTGTGGATCGTCACCAAATGGCTTCAGCTCTTCCATATGACTACTAACGCACTTCAAATACCTGTAAACGGAAGGAGATAACGTTTCAAAAAATAGAATTTCCATCCGAAATTAGTCGTGAAACGTACATATTCGCGACGGAATTTGCGACAGAGAGAGAATCCAATGAAGCTACTAATTGTTCAAGATTACGACACCAATCACGGTACTACATACTTTTCGCTGAAACTGTATTGTGCATTGTAAACAATAAATAGTTTCTGATAAAGCTTCTTAAAAAATTTATTGATTTCAGTCTTCATATTTTTGTCTCCTTTCTTGTAATACTCATCAAAGGTCTTAAAAAGATCGGTGAAAATATAGGAATTTTGAAGATACAGCACACCGTAGGTTTTTTCAAACATTGTGTCAAAACTCCTTTGACTGAAGTTCAACAAGTTGGTAAAAAGTTCTGTAAACATTCGGATAAAGAATATTTTTAATTAATAAAAATTAATACAGCAAAATGACTTAAAATTAACTATTCTACAATGAAAATCATTAATACGAAATAAATAAAAGCACCCAAAGCACCCGGAAATACGAAATAAAAGCACTCAAAACGCCGCACTCCACAGGGTGTCCACAATGTTTTGTAACCCCAGTAAAATACTAACTAATTTTCGTTTTTCTTTCAGACCCATTTATCAGTTAGATGGCCTGCCACTTCTTAGTTTATCTTTTACAGTTCCTGTTGTGAACAGTTTCTTTTCCCATCTCAACAGAGTCCTTTTTGGAGGAGCTGCACGAATATTTTCAATGGTTTTGCCATTATGTGGTCGTTCAATCGTATAGTTGCTGCTATCACACATTTTAAATGGGTGACAAGACATTGTGTACACCCTGTACATTCATCATATTAGGTTGACCTATTTTCTATACCGAATGATTATGAACAGCTACCGTATGTGGTAAGCTGTACCTCCCTATTCTAAAACAATTAATGCTAGAATAATTAAATAAAATAAAATAAAATTATATTTTATTTTACATATATATATAAATTATTGTACGTACCATCAAATTTTTTGTGTTTTTTATCGAGAAGATTTGCGAAAGGATTCAAAAGTTTTTTAAGTTTTGTGTCGAAGTCTTGTCGACTTTGAACGCTCAATTTGTGCTCCATTACTGATGTACAACATGTCAACTGATCCGGTGAAGAGTCGTCATCGTTGAAACAGAATTTCAAATGATCTCCTGCGAACGAAAAGAATTTTGAATGAATATCAATCATCATATTTCTTAAACAGATCAATTTATAGAATGATTTAACCATCTATTTTCGAGTGTGCAGCTTTCAATTTATTTACATCTACGGTGACGGCTCCATAAATTTCACTGTAATCTTATGAATGAAAGGTTGTCGTTGTTGTGGTTGTTGCCTGTTAAAATAAACATTAAACGCATTTCCACTCTTCTCCCAACTACGTCAGTAAATTTTCTAAAAGAATGAGAGAGTATTCAGGAAATTAAATCATCTGTTGCTACGTAACTAATTTAATACTTATTGACATATTGAATGAGATAAGAAATGCTAGTATATTTACCGAATAAACTTAGCCAGTCCTAACATATTTTAATATTAGCCCTAAAAGTTTATTATCCACGCGAAGCTCTGTCGTTCAGACGTCGAAAGACCAGTAATATAGAGGGTGTTTTATGTCTGGAGACATCGGAAATATGTAGAAAATGTAATACAACTTTATGACAATGTTTTACTTTCAACATAATGTTGCGGAAGGTGTTCAAGGGGACATTTGAAATTTATTGTCTACGTAGACAGACGAAGAACAATTGGGGACTCGAAAGCCAAGATAAGACTGGAATTACGACGAATTTCTGCCGAAACAATCAGAAGTGTTCGGAGAGTTTGCCAGTTACGAATAATGAATTGTGTTGAAGTTGAGCGTGAACAATTTGAACACCTGTAATACTATGTTGAAAATAAAACACTGTCATAAAGTTGTATTAGCTACTCTTTCTACATATTTTCAATGTGTTCAGACATATGAAACACTTTGTGTATATATTTTTTAAGTACAAAACTAAAGAAATCTAATTGAAAAAGGAAAGAAAGTGGATGTCTGTGTTGAATATCGTGCCCGATTTTTTAATGATAAAGTATCGATCTGCGAAAGCAAGCAACCCGTAACCAACCTTTAGTACTATTCCCTCTCATTATTAAATTCAAGAGGGAAACTGGGGACACAAACGAAGTCAATCAAGTGCCAAAATCCAATCTCCGCTTCTCAATATGTATTCAAACATTTTACACACACACACACACACACACACCAAAATGAAAATATTTGAAAATACTAAAAGCGTTACATTACAACAAATGCGGCATAGATTTCCCGCCCTACTAATGTATACTGAAGTCTGAGCTGCTGTAGAGTATGTAATAAATCAGACTATAAATAGCATTCTGTGGTATTTCAGACAAAAAATAGATTAAGATGTTGCAGAAATAAGGAATAGGACTCGAACAATTATTTGACCGGGTTGCCCGGCTACGGAAGCCCTTCCTAATTATTTGTAACGGAGTTCTTAATATTATTAATATTTTTCAAATAGGAGTTAATATTATCGGACTTATCGTTAACCGTTGTATCTTTACAAGTGTTTTCATCCATGGACAAGGGCGTCCACAGGATCAATTAAGTAAGGGTGCACTTCCAAATACAGGGTGGGGGGGCACAAGTATTTGCTAGCTCTCGGGGGGTCCGGGGGCATGCTCCCCCGGGAAATTTTTTGAAATTTACGTTGTCTGGGACAGCATTTCCTGCCTTCTGGAGGCAGTTAGGAGGGCAAATTATTATAGGGCACCAAATACTGAAAAATAAGGGTTTGTTTTAGACATCCTTTGTATGTCCATGCTATTAGGGTGAAACCAGATACACAATAACTTGGTAGATATACAAGTTTATTATTCTTACATAATATACATATAAATAATTGTCATGGGACTGAGAAGGTTATTAAAGACAGTATTCAACTCTTTTAAGTAATGTACAAGATATCCTTCCTAACGATCTCGTAGTCGCGTTCTCCACAACAAATTTTACATGTTTTAATTTTAATCACACGATTTTCTCTTCATATGAACAATATGGGAAATTATACAATATTAATAATATATATGTAGTAACCAATTACTATCTTCAAATATTATGACTGGATTTTGGGTTTATGATAAAATCTATCTGTAGGCAGTTGACGAAAAAACGAGGGGGCTTGGCCCCCTGGTGCCCCCTCGTGTGGACGCCCATGTCCATGGATAAATGTAGTCAGCAATTTACCAGTTAAGGGTGTACGGTTATGGCATTAGAACCCGACTGGTAGGTCCATCATTTTCAGGTCTTGCTCAGGGTCTGTGTCCAAAATGAACAGACTAATTAAAGTAAATTTCCAAAAATAAAATCTCCGTTTCAACACTTACTGCAAAACATTTTTATTCGGTGTTTATAATGCTTGGCAATAAAAATGAATTAGGCTCTCAAAGGCGGGTTTTTTTTTTTTCAGAAAAAGAATTAGCTACTGAAAAATCCCTTGCACTTCCGTGTTTGATCTCTCTCTCTCTCTCTCTCTCTCTCTCTCTCTCTCTCTCTCTCTTCTCTCTCTCTCTCTCTCTCTCTCTCTCTTCTCTCTCTCTCTCTCGCTCTCTCTCTCTCTCTCTCTCTCTCTCTCTTCTCTCTCTTCTCTCTCTCTCTCTCTCTCTCTCTCTCTCTCTCTCTCTCTCTCTCTCTCTCTCTCTCTCTCTCCTCTCTCTTCTCTCTCTCTCTCTTCTCTCTCTCTCTCTCTCTCTCTCCTCTCTCTCTCCTCTCTCTCTCTCTCTCTCTCTCTCTCCTCTCTCTGTCGATTTTAGAAGTATGTTTAGTTTAAATGATAACCCAACTCGCAACAATGGTTGGAAGTTGGATTTGAAACGGTTTAGGACTAGTGTGTGTGGGAATTATGTTACGTATAAGATCTGTGACACATGGAACAGGTTACCTTCGGAAGTTGTGAACAGTTCCTCTGTGGATCAGTTCAAGAAAAGGGTAGACGAAATCTTGCACACTATTTGAGTGTGTAAAGACATTTAGGACCTCAGTCTGCGGAAATTCCTTTTCCTATAAAATAGTTAATATCTGGAACCAACTTCCCTCAGAGGTTGTTTCCAGTGAAAGTGTAAATCTGTTTAAAAATAGGCTAGACAAAGTACTGAACACACTCATAGTTTAAGATTAAAACCTCAGAAAACTCTGCAGGAGTTCGCTTGCTCGGTCTCTGTGAGCAAGCTAAATATAGAGCTATTTATATATTCTCCACTTTCCTTTAAAATTTCCTTGGCTACTTTTCCAGGGTCAAGGTATTTTCTTCAACCTTTTTCCGTACCTGCCTCTGGCAGGGAGGGAGCGGAGGGTGGGGAGAGAGCTTTCTACTTTTCTATCCAGTTTTCTACTACTGCTAGCATAGTTGAAAGACAAAATTTTCCCTGGCACCCGTTGCCATTGGTACCTCCTCGGTATGGGCCGCAAGGCCTTTTGAGGTACTTCTTTTCCTTGTAACTCCTTGTAACTCTCTCTCTCTCTCTCTCCACAAAGTTAGGCATATGGGCTACAATCGACGCTTACGTGACGCGGGTTCAAAGATGTCGATTTTAGAAGCATGTTTAGTTCAAATGATAACCCAACTCGCAACAATGGTTAGAAGTTGGATTTGAAACGATTTAGGACTAGTATGTGGGAATTATTTTAACACGTTGATAGTTTAAGATTAAAACATAAGAAAACTCTGCAGGAGTTCGCTTGCACGGTGTCTCTGTGAGCAAGGTAAATATAGAGCTATTTATATATCTCCACTTTCCTGTAAAATTTCCTTGGCTACTTTTCCAGGGTCAAGGTATTTTCTTCAACCTTTTTCCGTACCTGCCTCTGGCAGGGAGGGAGCGGAGGGTGGGGAGAGAGCCTTCTACTTTTCTATCCAGTTTTCTACTACTGCTAGGATAGTTGAAAGAAAAATAAACTTTTAATAACAGGAACAGTTCCTCGGTCGATCAGTTCAAGAAAGGGTTAGACCAAATCTTGCACACTATTTGAGTGTGTAGAAAATTTTCCCTGGCACCCGTTGCCATTGGTACCTCCTCGGTATGGGCCGCAAGGCCTTTTGAGGTACTTCTTTTCCTTGTAACTCCTTGTAACTCTCTCTCTCTCTCTCTCTCCCCAAGGGATTAATACTTTTGTTTCTTATTTATATTTTCTTAAACGGGTGACTCAATACACTATTTTTCTCTTACTGATCTGAGTTACATTTGCCGGACAAGTAGAGTGGCATACATAAAGATCTTCCGAAAACAACAACTTCCGGACACTAATATCCTAACGTATGGGTACCACAGGATCTTTGATGCGATCCTTATCAACCTTCACCAAATTTGCAGGACTAGAGAAGCAGCCTTTGTTTACTGCGTTGGGTACGAGTAAAATCAGCTTCCTAGCCAATTGTTTTAGTGAGAGTTCCAAGAATTAGGCCTCCTACACAGAGCCGAAATTACGTCAGTTTTAACTGAATTAAAGTTTAACTTCATTTACTGATGACGCAATTTCTAACAAGTGACTGAAAATTTCTACACATTTTGAGCGTGACCAACATTACGTACAATTTTACGTTGACAATTTTGCGTCTACAGTTTTCATTTCTTAATGATGGATATTTCTCAACAGATACTCGAAATGTTGATCAATTTTCCCTGATGAGGGGGCATGCACAAAAAAAATTTGCACATGCGCAGTGAATGCACGCGTATAAATGAAAAAAAAAATTGCCCTTCTAAGGTACTAAGCCATTTTTTCTAGTTTTAAATACCCTGCACTTTAATTAATATTCTATATTAACTTATTATGAAGCAACAATTTTAAGACGACAATTTAAAATGAAAAATTTATGAAAATTAAGATTTCGGATTTCGGCATATATATACACACACCTCGTTAACCTCGTTCAGGTTCCGTGTGTTGGTCTCCACACGAAGGTCACGCTGGTGGCTCCGCCTCCAGGTCTGGCTTGGTGGAGGAGCGAGTTGCTCTCTTGCGCTCTCCATCGCACTTAGCCAGGTACACCCGGCTCATCTGGTACAGTCCTGAGACAGGCATCTACTCTTCTCTTGAAGACTTCAACTTTGACCCCTGTAACGTTTCTGAAGTTCTTTGAAAGCTGGTTAAAAAGTCTTGGCCCCCTGACAACCAAGATATTTCCCTTCAGTGTTGAGGAGGTCCCTTGTCGGGTCTTTAATTTGGAAACACTACACATTCTGCCTTTCCTATTTTTCAGCGTTGTTTGGATAGTAATTGGGTTTAGTTTGAGGTTTGGTACCAGTTTTTCGATCATTTTCCATATGTAACTTATGGTGTACCTCTCTATTCTTCTTTCCAGGGAGTACAGATTTAGTTTACAGTCTTTCCCAGTAGTCGAGTTCTTTGCAGCCATCAATCTTGGCTGTGAAATGTGTCTGCGTTTCTTCGTTTCTTAATTTCTTCTTTTTTATATGGGTACGTCAAAACTGAGCAGTATTCAAGTTTTGGTATGATCAGTGTTCTCAGCATGGGGATCATTACTGTCTTGTTTTTCCTTTTGAACGTTCTTAGTACCTGTCCAGCGACTCTTTTTGCTTTGTTTATTGTTATCTGATTTTCTCTCTCAAATTTGGCATCATCGGTCATTATTATTACTCCCCAAGTCGACCGCTTTCGGCTGCTCTGAATTTCCTGTCTATCTGGAGCATAATATGTAGTCTGTTTAAGTTCCTCATTTCTACCATATCTCAAGAGCTGAAATTTCTCGGTGTTAAAAGTCATATTGTTGTCTTCTGACCATTTGTATATTTTGTTCGTGTCCCTCTGCAAGGCCTCCACTTCATTTACATCACTGATTTTTCTGCTGATCTTTGTATCGTCTGCAAAGGATGTTACTATACTGTTCCTGTTTACTCCACTATTTCTGTTAGCATGATAATGAAAAGGAGTGGGGCCAGTACTACCTTGTGGTACTGAGCTGCGTACTTCTGATTCTGATGATGATACACCTTGAATTTTGACGACCTGTAGACGTTCTCTGAGGAAGTTGTAGATCCATTTCCCCACTTTGCCTGTTATTCCCATAAGTTTCATTTTATGTGCTATTATACCATGATCGCATTTGTCGAAAGCTTTAGCAAAATCCGTGTATATGACATCATAGTTTATATTGCCTTCAAGTGTATCTAGAATGTTATAATGATCTGTAAGTTGTGATAGGCATGATCTTCCTGATCGGAATCCGTGCTGATTTTCGTTGAATCTTTCTAGTGTCTCAAGAAGCCATAGATTTTCTCTGACTATTCTTTCAAATATTTTGGTGAGGGGACGTCAGTGACACTGGTCTATAGTTCTTTGCTTGAGATCTATCCCCGCCTTTATATATAGGGACAATGTTTGCTCCTTTGAAGATGCTCGGTATTTCCCCGTGTCTCGGGATCTTCTCCATATCCAACATAAGGGTGTAGCCATTTCCTTTTGAGTTTTTAATCAGTAGTGCGTGCCATTTGTATGTGTATGTGTATGTGTGTGTGTGAACACGGAGCCTAATAAATAGTTGTAAGACACGAATTCTTTGTATGCCTGTTGTGATATGTGTAATCGTGTATGCATTAATTGCATAAAGGAAATTAAATACATATGCAGTAAATGTACCTTTGTTAATCATTTACAGATTGAATCAGACCTATGGCCGACTGCTACGAAATGTCTCATACGATCAAATTCAGAATGTGACCTTACAAATAACACAGGCCTGGGAATGAGAACTTTGTAAGAATTGTTTTCTTACTAATAACTGATTTTATATAATTCATCTACGCCGATTTCGAATATGGTGTCCATCTTTTCCTATCACGTAAGGATTTCCTGCAAACTGGAAGGGAAAAAACAACAACATAAATCATTATTATTTATTTCACTTTACATTAAGTACCTATTTCGCTTTGTTATACTAATTACAAATGCAAACAACTTTAAAAAGAAAGAAAACTATTAACGTCAACTACATATTCATCTTTATTTGTCCTGAGTTTTCTTGCGATATCTTTGCCTTTTAGTCTCGAATGTACGCGCTGTTCCTTTTCTTTTATGTAATAATTCTGAAGTATCCCGTTTCAACATCCAGCAGTAATTAGCCATTATGCTGATGTCCCACCTTCCCTGATATCTCTTCTCCATTTCTTTGATATCTCGGTGAAACCGTTCTCCTTATTCTTCGCTGAGTGCTCTGAGATTCCCAGGGAAGTAATCCAAGTGTGAATGTAAGAAATTAATTTTAAACTCGTATTACAACCCAACTCTTTGAACTTATTTAGCATGTTGTTCACAATGTTTTGGTAATTTGGGTCCTTGTTGTTCCCCAAAAATTTGCTGATAACATCCTTAAAAGCAATCCACGCTTCTTTTTCAAAACTGGATGAACACTTTGAAAGAACAATGAACAAAGTCATTTTCTAATCTGGGGACCAACGAAAATTCCTTTAATTTTGCTTCCGAAAGAGTTGGGAATTTATCACACAGACACTTAAAACAATCTCCATCTTTGTCCAAGGCCTTAACAAATTGCTTCATCAAGCCCAATTTTATGTGAAGCGGAGGTAAAAGGACTTTCTTCGTGTCAACCAAACTTCCACGTTGAATGTTTTTAGAACCAGGTGTCAGGTTGACTCTGCGTGGCCATTCCTTTTTATCCAGTGCTGAAGTTCTTGCTCAGTTATTCCATTCACACAAAAAACATGAAAATTTCGTATAGTCTGGTTGTTGACCTAACAACATACAAATCACTTTAAGTCTCCACAAAGTAGCCAACCATGTTCTTTGTATTTAACCTTAGCTAAAAGAAGCTCAAGATTTCGTACGTTTCCTTCAAGTGAACCGAATGAGCCGCAGGAACGGATGCATACAAGTTACCATTGCGAAGGAGGACGCCTTTTAGACTTCTTTTGGAGGAAGCAACGAACGTCTCCACTCATTTGGGTTATAGACTGCAGCGCCTAGCTTACGTATTAGTTCTGAAACATTGTTGCAATATACCAGTGAATTTTCTTGAGAAAAATATTGGATGAATTCTTTTTCTCGATTTCTGTACAGTAAAATGACGTCCCGGAAGAAAGCAAGTTCTTTGCACGAAGTCTGGATCCCAAAATCTCTGAAGAATCTTTCGGGAGACAAATCTCTTGCCAAATCATTAAGTTCACTTTGTGTAAGTAATTGGGGTTCACCAGATGTTTCGGTTTGAAAACAATCAATATCATCGTTTCCATCGTCATCAGACACCGAATCAGATGAAGTTATATCAAGAGTATTTGGTTTAGTAGGTACAGGTATACCAAGTCCATGAGCAACAGGTCTTATAGCAAACTGAAAGTTTGGATAAGAAATTTCCTTTTTATTTTTTAGTATTGTAGCCTTGCACATTACATGAACAAAAATAGCAGTCATTGCCGTGATTTCTAGGCTCACGCCAGACCATTAGAATCCCAAAAGGTAAAGAATCCTTTTTTACCTTTACTCCAGTCTAAGTTGTTCAACACAAACATTGCAAACTTTATGTGGAGCCCATGATTTGTCTTGATCCCCAAGTTTCATTCCGAAGTACGCATAGTATGCTTTCTTGACGAAGTCTGTAATATCTCGCCTTTGTTTTTTCAAAGTAAATTTTCCACAAATATAAAATGTTTGGGCTATTTACACCCTCTGGTTGCCATAGCGACAAATAAACAAATTTCAAAAAGAGAAACATAGTCACCGCGCACCTTGAATAATAAAGAACTATAACCTCGCACGCACTAGACAGACTGACTCATCTCGTGGCTTGTCAATCACTTATATGCTAGCGGTGCGTTTCTGGAATGTTCTAGAAGGTGCTATGACGTCACTTCTGATCTGGAAGCATTTATAGGCAGTAGTTTTTAATCCAAATTTAGTAGAGTCAATTTTAGTGAAAATTACTTACATATGTAATATGAAATATGACATTTTGTGAAAAATCTGTACATGATGGCAAAAAATGAATATTATTTTTTGAATCAGCGTGCAAAAATTACTATACAAGTGATAAAATACTTCGGACAACAAAACCATCGCAGGCCTGTGGTTGTTTTAGTTTCAAGAGTCCGTTTCTTATTTCCTTCTGAATATAGTTTCAAAAGCAAACAATTTTTTTCCCACCTAAAAAATGGTTATTTAAAAAAAATTGTATTGTAGGGCAAAACTATAAATACCTAATTAGTTAAACCGCGTTACTAATTCCCAATGGGGTAACGAGACTACGTTACGTGAAGGATTTCAGTGGCAGCGGTTCGAACCCAGTCAAGTGTATGGAAAATATATTTTATTCATTCATAATGGGCATAACTCAATAAATGGTACTTAAGTTGGAGCGAAATAAACAAATCCTAGAATTAAAAATAAAATTTCAAGAATTCAGTTCATAAGTTCATGGGTAAATTTGAACAAAGTTAAATCCAAAATAAATTTATTGTATGTTAAAATTTCAAATGGACGAAAACAGTTGATGAAAGAACTAGGGATGTACCGATATCGCTTTTCAGCCGATAAACGATACCGATATTAAAACCAGTATCGGCAGATAACCGATAAGGATATCCAGCTAGGATTTATTAGGTCATATTTTTGTAACATATTCATAATTTATTTTCCGTGTTGAAAATTTGGCAACAAAGCAATAATCCTTTTCATTAAAGATGGCAACATTGCATTAGATGTCATAGTTTTGTTTGTTATATAATTTGACTGTGGGCCTATCTATGTTGGACTTAATAAATGTGTTTTTTGGGGAACTTAGCTCAGAAATATTTGGGAGTACCATCAACAACAGTTGCGAGCGAACGCATGTTCAGTATTGGAGGAAACATTGCCAGTGCTACTAGAAATCGCTTCTCTCCCGAACATACAGAGCAGCTGCTATTTTTACACGCGAACTTAACCCTTGTGAAAAAATAACGTTAATGTGAAGTGATAAAACAATAAAATATTGGAAATTTCATCATCTAAATAGTCTTTTATTCATAATTTTGGAAAAATCGTACTTTTGAAATATCGGCCGATATCGATATTTTTAAAAATCTACCGATATAACCGATACTGATATATCGGTTGTGTACATCCCTAGAAAGAACGACTGATAAAGGTTGATAAAATTCTGCCAATCTGTAGAAAACTAGAATGCAAAATTGTACTTGCAAAAAAAAAAGCGGCTGTGGCTGACGAAAGGATTTTCTACAAAGTGATGGAACTACGACTCTGTCTGTCCAGTCAAACGATTTTGATCAATATTTGAATGACAAATATTTAGATACAGTTTGCGTCAACTAGGATTTTTCTGAAATACATTCTTTTCGACATAGTGGTTTTAACGGAAACGTAAGTGTCAAGATCGTACAGAATTCGCCTCTTAAATTTGGAAAACAGAGATATTAGACGTGAAAATAAGGCCCCAAAATAATTTCCGTAGTCAAGTGTTCTCGTCGGAAGGTTAACCAGTGTCATACTTTGGATCCAACTTATATTATCACATTAGTCATTTATTTATTTCATTTTGCCTGTGTGCGTAGCAATTAAATTTAGACTTAAAAATTTACAATTATTGCTGCAAATTCAATGAAATGTTTGAATTTCAAACATTTTTACATAACACACACACATTACATATATATATATATATATATTTATTTATTTATTAAATGCGCAACTATGAATAACGAATCCGATTGGCCTGAGCAAACCTCCGGTCAACAGATTAAAAGAGTTGTAAGTGTATATTTATCGGATAAATTGAGGTTTACAACATAGCTCTTAACTCTCAAAATTAATTCCAAACGTTTCAAGACCACAAATGTGATTCAACTTCAAATTGACTGACGCTCTAAATCCATTAACAAATATCCCACTGAAGCCACTCCCCCAACCCTGAACAAAAAAAAAAAAAAAAAAAAAAAAATCTACACGAAGTCTTAAGTTTCCAAAAAGTGCTCTTCGGATAATCTTCCGATTTGTCATTTTTTCACGGTTCATAGCGTGTAATGTGTTACGCGAAGTGTCTTCAATTTACTTTATTAAATTCATCCTTCCTCATTCCTATTCAGAGTCCTGACTCATCTCTACATACGTTCAAATAGATAAAGTCCGCAGCGTAATAGCGAGTTTGGGCTGTTTCTGCGATTCCCTAGGTCTAAGTCTACGTATCTTTTTCTTAACAGATACCGCGGTTACGTGGTGTACGATTGATTCAAAGTGTCACGTCGTAACCCCCCCCCCCCCCAATGTTTTATATTGTTAAATAAGAGTAAGAATCAGTTTCAAGACGGGTCTTTCTGAATCGACTGTACGGGCTTAACGCTCCTAACCTTAAAATAAATAAATAAAATGGTGTTATCGTGGGTCGGAGAAAACTAGGGTAGAATAAACAGTTGTACGAAGCCCCGTCAGAATAAAATGAATTACGTACCGAAAAGAATTACCAAGACACGAATTCGTACGCGAGATTGTGTTGGGTTAAAAACGCGGCCGGCATGTCCCGCGTTGAAAAGTTTGTAGATTGAGAAAAAAAAACATCGCGCATTTGGTGCTCGCAAGCTATCGTTGAACGATCCAAATGCGCGTGAAGAGTGACACAATACCGCAGGGTGTCCCATAAGTCCGTCTCGCGGTAAAATTTATTTTAAATTAAATTTTAAAAATAAATACATTAGAACTAAAACAAATGTTCAAATTGATATCTTGTTTTGGGACTTTTTTTTGGTTGCGGGTAGAATAACGCAATAATTAATATGAAGCGAGTTACACTCCTCTCCGCCTTTTCCCGTTTGAACAAAGTTTAGGCAATTAATACGCACACGTTAAAACGGGATTGCGGCATAACTAGGCGTATCTCCAAATCCCGGACAAAAGGAGGTACAGATTCCTTACCAAGGGTCCGGAGGCCCTTACATAAACCCCGTTATTGAATAAGTTGAACGAGTCCGGGAGAGCCTCCATCATAATACGCGAGAAAACGAATACTTCTCCAACTTTAAAAGCAGCTTCAACCGCACTGCAACAAAATCTTAACCATACAAAATTCACTCCGCTACCCCTATGCCGAGCCATACCCGAATCCTTAATGAAGCGAGTGAAAATACAATACGACATTAACGCTCTCTTATTTTGTCTACATCGTAAGTTAGGCGCTATAATGAACTTCACTCTTTACTCGGTTAAATTTTGTATACACAAAATTTCGAAGATAGCGATCAAATAAACAAAACTCCAGCATCATACGAACGCTTTTTTCGTAGACTTTCCTAGAACCAACAGTAAATAGAAGCGCAAATGAGGATGTGATTCTAACAATAAATTTTAACAGCCATTTGGCGTATGGAGAAATCTTTACTAAGAACGAATGAGCTCTCATTTCGTGGACGGAGCGACGCCAATGACCGTGAAACGAGTGACGTCCGTTCGAGCCTCGCCGCGATCCACGCACCATAACGTGAGACGAGTTTTTAACTCTCAATTGAGGACACGAAAACATTCCTCTTCAATTTTCACACGAAAGCATCGGAGTACAAAATAAAAGGAAATATGAATCCCGGAAATATGAATGCCAAAACATGTTCAAAACAAACTAACCTTTATCATAGAATCAATAATTCAACAAAATGCGTATTACAGACAAAAAAATATCAGGGAAGAAGTAAAAAATAGAAAAAGAAAAACAATAACGAGATAAACGAGTCCAATTTCGGTGTAATTCAAATACGTGACCTCAGTTACATGGACTAACAAATAATATCGCAAAGGTCCTTTTACTTAATTAGGCAAAACGCACGTCCGGAAGCGACCAAACAAACAGCTAAATGAATGGAATGAGGAAGGAACAAGACTAGCGGCACGCAATGCACCGATTATAGCCTATACAATCGCTTCACAACGCGCCATTCAACTCAAAGCAATGACCCTGCTTCATCATATTAAAGTATCTAACTTTATGAGATATATATACGGTATATATATGCGCCTCGGAGGGTGTAGTAATAGTTAGTATCACTGACTACGAATCCACCAGCCCCGGGTTCGACTCCCGGCGAAATCAGTTGGCACGCAGCTTACCCAGCGGTTTATCCTTCCAGAAAAAATTGGTTGGTAAATAAATATGTACCCTGGGTAGCCTAGTGGTTAAAGCACTGGGCTGCTAATCGGGAAGTCCTGAGATCGAGTCTGGGCAAGGACCTTGTAATTTCTGACTACCCGTGGTGGGTCGTGTTTCTGATTCTACGTCCAAGGTGGAGCAACAAGCTTAACCTTCGTCAGAATAATTCGAGCAGGAGCAAAACCAAGGTTTATACAGTATATATATATATATATATATATAGCGCGCGCGCGCAATGTAATGTTGGGGTTGTTTAAGCCCCTTTGCAACATCTAAGGCAGCATGACGGAGGGAGCCTACAGTTTTACGTGGGATCCGAACCACGGCTACTACATAACCTGGATGCGGAAGACAGCCTCCCATCGAACTACTATCAGACCCAATGTCGCTTAACTTCGATGATCAACGGGAAACGGTGTTACGACAATCACTTCCCGTTAATTAGCAAAGTTAAGCGACATTGGGTCGGGTAGTAGTTGGAAGGGATACAGTCCTCTGCGTCCAGATTATATAGCGACCCGTGGTTCGTATTCCACGTAATCTGGACGCACAGGAATAAAAATATATATACGAATGAAAATTTAAAAAAAAAATTATATATATCGGGTGGCCACAAAAAAACTTTACTTAATTGAAAGTTTAATACCTGCAACAATTCAAAACTTATGCGATTGAGATTTTGCACACATTAACAGATGCATATAATCTATAATTGCTGGAATTTTCAAATATGTAGGTTCTATAGTTTTGTTACAGTGAACAATTTAAAAGCATATGTCTAAAAATAGCATGCCTGGTGTGCATCTGACACGTACGTGCGCTAGCGTAGGCTAAACCTAATGTAGCGTAGTATGACACGCGCGATAAACCTAATGTGAATTTGCTTTCTTTTATTTTTCCACTAAAACCCCGCCAGCATGACGTTAAGTAAAAGTGATAAAGCCATCATAGAAGCATGTGTCAAGGAAAAAGGTTGGAATGGAAATAGGATTGTCCGAGAATTCCCCGCAAAGAACTGGACTCGTCAAAGTGTTTATAACTTAATAAGAAAGATAAAGGATACTGGATCAACAGCTAGAAAACCCGGCAGCGGCAGGCCCAAAAGTGTTTCAACAGAAGAAAATAAGGCTGCCGTGGAGGAACTGATTCAATCCCAGGAGAATACACCAGGAACTCATCGCTCCCAGAGACAGATTGCGTACGACCTTGGGATTTCTCGCTCCTCTGTACAAGGGATTGTAAAACGTTTGAAATTGAAGGCCTACAAGAGAATTCGAGTTTCTCGGCGTGATCAGAATGTAAGACAGCGTAGAAAGACCCGCTGTAAATCCCTATATGAACGCTACTCAGCTGAAGACGTGCAAAAAGTTGTGTTTACAGACGAAAAGGATTTCACGTTGGAGGTGGCCAAAAACAGGCAAAATGACAGGGTTTATGGTTCAAGGAAAAAGGACATTCCTCCCTCCAGGCTTTATCATGAAACCTCACGATTCAGCAGAAAAGTATGGTATCGGCGGGAATTTCATGGAAGGGGAAAACACGAATTCATTTTATTGCCACAAACGAAACTAAAGTTAACTCTGAGCGCTACATCAACCTGTTAGATAATGGGTTACTTCCTGAATGTCGTCAGCTGTATCCTGATGAGGCCTACATTTTCCAGCAAGATGGGGCACCCGCCCATACAAGCCGAGCGACCCAAAATCATCTAGAGCAAGACCCCTAATTTCATCAAAAGCGATGAATGGGCCGCCTCAGTCTCCCGACTGTAATCCGATGGACTATTCAGTATGGGATTCCCTCATGGTGAAGGTTTACGGCAGCCAGAAAGACAAATTCACCGAAGATGAACTTAAGGAGAAAATCAGTAGAGCATGGGAGGATATCACCTTAGATGAGGTTCGAAAGTGCATCTCCTCGTGGAAGAAGCGATTGAGGGCAGTTTACCAACAGGGAGGTGGTCACATTGACCATTTGTTTAAGTAAATTTTGTTAAGTTCAAATTCATTTTCTTCGGCATGCTATTTTTAGACATATGCTTTTAAATTGTTCACTGTAACAAAACTATAGAACTTACATATTTGAAAATTCCAGCAATTATAGATTATAACCATCTGTTAATGTGTGCCAAAGCTCAATCGCATAAGTTTGAATTGTTGCAGTTATTAAACTTTAAATTAAGTAAAGTTTTTTTTGTGGCCACCCGATATATATATATATATATATATATATATATATATATATATATATATATATATATAATTATATATATATCAGTGGTGTGCGCAGGATTTTCCTGAAGGGGGTCTAAATTTTCTTTTTATTCTAAATGTTATTTTTTTTCTAATGAACAAAAATGAAAATCAGTGTTAAAAACTTAATATTTATTTGGTTATTAATAACTAGTAGTAACAAAAAATTGGCTCATTTTTATTTGGAATATAAAATCTTGCTTCTTCAGGGGGGGGGGGGGGGGGGGGGGGGGGGGTCCAGACCCCTATGGACCCCCTTGCGTACGCCACTGATTATATATATATATAGATATATTATATATTTATATATATATATATAAAATGTGTGTGTGTGTGTGTGTGTTTTGACCCCTTAAAAAATTGTCCACAATTTTTTTGTAAACAAACTTATTTCGGTTTGGTTTTATCCAAAAGAAAATCGTTTACATGAAAGTAAACAATATGTTTCAATAAATTACTCGTTATATGTTTAAAGAAAAAACAATGAACATATGTACAGGGTGTTCCAAAAAGACCTGGACAACTTTGGTTGTTAATAAATTTAGAACCACAAATAATAAAACGATACCGTTTGTTTCAAATGATACAGAAACTCAAAGTTTTCTTTATTTTCAGGTCTGGTGGTTTAATGTAAAAGAAAATGTCGACTCCACAGGAGAAAGCTCTGTGCGTCGAATGGTTCATCGAGACGAGATCCGACACCCAAGTTCAGCGTAATTTCCGTACAAGGTATGGAAGGAATCCACCATCGCGGACTAGTATCAAAGAGTGGTACGAGAGGTTTAAGGAGACTGGAAGTGTCCTGAAACGGAAGAGTACCGGTCGACCAAGCACAAGTACAGCGGACGTTGAACGAGTGCGTGAATCATTTCAACAAAGTCCCAGAAAATCAATCCGAAGCGCATCCAGAGAATTAGCACTACCAACCACCACTGTGCGCAGGATTTTGCATAAAAGTCTGAAGCTTTATGCCTATAAGGTGCGGATGCTGCAGGGACTCAAACCGGATGACGGACCGAAACGCCTCGCGTTTGTCGTGGAAATGCTCAGCCGCGTAGATGATGACGAAGATTACCTGAAAAAAGTCATGTTCACGGATGAAGCTTGTTTCATGTATTGGGAAGGTCAACCGGCACAATGTGAGGATCTGGGGCTCTGAAAACCCCCACGTGGTCATTGAACACATACGCGACAGTCCAAAGGTCAATGTGTGGTGTGGCCTTCTCCATGACCGCTTGGTGGGTCCATTTTCTTTGCGGAGGATACAGTGACCTCAACAATTTACCTGACATGTTGGAAGGATTCACATTCCCACAGATTGCAGACCCGCAACCCGATATCATTTTTCAACAGGACGGCGCTCCCTCTCACTGGGCCTTAGTCGTTCGAGCCGTCCTGAATGACAAATTTCCAGGTCGCTGGATTGACCGAGACGGACCAACCGCCTGGCCCCGACGATCACCAGACATAACCCCCCTTGATTTTTTTCTGTGGGGGTTTGTCAAAAATGTGGTCTAAACACCAAGGTGGCAAACCTGCGGGATCTTCGTGCTCGGATCACAGCTGCATGCGCACTGGTGGACGCCAACATGCTGAGCCGAACATGGCAAGAACTTGTGTACCGCCTTAATGTCCTGCGCGCGACAAACGGAGCGCACATTGAAGTATATTGATGATGTGCACAAACTTTGAGTTTCTGTATCATATAAACCAAACGGTACCGTTGTATCATTGTGATTCTAAATATATTAACAACCAAAGTTGTCCAGGTCTCTTTGGAAACCCTGTAGTTTAGTTATAAAATAGAATTTCTACGAAACGAAGGCTTAATAACTACTTTCAACTTTAATTAAAAAAAAAATATATTTATAAGTAGACAACCAACCGATAAAATATTTGAAAATTGTCATAAAAACTAGGAAATATATTGAGCGTGCGCGTAAATTTTTTCAATTTTTTATATTAATTAAAGTTAGGCCTTCGTCCTAGAACAGTGATCCTCAACTGCGGCCACCAGGTACTTTTGGAAAGGACTGATTCCTCTGTTGATGGTCCTTAACACCTTGATTATTTGCAATTGTAAACTACCAGAAAATAAAAACCTCTCCAGTTGTGGGGTTCCACAACATTTAGAAAGAAAGGGTGAGGGCGCTAGCTACTACGCTGCGACAGAATAAGTTAATACGACACGACTGATATTTCATTGTCCGAGTAAACGCGTAACACTTTCGCTGCCAGGTGTCGTTTTACATATTAAACCCTCCCGCACTCGAGCTAATGAGCAGCATTTCATTCAGACTATTTGGGTGCAACGCTTGAGCGTTGCATATTATGCATGAACGGACACGATTTTGCATCTATGAGATTCCAGTGTTGCACCTGGTATTCTGAAAGACATACTTAATATTAGTTCGAGTGCGGGAGGGTTAATACATAAAATCCCTCTGGGAACGAAAACGTTATGCGCTTCCTCGCATAACACAGGCCCGCGAATGAGAACTTTGTAAGAGTCGTTTTCTTACTAAGAACTGATTTTATATAATTCAACTACGCTGATTTCGAATAAGGTGTCCATTTTTCTATCACGTAAGGATTTTTTGCAAACTGGAAGGGAAAAAAACAACAACATAAATAAATATTATTTATTTCAACTTACATTAGGTACCTATTTCGCTGTTATACTAATTACAAATGCAAACAACTTTAAAAAGAAAGAAGACTATTAACGTCAATTACATATTCATCTTTATTTGTCCTGAGTTTTCTTGAGAGATCTATGCTTTTTAGTCTCGAATGTACGCGCTGTTCCTTTCTTTTATGTAATAATTCTGAAGTATCCCGTTTCAACATCCAGCAGTAATCAGCCATCATGCTGATGTCCCACCTTCCCTGATCTTCTCCATTTTTGATGTCTTGGTGAAACCAAGCATTTATAACCATTTAGAGGCAGTAGTTTTTAATCAAAATTTAATGAAAATTACTTACATATGTAATATGACATTTGTGAAAAATCTGTACGTGATGGCGAAAAATTAATATTATTTTCGGAATCAGCGTGCAAAAATTACTATACAAGTGATAAACTATCAGGTCATCCCATAAGTAATGTCGTTTTTTACGATAGATTAAGTTTAAACTAGTCCTACTCGGTTAAGCATAAATTTTCCGAAAGTTATATCTAAGAGGAGATCTATCGTGTTTCGCTACATACTTTACAGACCTTGACCAGTGAAGACGTGTGTTTTGCTTTATGTGAACCCCTCATAAACATGGCGGTATCAGAAGAGCATATCAGGCATCTAATGCTTTACGAGTTCAAAAAAGGGAATAGTGCTACTGAAGCAACGCGAAACATTCAGGACGTTTATGGCAACGATATTCTGCATGTGAGGAAATGTCAAAGATGGTTTCAAAAGTTTAGGAATGGTGACTGCCGTTTGACAGATGCAGCACGCTCTGGACGCCCTGCTGAGTTTGATGATGATCTGCTGTTAGCCGCACTTGAAGAAGACTGTTCAACAACTGTCGAAGAATTGGCCCAGAAACTCAATTCATCCCCGTCCGCCATCCATTGACATTTGCAACAACTCGGGAAAGTGCCTGTTAGGAAAATGGGTGCCACATGAATTGTCGGTCGACAATCTGAGGGTGCGGGTAAACATTAGCACAGCTCTCATTCCTGTGAACTCCAAGATCCGTTTTTGCACCGTTTAGTGACTGGTGATGAGAAGTGGATACTGTACCAGAATGTTAAGCGCCGTCGACAGTGGGTTTGTGCCGGAGAACCAGCGACACCACAGCCAAAACAAATCTTCACCCTCGGAAGGTGTTGCTTAGTGTTTGGTGGGATAAAGGTGGTGTAATACACTTTGAAACCTTACCACACAACCAAACAATCACCGCTCAAGTCTACTGTCAACAACTGGATCGATTGAACACTGCACTAAAAGAAAAGAGACCTTCTTTGGTTAATCGGAAAGGAATCGTGATCCACCACGTCAGGAGTCTGCTAAACTATCTTGACGAGAAACAGTATACTTCTTTAATGACCTGCACACCAGTCTTTGCACGTTTTTACCTCAAAAACCCCCTGAATTTTATAAACATGGCATTGAAAAGCTTGTAGGACGTTGACAGAGTGTCATTGATTCCGATGGAAAATATGTACTAGATTAAAAAGTTTCAGTCGAGTTTTTTTTTGTCCTTCAAATTCCGATCTAAAAAACATTACTTATGGGATGACCTGATATTTCGGGCAACAAAACCATCGCAGGCCTGTGTAATTAACTACTATCCTGTTGTGGCGTAGTGACGAAAGACCTCACCTTCAACTGATGAAGTGGTGGGTTCGAATCTTCTTTTTTTGTTTGTTCAAAATCGTAAGCGTCCACACATTATATCCCATATATATTTGTATTTTGTATGTGATTTGGTATTTTATTGTTTTAGCCCTGAAGATGGAATTAGTGCATTCCGAAACGTTGGTACTATTAAACCTTGAAGAATGTTTATTTTTTTCTCTGGTGTTCCTGTTTATTATTAAACTGCGTTTCCCACGCCATCAATCAATAGCCGATAATATATATATATATATATATATATATATATATATATATATAATATATATAAGCACACCGGACAAAAAATTAGTCACCCCTAATAGCACCGATTAGCCCTGTTCAAAAATCAACTTTTTCTTTATTTTCATAGGTTTCTGTACTTTTTCCCATGCTTTTGACCTGAAAAGGCCGAAAATCACAACCATTTTGACCTAGGTTGTTGGGAAGCATTGCCGCATGGAGCTTTAAGTTTTCTGCCTTGAAATCGGCCAAAAGCACCAGTTCCGGGGTCCCTTGAATCATGTTTTGCACTATAACGTTTTATCTAAACAAGATAGAGCAACAAAATAGGCACCAAATTAAAGTGTTTTTAATCCTCTTTCTAACTTATACAATTATGATAGTCTTGGAACAAGAAATGGCACATTGGTACATACAAAGATTTCAGAAATATCACAAAATTCGTTTTCTCACACTCAAGGCAGACAAGGCGCCTTATTCATGACACAAATTTGAGATTAACATTTTGTCACAAGTCTAATCGATCAAGAAGTGAAAGCATTACATGATGATTAATTTCATAATGACATTTACACAGTCAGTTGTTGAGAGTTTGTTTCTTGAAGCTGTCAAAGCGGCGTCTGTTGAACTCCACAGCTGAAGGAGATAGTCCCTTTGCTTGGCATCTGTTGTTATGACATTTGCAAAGTCGCTCATCATCTTGACACCACGTTCAGCAATGTCATTCACCGCTTTCAGATTCTTAACATAGTCCAACGCTTTTCTGTAGTCCTCATTCTGTGGCCAAGACGTGACAGGTTCCAGAAGTCACTCGGATCCAATGTTCAGTGTGTCCAGCAGGAAATGTGATTCTGGGCCAATGAGATCAACCAGGGTGGTCTTAGCTGTGACTCTCTGGAATAGAGGCTTTCCTGTTCTGAAGCTGTCTGGCTTCTCAGTGGCATGTAACTGGGCAGCAATGTCGTGCTTCAATGTGTCACTCAATCTACTGCTGAACAGGCAAATGGCACGACTTCCTGCGTCAGGTACCATTTGGTTTTCCATCTTATTAAGTACTGCATCAGCAAGCTCTGGGTCAGTTTTCTTGTACTTCAACATGTCCTGGATTAGACTTAGATCATTCACGGGAGCATCTGCAGCAGACATTGACATCATCCATACAGGAGTGTAGAACAGCGCAAGGAAGGTGTTGAGTCTTTCCAGCTTGATACAGTGTCTTCGTCGTACTCAAGTTGATCTGCAAACATCAGCATTTTCATGGAGTACAGGTTTCTGGCCATCCATCTGGCCTGATGAATGGCGCCTGGTCGACTCCAGTGAATACCTCGAGGAGGCGTTCCTCCAAGAACAATGACTGTCAGTTCAGCCATTTCCCTGTAGTCGGCTCTTGGAAGCCTTTCTGCTGTTAGAATGTCTTGGAGTATTTCTTCACTGTTCTTCTTCTTTTCCTTCAGCCATTTGCTGTTGATAGCCAGCATCTTTGGGTTTTCCTTGGACAAGTCGGTCCAAACATCTTCAGATGCTCAAACCAGGGATTATCTGGCCCCTTTACCTTCCCAAACAGCTTCTCCCAAACTGCTCCTACTAGGATTTCCAGGATGTGATGTCGACAGGCCAGATAAAACACCTTTTGTTCAGCCTGTCTGTTGGTGGGAAGCTGGGAACCACTGATAAAAGCTGAAGGGTATCCAACCAGGAAAGTTTCAGTGAGAGATCTGGTAGATGGCCCAGTTGACACCTGCCTGTGGACAGTACGTGGAGGTTCTGAGATATCAACTGTGCGCCACGGAGCTCCCTCAGCTCCTTGCTTAATGCCATTGTGAAGTTGTAACTTGTAGATGGTTTTCTAGATTCTGATTGAGTTTCTGTGTTCCTGAAAACTGATAGATAATTATTATATTATTATTATTAATTATTATTTATTTATTATTATTATTATTATTTATTAATTTTATGCTCTTCCATTTGATACCTAATTTGTTGCTCTATCTTGTTTAGATCAAAAGTTAAAGTGCAAAACATAATTCAAGGGACCCCGGAATTGGCGCTTTGGCCGATTTCAAGCAGAAAATTTAAAGCTCCATGCGGCAATGCTTCCCAACATCCTAGGTCAAAATAGTTGTGATTTTCGGCTTTTCAGGTCAAAAAAGCATGGGAAAATGTACAGAAACCTTGAAAATAAGAAAAAGTTGATTTTTGAACAGGCCTAAGCACCGATAGTAGGAAGTTCAAGGTCACACAGAGGGCGCTGATGTAGCATTGGTAAGTGACAAGTAGCGGTGACGTAGCACACAGGATCAGATCTGTTTCATGAGGTGGTGAAGAACAAAGTGTGTGTTGGATATAGTCTGCAAAATGGGTCGTGAGGCAGACGTTACTCAGTGGCAAAAAGGAGCCATCGTGTTTGGCAGAGCCCACGGACACAAAATGTCTGAAGTAGCCCAATTTGTTGGTGTGTCAACGCGTACTGTCCAGCGAGTTTACAAAGAGTGGTGTAGTTCGCAATCAACTGAAAATCGACGGCGTAACTGTGGCCGGAAAACAATTCTCGACAATAGTGACCGCCGCCATGTTTCTCGTCTAGTAACTGCAAATCGTTTTCAAACCAGAGAACAATTGCTCCAAGAAACCAATGAGGTTCTCCAGCGACCAATTTCCGAACGGACATTGCGACGAGAACTGCATGCGATGGACATCTGGAGCAGGGTACCACGGAAGAGGCCGCTGTTAACAGCAAGTCACAAATTGGCACGTTATAAATGGGCTCAGAGGCACAAAAAACTGGACTGCGGCAGATTGGAAACGTGTAATTTGGTCCGATGAGTCCCGTTTTTGTTTGTTCTCCAATGATGGGAGGCGACGAGTACATCGCAGGTCCAATGAAGCCTTTAATCCTGAATGCGTCGAAGGTGTTGTTCAGGCTGGAAACAGAAAGTGAAGCGCAGGAATAGGACACCCACGGACTCTGGCGGAACTTCGGGACCGGCTGATGAACGAGTGGCAGCAAATCGATGTTCAGTACATGCACAACCTCGTAGAGTCTCTGCCTCGCCGGATTCGTGCGGTTATCAAGGCCAGAGGCGCCGTCACACGTTATAGGTACATTCTGAGAGGGGTGACTAATTTTTTGTCCGGTGTGCTTATATATATATATTATATATATGCAAAAACTGCAATGACCGCGCAGATATAAATGAATAGAAACGACATAAGTATTAAGGAACGTTTCTGCACCGAGGAGGAGAGATAACGAAATAATGAAAAATGAGGCGGTTCGCCTCATTTTCATTATTTCGTTTATCTCTCCTCCTCGTGTGCAGAAACGTTCCTTAATACTTATGTCGTTTCTATTCATATATATATATATATATATATATAATCAGGCAATTGTAATTGTAATGGTTGTAATAATTACTTTTTTTCATGTAATTGACTACCTAAAATGTAATTGTCATAATTACATTCAAAACCAAGGTAATTGATACAATTACAGTCAATTGCTTTCAATTACATAGTTTTTTTTGCCGAGTCAGAATAACTTACTAGTTTGAAAGACTGACAAATATTAAAATTAATGGATCATACTTATGATTTAAAAATCTACTTGCTCATCATTTGTGAGGGAGCTTCTTTTGAAATAAAATGTTATTCTTTTATTTGAAATAAAATGTTCTTTTTATTTCAAATGTTCCTAACTAAAGTGCCAATTTTTGCCCTTGTTATTTTGATAAAATAAATGCAGTTAAAGGTCTTATATAGTATATTTTAAGTGCCTTACTTTGGTTTCATTAGACCTATCACATACATATGTCCATTGTCCAACTGCTTGATGAAAAATACAGTTACGTGCAATGTTAAAAAAAAAGAAGTACATTTTATGACCTTAATATTATCTAGTTTTCATTGAAGATGATGGCCAAAACTGAAAATGAAAATGGAATTGAAATACCTTGGTAGAAAAACATGACAGAATCAATAGTATTTATGAAAAAAAAAAATGCAATGCTTTGTAATTGTAAATTAATTACATTGCCCCATGCCTGATTAACAGTGATTATATATATATATATAAAAGAGGGGTCAAGAGTTATTTTTGGTGGCAAGTGAAAAACGTTCGCAATGAAGTGATTTCCTCGACATCATCCAAGATAAAAGTGACGAATTTAAGAGCGGTTTAAAGGTGTGGATAGTTTCCACTCAATTGTCTCAACTCGTCCGTCCTTATTTACGGACGCGAAAGAACCGCAACTATCGATTCAGCACAACACAAACAATCAGCGAACTTGCGTATCTCTTGTGGTGTTAACCGCGTCTATATCACCACTAACACCACCATCATTCCTATTGATCCACCATCAAGCCGGAGAAGACTATCGAGAGTGAGTGAGTGGGTGAATCTCCCATTCGAACACCAGTGACGCATTCCTCTAATCTGGTCTCTTGACCAGATTTACTCGGGGGAAGTGTAACAGCGTTGCCCGACTCGTCACATCAAAATATTACAGCAATTATTTCCTGTGAAGCAAACAACACACTCGGATAAATTAGGATAATTATCTTTTGAGTACGATATATATATATATATATATATATATATATATACATACAACACACACACACTGTATATCAAAGATTCGCACCCGGGACTTCATGAGTAGAATTAGAAGTCTCTGGTTCGAATTCTGGTGGGGTTAATTTTGTGATATATGAAATTGTGTGTGTTATATATATATATATATATATATATATATGATACACACAGTGCATGGAACAAGGAACTCTTCTGGGATAATTAAATCCACTATAGTCCGAATAAGTAATGGTAAATGACAAATATCATGAAAAAGAAAAACTATGGTATTTGTCATTTACCATTACTTATTCGGACTATAGTGGATTAATTATCCCAGAAGAGTTCCTTGTTCCATGCACTGTCTATGTGTATCATAAAAAAATAAAAAACTCAGGGGACCATTCTGAGTTCATTCCCATATATATATATATATTTCAACTGCAAAGAACACGCAGTATAAATAACGTAAAGAACGACGCTTGTATAGGAGAACATTCCGCGCAAGATGAGAAGAGAGAACGAACAAATTAAAAAATGAGGTAACCACCCGGGAATCGAACCCGGGATCTTCCGATTGCCGGTCAGATATGATAACCACTACACCATGGTCCTCAGTCGATCAGAAGTCGTAATTCCTCTACATACGCGCAGAAACCAATGCCCCGAGGGGGCACCTCCCGCATGCCGTATCTATATATACATTTCAACTGCAAAGAACACGCAGTATAAATAACGTAAAGAACGACGCTTGTATAGGAGAACATTCCGCGCAAGATGAGAAGAGAGAACGAACAAATGAAAAAATGAGGTAACCACCCGGGAATCGAACCCGGGATCTTCCGATTGCCGGTCAGATATGATAACCACTATACCATGGTCCTCAGTCGATCAGAAGTCGTAATTCCTCTACATACGCGCAGAAACCAATGCCCCGAGGGGGCACCTCCCGCATGCCGTATCTATATATACATTTCAACTGCAAAGAACACGCAGTATAAATAACGTAAAGAACGACGCTTGTATAGGAGAACATTTCGCGCAAGATGAGAAGAGAGAACGAACAAATGAAAAAATGAGGTAACCACCGGGAATCGAACCCGGGATCTTCCGATTGCCGGTCAGATATGATAACCACTATACCATGGTCCTCAGTCGATCAGAAGTCGTAATTCCTCTACATACGCGCAGAAACCAATGCCCCGAGGGGGCACCTCCGCATGCCGTATCTATATATACATTTCAACTGCAAAGAACACGCAGTATAAATAACGTAAAGAACGACGCTTGTATAGGAGAACATTTCGCGCAAGATGAGAAGAGAGAACGAACAAATGAAAAAATGAGGTAACCACCCGGGAATCGAACCCGGATCTTCCGATTGCCGGTCAGATATGATAACCACTATACCATGGTCCTCAGTCGATCAGAAGTCGTAATTCCTCTACATACGCGCAGAAACCAATGCCCCGAGGGGCACCTCCCGCATGCCGTATCTATATATACATTTCAACTGCAAAGAACACGCAGTATAAATAACGTAAAGAACGACGCTTGTATAGGAGAACATTCCGCGCAAGATGAGAAGAGAGAACGAACAAATGAAAAAATGAGGTAACCACCCGGGAATCGAACCCGGGATCTTCCGATTGCCGGTCAGATATGATAACCACTACATGGTGTAGTGGTTATCATATCTGACCGGCAATCGGAAGATCCCGGGTTCGATTCCCGGGTGGTTACCTCATTTTTTCATTTGTTCGTTCTCTCTTCTCATATATATATATATATATATATATATATATATATATATATATATATAAACGAGTAAAAACATTAAACGAGAACCTATCTGCTAGAAAGAAGCAGAGTGAAATGAATATTTTTAGAAACTATGTTGATGCAGAAAACCGATTTATTAACATTGAATTCCTTCTATTTCCATCGACCGTTCGAAATTGGGAAAATTGTGAACGGTAACACTCTCATAAACGTCCCCGATGAAACGCGATTCAAACAAAATTAAAATATTTTCCAGCTCGTGTGAAAAGACGTTGCGGCAAATTGAGATTTCGGAGAACTCACTCGCTAAATTCATTCGTCCACGGAAATGGGGAAGAGAGGAAAAAAACACCCCCCCCGCCTCTTTAATCCAAATACGTTTTACCACTGTAAAAAAAAGTGACAATCAATAATTCAATTTAAAAATGTAAACCTGATCGAATCGTTAATTCACAGATTTTTGTGGCTAATAACGCCGTTCCCCGTTGTCGACCAAGTTTCCTGAAAAAATATTGAAAACGAGCGAAAACTGCACCATTTCGGCAACTTGATGAAGATAAAACGCCCATAAAAGAAAACTGCACAAAAATTCACCGTCCAATTTAAGCAAAAATTTCTTTAATTGAATTTAAGAGGAACAAAATTGGATTGGACGGAAATTGGAAAAGGTATTGAGATTTCATGCATGTAAATGCGACAAGAATTACGGGGGCTCCCATTCAGTTATCATTTTATTATCAACGCTTACCAACTTATTTTTACCTTATATATATAGGGTGAACCAAATGTAGGTGGACAGTAAATGATAACGTTTATTTTGAGAATACATATTTAATTTTTTTGTATACTATAATACAAAATAAAATTTAAATAAATTTAGTTATAATATTTAATATAATATAACACAAACACCATAGTTATAATGAACACCATAGTTATAATATAATATAACACAAACCGTATTCAACCTACTGTCCACCTACTTTTGGTTCACCGTATATATATATATATATATATATATATATATAACGGGTGCGGCAAAAATAACGCCCTTTTTAGTTTATTCTCTTTTATTGAAGGAAATAAATCAATTACAGCATTTTAAGAAAAATAATAAGTACTTTCTCAGTAAAAACTAAAAAAATAACTGGAATTTAATTAATTTTGTGGTTGGCTCAATACACCTTAAAAAAATGATACAATTATTAAAAGGGCGTTACTTTTGCCGCACCCGATATATATATATATATATGAATAGAAACGACATAAGTGTTAAGGAACGTTTCCGCACACGAGGAGGAGAGATAACGAATAATGAAAAATGAGGCGAACCGCCCGGGAATCGAACCCAGGGCCTTCCAATTGCCGGTTGGATGCTCTACCATTATGCTACGGACCTCACTCAATCACAAATCGAAATTCTCCCACATAGGGCAGAAACCAATGAGAGGGCACCCTCGCAAATCGTGAAATGCGCATATAACTGCAATGACCACGCAGTATATAAATGAATAGAAACGACATAAGTGTTAAAGAACGTTTCCGCACACGAGGAGGAGAGATAACGAATAATGAAAAATGAGGCGAACCGCCCGGGAATCGAACCCAGGGCCTTCCAATTGCCGGTTGGATGCTCTACCATTATGCTACGGACCTCACTCAATCACAAATCGAAATTCTCCCACATAGGGCAGAAACCAATGCCCTGAGAGGGCACCCTCGCAAATCGTGAATATGCGCATATAACTGCAATGACCACGCAGTATATAAATGAATAGAAACGACATAAGTGTTAAGGAACGTTTCCGCACACGAGGAGGAGAGATAACGAATAATGAAAAATGAGGCGAACCCTCTCAGGGCATTGGTTTCTGCCCTATGTGGGAGAATTTCGATTTGTGATTGAGTGAGGTCCGTAGCATAATGGTAGAGCATCCAACCGGCAATTGGAAGGCCCTGGGTTCGATTCCCGGGCGGTTCGCCTCATTTTTCATTATTCGTTATCTCCTCCTCGTGTGCGGAAACGTTCCTTAACACTTATGTCGTTTCTATTCATTTATATACTGCGTGGTCATTGCAGTTATATGCATAATATATATAATATATATATATATATATTGGGTGTCCCATAAGTCCGGCATCATAGGAAAAATAACAAAAAAAAGGCAAAACAAAAACTTTTATTTACAGAACGTGCTCAATATGTCCACCATTGTTTTCAATACACAAATTCAGACGTGATACCCAACAAATGAAAAATGAGATAACCACCCGGGAATCGAACCCGGGATCATCCGATTGCCAGTCAGATATAACCATTACACCATGGTGTAATGGTTATCATATCTGACCGGCAATCGGAAGATCCCGGGTTCGATTCCCGGGTGGTTACTTCATTTTTTCATTTGTTCGTTCTCCCTCCTCATCTTGCGCGGAATGTCTCCTATACAAGCGTCGTTCTTACGTTAATTATACTGCGTGTTCTTTGCAGTTGAAAATGTATATATATATAAAATTTAGGGTGGTCCATAAAATCGAACTTTCGATTTTTCCAGCTCCACCCCACCCCTAATCTGTGTCACTATAGCAGAAAATAAATTGTGAAAAATTTCACTCGTATCGGCGCATAATTAGTGGTCGCTCATGGGGTTATATGTTCTTCTCTGAGTCACTCATTACTATGATCTATTACAGGTGCTAATTAATGGCACCGTTTTCTGCTCTTTCACAGGTTGGAGTGTTAAATATAGCTATATGAAATAGATTTTAATAGATATTGGTATACCATACATTGGCTTATTATTGGTTACATTTACTTACAGTGACGGTCATGTCAAAAACACGTGGTTTTTATTTGTTGGACAAACCGGACCAAAAGATTTTAGGCAGTAAACTGCCTTCAAATGGCCAGGTCCTAGGTGTTTTTTTGCACCATCATGTTGTGAATAAGAAAGACGCCAAACAAAGCGCCGAAGAAGTGCTGGAGGAAGTTCTCTCATTTTGGGAAAGAGCCTGCATACCAACACGCCGGAAGGACCACTGTTTGGAGAAGCTTTTGGTCTTGTTCAGAGTGGCAGGCTTTGAAAAAGAACAAGGGAAGTCGAAATCCAAAACAAGTCCAAAAACGAGACGTCTTTCAAAAGCAAGCTGAACAATTTGTTCGACATTGCACATGGAAACGCTCTCCACATGATCCAGTTTCAAGAAGTTCGCGACTCCCTTCTCGCTCAGAGAGAGCCCGGTCGGCATGGCACAATGGGCTCCGTCAACAAACAAATTGGCGGAGGAGCAGCAGGTTGCAAAGCGGAAAGCAGAGGAAGACGTCTGAAAGAGGAAAGCAATCGAAGAGCAAGCCTCGACATCCCAAACAGCCGAACTTGCTTCTTCAAGCGCTGCTGATGACGAGCTTCTTGAAGGAGCCACTGGAAGTTGTCCTTCTCCCCCCCCCTCCCCTAAAAAAGAACACGCCAGACCAAGAATATTTTCAACTCAGAATTATCTTCAGCCTTAAACAGGACGGGTGTGTGTGACCGGATGGCGCTTTACATTGTATCGGAAACAGCTCGCAGCCTTGGCCAAAACCTTGAGGAACTGACTCTCAGCCGATCCTCTGTGAAGCGCAGCCGAGAGCATTATCGCAGGCAGCAGGCTGAATCGGTCCAAAAAGGATTCCATTCCGGACCAGCGGTGGTGATCGAAACGAAAATTTACCTGCAACATTTTCTCGCAGATCCTCACAACTTCAGTGGGTGGGAACTAGGAAATATTAAAATTTCCCCTACATAGTTATGAACCACACTAATTATTATTATTATACACACACACACACACACACACACACACACACACACACACCTTTGGTTAGCTTCCGCCCGAATTGTTCATTCTGACGAAGGTCAAGCTTTTCACTCCACTTTAACGTGGAATCCGAACCACGCCCCATCAGCAGCCCAGCGTCTTAACCACTAGGCCACCTAGGGTACCCATTTATCAACCAACCACTTTCTTTATTGTGTGGAAGGATGAACAGCTGGATTTTGCTGTGCGCCGGCTGCCGTCGGGTCTCGAACCCAGGGCCGATGGATTCGTAGTCAGCGACGCTAACCACTATATCACCGAGGCGTATATATATATATATTAGGGTGGTCCACAGAATGGGGTAAAAAATCGAAGTTCAATTTTCTTTCCTCCCAGGCTATAATCTGGTTCCTTTTAGCTAAAAAATATTTCATGTAAAATTTAAGGCAAATCAAATAACATTTAGGGGTGGCTCAAAGCTGTTTTTTTTATACCATTATGCCCTTTATTAATATAGTGAATAATTAAACGAAACATTATTTACAGATACATTAACTAATGATTATTTTTCTTTCAGATAGATTTATTAAATTTACAGGTTTTGCAATGTCAAATAAATGTACATTTTACTTAATGAAAAAGTCAGAGGAAACAATCACTGGAGCTAAGCTGCCTTCCCATGGCCAGGTCCTCCGCATGTTCCTCCACCATCATCAAGTCTTGAAGAAGGAGATCAAACCTAGTTCAGAAGCTGTTTTTGAAGAATTGCGTCTCTTCTGGGAGAGAGCCCGAATCCCTACTCAAAGGAAAGACCACATTCTTCACAAAATTCAGGCTCTACACTTGGAGTGGAAAGCAATTAAGAAGAATGCGGGGGAGGAAAAGCAACTCTCAGTTAGAAAAAGAGAAAACCTTTCAGGAAGAAATGGAGAACCTATTTGATGTCGCCCATGCTGATGCCTTTACCTTAATCAAAAATGAAGAAGACCGGCAGTTCTTGATCCAACAAAGGAAAGCGGGACGAGTGGGATCAATGGTCTCTGCAGATATGGTGACTGACAAGGCAGAAAAGAACGCTGCTGAGAAGCAAATGAAATTGGTAAATAGGAAGTGGAAAGCTGAAGAAGAAAAATATGCTGCTTCACAGGAAGTTATGTTAGATCAGGGAAGTTCTTCTTCTGAGTCTTTATGTGAGTCAGAAAGAGAAGATGAAGATTATCTTATTAATCCCCCATCTACTAGCGGACCAACTCCACCAAAGAAAAAGGTAGCAAAGAATATCATATCTCCTGAATTGGCTGCTGCTCTGGACAGGACTGGCATCAGTGACAGGAGGGCCACCTTTGTATTAGCTGAAACTGCATCTAGCCTTGGTCAAGATCTTTCAGAGGTGAACATCTCTCATTCTTCAATCAAAAGGCACCGAGAGAGGCATTGAAGGCAAATAACCCATGCCATTAAAGCTAGCTTTAGTCCAAGTATTTCGATTGTCCACTGGGATGGGAAGTTGATCCCTAATCTACTTGCCAAGAATGAAAAGGTAGACAGACTCCCAGTCCTTGTCTCTTCAGTTGAATCAGGTGATTCAAAACTGCTTGGTGTTCCCAAACTACCAAGTGGAACAGGGGAAGCTCAATCAGCTGCAGTGTATAATCTTCTTTCCGAATGGAACATAGATAAGTCAATAATTGGAATGTTATCAGATACTACAGCATCAAATACAGGAACAAACAGGGGAGCATGCGTTCTTCTGGAACAGAAACTTGGTCGACCACTCTTCTATTTTGCCTGAGGCATCATTGCATGGAAGTCATGTATGGAGGAGTGTTTGAAGCAGTCCATAGTTCATCTTCTGCCCTGAGCCACTTTTGTTCAAAAGGTTCCAATCTATGTGGGACTACATTGATTTAAAAACCTTCTCTACATCACAGGATGATGATGAGATGAAGGAGCAAGTTGATCCTTTCAGAAATGAAATAATTGCCTTTGCCAAAGAACTGGCCACTGGAAATTTTCGAGATGACTATAAAGAGTTTTTGGAACTTTCTTTGATCTTTCTTGGTGAAAAAATTGAAAGTTACACATTCAAACGTCCTGCTGGCACGCACTATGCAAGGTGGATGGCTAAAGTTATCTATGCCATCAAAATGTGGCTTTTTCAAAATCAAATCACCCTGACTCCTCGAGAGAAGAAGGACCTGAAAACCCTTACCCTTTTGGAGTCCTAATCTACTTAAAAAGCTGGATCACTGCTCCTATTCCATCACAAGCTCCGAAGAATGATGGATCTTATCCAAAAGTTAAAGGACTATCATGACCAGAAAGTGGCCAAAGCAGCTCTCAAGAAATTTGAAAACCACCTATGGTACTTATCAGAAGAGCTGGTGGCCCTTGCTCTCTTCGATCAAACTGTTGCACCAGACACCAAGGGAATCATGGTCCAGTGTATGAGGGAAAAGGAGGGTCATTAGACTTCTCAAAGAGAAGAAGACTCAAGGAATGCAAAGCAACACTGAAATTAGAAACTCTTGCCACAAAGAATCATTAAAGCTTCTTAAGGCCCTACCGATCAATATTAGTTTTCTTGATGATGACCCCAGCACCTGGGAGGAGAATGAAAACTTCCAAGAAGCTAAAAGAATCATAGGAAACATCAAAGTAGTTAATGATCATGCTGAAAGGGCAGTAGCTCTCATTCAGACCTTCAGCGGAAACTCTGATGAAAGGAGAAGATCAACTCCAGTTTCTCGTAAGTGTGGTGGATGAGCACCGAAAGAGGTTTCCTGATTCTAACAAGTCCACAATCTTAGCTGGGCAACAATGAGTGGCCTGGTCAGCCATGATACCCCCACCAACAAGCGGATAATACCCATATATATGGGGGGGACCCAGAAGCCATGAATGTGGACTTCTGGGGTAGTTGAGCCACCTCTAAATATTAACCGATTGAACCCAAATTTTGCTCAGAGAAGTTTTTTGGGAAAAGGAACCTAATGAAACCCTGGGAGGAAGAATTTAAAATACTTCCATTTTGTGGACCACCCTAATATATATATATATATATACACAAACTCAGAATGGTTCCCTGAGAACATTATATGTTAAACACAGACCGTGCATGGAACAAGGAACTCTTCTGGGAAAATTAAATCCACTATAGTCCGAATAAGTAATGGTAAATGACAAATACCATAGTTTTTTTCCCTTTTTCATGATTTTAGCCCGACGTGGGCAACGGTCTCTCGCAAAGAGATCCCATAAATATAGCTTCCCTCACCAGCTATCTGCAAAGCAGACAGGATCCAGCTTTGGGACGTGGATCTAGGGTTTAAAGCAAACCTAGATCCCTACACTCAGAACCTCTATATAAGTAAAAGACTCGTTGCATTCACGTCGTGTTGAATAAATCAAAGAAAAAGGGGGTAACTATTGTATTTTTAGCCAAAAAAAAAACAAAACTTAAACCTCAACCGGGACATTGAGCGTCCACTTTTCAAGGCACGAAACACGTCCGTTTAGTATACACAAACTCAGAATGGTTCCCTGAGAACATTATATGTTAAACACAGACCGTGCATGGAACAAGGAACTCTTCTGGGAAAATTAAATCCACTATAGTCCGAATAAGTAATGGTAAATGACAAATACCATAGTTTTTTTCCCTTTTCATGATTTTAGCCCGACGTGGGCAACGGGTCTCTCGCAAAGAGATCCCATAAATATAGCTTCCCTCACCAGCTATCTGCAAAGCAGACAGGATCCAGCTTTGGGACGTGGATCTAGGGTTTAAAGCAAACCTAGATCCCTACACTCAGAACCTCTATATAAGTAAAAGACTCGTTGCATTCACGTCGTGTTGAATAAATCAAAGAAAAAGGGGGTAACTATTGTATTTTTAGCCAAAAAAAACCAAAACTTAAACCTCAACCGGGACATTGAGCGTCCACTTTTCAAGGCACGAAACACGTCCGTTTAGTATACACAAACTCAGAATGGTTCCCTGTCTGCTTTGCAGATAGCTGGTGAGGGAAGCTATATTTATGGGATCTCTTTGCGAGAGACCCGTTGCCCACGTCGGGCTAAAATCATGAAAAAGGGAAAAAAACTATGGTATTTGTCATTTACCATTACTTATTCGGACTATAGTGGATTTAATTTTCCCAGAAGAGTTCCTTGTTCCATGCACGGTCTGTGTTTAACATATAATGTTCTCAGGGAACCATTCTGAGTTTGTGTATACTAAACGGACGTGTTTCGTGCCTTGAAAAGTGGACGCTCAATGTCCCGGTTGAGGTTTAAGTTTTGGTTTTTTTTTGGCTAAAAATACAATAGTTACCCCCTTTTTCTTTGATTTATTCAACACGACGTGAATGCAACGAGTCTTTACTTATATAGAGGTTCTGAGTGTAGGGATCTAGGTTTGCTTTAAACCCTAGATCCACGTCCCAAAGCTGGATCCTGTCTGCTTTGCAGATAGCTGGTGAGGGAAGCTATATTTATGGGATCTCTTTGCGAGAGACCCGTTGCCCACGTCGGGCTAAAATCATGAAAAAGGGAAAAAAACTATGGTATTTGTCATTTACCATTACTTATTCGGACTATAGTGGATTTAATTTTCCCAGAAGAGTTCCTTGTTCCATGCACGGTCTGTGTTTAACATATAATGTTCTCAGGGAACCATTCTGAGTTTGTGTATACTAAACGGACGTGTTTCGTGCCTTGAAAAGTGGACGCTCAATGTCCCGGTTGAGGTTTAAGTTTTGGTTTTTTTTGGCTAAAAATACAATAGTTACCCCCTTTTTCTTTGATTTATTCAACACGACGTGAATGCAACGAGTCTTTTACTTATATAGAGGTTCTGAGTGTAGGGATCTAGGTTTGCTTTAAACCCTAGATCCACGTCCCAAAGCTGGATCCTGTCTGCTTTGCAGATAGCTGGTGAGGGAAGCTATATTTATGGGATTTCTTTGCGAGAGACCCGTTGCCCACGTCGGGCTAAAATCATGAAAAAGGGAAAAAAACTATGGTATTTGTCATTTACCATTACTTATTCGGACTATAGTGGATTTAATTTTCCCAGAAGAGTTCCTTGTTCCATGCACGGTCTGTGTTTAACATATAATGTTCTCAGGGAACCATTCTGAG